>CM076578.1:31160400-31586072 GCA_034641835.2 Pinus albicaulis
AAATTTCCATCTAGGTACCAACATATTTCTAATGGCTATTGTTAATCATGTGGAAAATTTGGTCATAAAGCTGTAGAATGTCGCGCGTACCCTAGGAACGAATACAATTCCAGGAGATTTGTCAAATATGAACCTCCCAGGGCTCAGCGAAACATCAATAGATTTGAACATTTAAGAAATAATATTGAATGTTACAAATGTCGAAACTTTGGACACATAGCCAAAGACTGCAGACTTGAAAATCCTCCAGAAGAATCTTCGAAGCCACAAAATAAATGAACATGGAAGAAGAAGAAGAATGATAATTGTGCTCTCGCTTTCAAGGCTCAAAAGAACAAAGATGTGTGGTATGTTGATAGCGGTTGCTCAACACATATGACTGGAGATAGAAATAAATTTGTATCTTTGAAAGAGAAGAAGGATGGAACCATGTCCTTTGGAAATGATGGATCTTCAAATGTTATAGGATCAGGTATTGTCACTCTCGGAAGCAAAGATTCTCTAGCCAATAATGTTCTATTGGTTGAAAACATGAATCACAATCTACTCAGTGTTGGACAAATGTGTGATCAAGGACACACAATACTATTCAACTCCACGAAATGTGAAATCAGGAAAGGCGTGTATGGTGAAATTGTGGCTACAGCAAGTCGAGCTCCAAATGACATATATGTTCTAGATGAAGCAACCAAAGCATGTATAATAGCTAAAGAGGATGATACAATAATTGGTAGCAATGATGATCGACTAAGTAAGAAGTTTTCTACAAAGGTGCAAAGTGATTTCGAGATGTCTTTACTTGGTGAGCTGACATACTTCTTAGGGCTTCAAATATCTCAACAAGAGAAAGGAATATTTATATGTCAAGACAAGTACATCAAGGAAATTCTCAAGAAATTTAAAATGGAAGATTGCAAACCCATCCTTACTCCAATGGTAACAGGTTGCAAATTGAGCATAGATGACTCATCTAAGGATGTGGATCAAAGGTTGTACAGATATATGATTAGTAGTCTTCTATATGTAACAGCCTCCCGACCAGATGTTATGCAAGAAATTGGACAAGTAGCAAGATTCCAAGCAGCACCAAAAGAATCAAATATTAAATATTCGCCAGCATTGGAATATCTTCGCTAGAAGCTTGGGATTCTCCCAAATCCTCATTAGATTTTCCTTTTTCAGAATATAAAGGGGGAGTGGAAGTAGATTACAGGTTTGCAGGATGGTTGTGTGTCAGGGGGAGTGGAAGTGTGTACAGATTCGCAGGATGGTTGTGTTTCAGGGGGAGTTACCCTTCGCCATTGATGTCAAAGAGGGAGAGAATGTTGTAGGAAGAGGTGTCATGATCGCAGGGGGAGTACTTGTGTTGCCATCAATGCCAAAGGGGGAGATTTTTTTATCAACGCTTGTCATTGATGTAAACCCAAGCAGAACCAGGGGCTAACCCAATATTGCATGGGAATTTTGACCTACCAAATTAATATATTCTGGGTCAATAATGCTTTTTATGGTTTCTACTTGTCTAGATGTTTCCGTTGATATATGGCACACCATGTAATTCTTCACAGTTTGAGAGATATTCATGTTTGAAGTTTGTACCCCCAGTTAGTGGGCTAAAACCCCATGGGGTTGGGGCATGGGTCATTGAAAAGTCATAATTAATATTTTTAAGCCCCTAAAATCCCTCCCACGTTCACTTGTTGAAGCCCCTCTCAACTTAAGCATTTATATAAATTGTGATCCTCATTTCCTCCTTATGCAAGGGATTCGGCCATCTGAAACAGGTCATCGTGGAATTTTCGATCTAAATTTTTTTCTACGAATGTTCAAAAGCTGAAATTTTTATGAGGCGAAGCAGAAATCCTGAGGAAGATTCTATAAAAATTTCATATCAAGGTGCGCAACATTTTTTGAGATATGATCTGTGGAAGTCAGGGTTTTTGCAGGCTCCTGAAATTCATTGCAAAGAAGTGACCTTGGTAAAATCATCATAACTCTCTCTCTGAGTATTGGATTGAAATTTTTAAAAATTTGGCAGATATTTCACAGTCTGTATTTTTCTCTCTATCAATTTTAGAGCCAAATAAAGAAACAGTGGCACGTGGCACACCGTACAAGTGCGCTCTGCTGAAACAGTCCATTATTAGGGCATTGTGAGAGATTGGGTATAACTCTCTCTTGAAGAATAAAAATTGGGTCAGACCTATGGCATTGGAAAGATGACTCAAAGGACTACGACAAGACCAAAAATCAGATATTGAGGATCTAATACACTAGATTCAATATCGAGCTCCTAGAAGGCAAAGAAAAAGCTAGATCATGTGTTGTCAAGGGTTGCAAAGGACCAAACTTTCTAGGGCAACAAAGAAAAGAAAGGTGCAACAGAGGATAGCATGAAAAGAGCATCAACCAAGGTGCATAACAACATCAAGAAGTTCATCCTATGAAGTCTTCAAGTGGGCAACACTACATACAATCATTGTAAAGGTATCATTGTACTAAGTCATTGTAAATACATTATTGTAAAAATTGTACTAGTGTCTATCTGCCAAGGGTTGAAGAGGCAGTGTTGGGAGGTCTAGGATCATCATTAGGTGGTTGTGTCAAAGTTGGGGTTATGGTCTAGTATATATTATTCTTCTACATCATTCTATATCATTGTAAAGTGGACCATTTTCCCTGGTACGGGAGTCCATTCTTATTTTATTCTTCTATAGGGTGGTAGGGTGGTGTTAGGGTGAGTTGTAGCTCATTGGGTGTTGGGGCATCCGTTCAGTTGAGTACTGAAGAATCTCGAGAGTTGGAGCATCCATCCAGTTGGAGCTGGAGAAGAATTCTTTTCTATATTCTAAGAAGTTTGAGCTTTATTTTCAATTGGAGTTGAATATTAAAGAATTATTAGAAAAGCATTAGGTGGTTTTTGTCCCGGAGTGGGTTTCTACCTTAAAAACTATGTGCATTTGTGTTCCTCTTGTTTTCTTCTATCATTGTACAAACACTGATAATAATTGAAGATTAACTAATGCTCTAATTGAAAGGAACACTGATTCACCCCCGCCCTCTCAGTATTTCCAACAGCCTATCATAATAGTCCCGACCCTATGTATATTAAACCATAGTTTATATACATTTTTACCTTAACCCATTGGCTATAAAACCAACCATATCACATGTATTTAACCAATCACATATCATATTACCCAGGCCCCACGCCCTTTAAAAACCCAACGAATCCATCACATCCTCCCAACCGTCAGATATTAACTGATCAAATCCGACAACCATTACAGCCTATCACACATTTTATTGCCCGATCGTTAGCATACCCCCGACCATGTGATATCCATGGTTTTTGCAATCCACTACCTAGCTACATGGCCAATTCCCATTTGATCGCATCAATCAGAACTTTACCTCTTACGACTCTTGGCTATTGCGAAAACCACTAAATGGTTTCTCCTAACCGTTATCAAACCACATGCCCATTTGAATTGACTGTGCATTAATGTTAAAACATTTTTTGATCAAAATGCATATATGCCACCCTCTGCATGCTTTTACCATTTCTGTTACACCTTCGCGGTGAAGGAGTGTTTCCAACCAGTTTTTAAGCAACCAGATCACGTGGTCGACCTCATTTTAAGCTCAAATCACCAAAATTCAAGACCTTTGCTGATACAAGAAATTGCAAAATTCATCCAAAGAACTATTAAAGACCAACAGAGCATCAAAAGCCTTCTGCAACCCCAAAACCTTTCTGCAAATAAATCTTCATTTTTCCCAGGTATTCCTCAAAGAAAAAGCCTTTTTCTTGATATAAAGAAAAAGTAATCATTTATTGAATCAAAATAAAAGCCTTTACAAAGTAAAATAAACCTTTGGTGCCTTTCAATCCTTTCATATAGAACCTAGGCTTCCTTTTTGTAGAAAGTTGAGGTCCTAATAGTGTTCTTAATCATAGAGAATACAATTTGATTATTCTAAACCTTAACAGACCTGAAGAAATATAGTAGAAGCCTCTGCAGGCCTAAAGAAAGCCCTATTTCTTCCCAAATCCTTTTTTCTGCAAACCCTAGACCTATTTTTACAGAATTCTGAGAACTGAGATTGTTTTTAATCACGGAAGAATAATATTGGATCAATTAAACCTTTGCAAACCATACATGAGCCCCTGATTTATTCTTAAATCAGTTTGCAAAATGTTATAATATTTCAAAGGTGATCCTACAGGCCTAAATCAATTTCTCTAAGTCAAAAGATTAATTAATTGATAAATCAAGTAAAGAAATGGCTTCCAAAAACATTTTAGCTATTAATCCTCTACAACCTCATATTGTAGATATAGAACATATTCCATTGGATGACAGAGACTTCAAGATTAATGACACAGTCACTCAATTTAATCTTCTTTTGCTCCACTGCTAGAGCCAAGAAAAATCCATAGATCAGGTTGATGAAGTTTTCATTTGGGAATCAAACTTACCAAAGTATGTTGTTCCATAGACCTTCCAGTGCCCATAAGTGATTAGAATCTGTCAATCTTGCTATTTCCCTAACCAGAGAGCCATAATAAACTCTGAAAAAGAAATTCTATTTACCATTACTGGTGAGTCAATCAATCAAATGCTCCAAATCCAATCCAGGCCAAATGAAGTTCCTTTGTCCATTGAAGCTCTCACATAGTTGTTTCTGCATCTGGACTTCCCCAAGAGGCTCCAGATATTCCAGACTTTCATGCCTTGTTCCGTAGAAATTCCCAAGATAAATCCTCCTTGCCCATTTGCAAAATTTTCTGGAAGAACCAGACATATCATTAGCATGATGTCTTTTATTCTTGGTTATTTCACAAATGAACATGTTGATGTTGCAATAATAGGATTCTTGTCTACTTTCACACCTAGTCAACCTCCTACTACCATTCTCAATTTTTCTCAATACCTTGCTGATAATATTTATGAACAGTTGGTCAAAATGCCTTCTCAACTTGTTTTCAAGTATTCCTCAGTCCTATTCCACATGTTTTTATATTTTCAGTATGAGAAATTTCCCATAAACCTTCAAAAGATTGATGTTGAAGGTAACCCAAAATCAATCATATTTTTGACTCATTTAATCAAAAAAGACACAACACAGTCCACCTACACAGAGTTTATTGATTCCTCCATTCATCCTATTGTCAATATGCTAAACAGTAGCATGCAACCTAGAATCACTGAGGAAATTATGAAGGTCCTGCAGTTGTCAGAGCACAATAGAATAGGTTATTGGTACTTGTACCAAAACCATACAGAGATAAGGGTATATGGATCAAATCGTATCCCATATATACTACCCAAATACCTCCCAATGAGTTTATTTTCCCTTGAGTACATAAGACAGATCATTAATTCTGATGCAATCAATTTCTTGACAGCTAAGAAAAAGACACAGTTCAAAATCAAGAATCAAGTTGGCCCTTTCATTTGTAACAGTAGAGATGCAGGTCTAGAGGCTAAAAAGTATTTGCGGGAGTTTAAATTCAGACAAAGTTTTCTGTGGTATTATGATCCCCTAGGAGTGATAAGTAAAATTAGATTTAAATGCAAACTAACTCCTTATGTACATGAGAAGAAACTAGAAATTGAAAAATTCTCCAACCAGTCTGAATGGTTTTGAGAACACCTTGGTAGAGGCAGAGAAGCAAGGTGATACTAGTCAAACCTTGCAGACTCCATCCCAAGAAGACAGGAATGCAAAGAGATACAGAGAGGAAGGATCATACACCGCAGAGACAACTACTGAAACTAAATTTAAATTGAGGTACAGTAAAAAGCCTAAATTAAATCCTATCACTGAGGAAGTGGAAACAATAGAACTGATTGATACATATACATAAGAAAAGGACAATGCACCTCCTACAGTGATTGAAGAAGAACATCAGCCTTCTACTTCAAACACTCATGTTATTCAGAAGCAACACAATGTTGACATGTCCTCTTCCAGCAAACCAGAAAAGAAGGAAATGGACATTACGTAGAAATAAAAAGGAGAAATGAAGCTTTGAAGATAGATACATATTTCCAATATTGGAACATTCACCCAGTGACCAAAGGATATTTCTCTCTGATTTTGACTATAAGATAAGGAAAATGAAAATGACCTTCCCGCAGCCTAAAGTCAAGCATCCCAAAACATGAGCAGATTACAAAAAGCCATCATATGAAGTTCAAGCAAATGATCTTCATCTCATTTATCAAATTGAATTTCACAAACAGGCTGGTGAAATGCTTTACTCAACTATGAAAAACAAGGAAATGAGTGTACAGAAGCTTCAAAACACTCTTGCAAACATCAGAGATCAACTCAGATTGGAAAAATCATCTTCACAGGCAAAATACAATAGAATTAAATCTTTGGAAGATTTAGTAATTGAAGTAGGATATGGTCCTAGCAATGTAAAAGTTGCAGATGAATTGATAAAGAAGAAAAATGTAGACATTGTTGCATTAAAGAAGTAACTTAAGTTTCCTCCTACAGAACATCCTCAAGCAAATCAAGTTTTACAATATACCAATCAGAAAGATGAGATGATGATTCTCATTCTACAGTTGACTGCACAGATAAAGGAAATGGAGAATGAAATGGACAAGTTGGTCCAGGAGAAAAAGATTAGGGCAGAAGAAGTTCAAGTAACAGTCATTTTTGTAGTCACCACAACTATGCCTTCTACACTAGCAGAATCATTGGCTCCTACAGTCCCAATGGCTACAACATTACCTGTCACTTCACCAACAACTTCAGCAACATAGTCTTCAACGATAGCAGCACAACATATAGATGAAGCAAGAAAGTTAGTAAAAGCAATGCAGGACATGTCTATTTAGACAAATGAAATTAATAGACTTAAAGATCAACTGAAAAGTCTAGAATATGAAAACAAACTTGCTAAGATAATGCATAAGAATGAAGAACAAAAAGCCAATAGGTTGAATGAGCAATTGAAAAAGTTAGAAAAAGAACCAACACTGAAATAACCAATGGCACATGTCAAGCAACAACTATCGACCAATATCATTGAATATGTCAATTATATTTGGCCATATATTCAGGTTATCTATGAACATAAATACTTAGTCAAATAGACAAGAGAAGTTATCCAAAAGATAAAAGAAGACCTTGGCAAGAAGCCTGAAGACTCTTGAGATCATAAAATTTCTTAATTCCAAGAACAGACAAGAGCTAGAAGAAATTGGAATTAATGATAGAATAGAAACCATCCTAGAATTTAGAAAGGTTATCTATAAAAATATTTTAATGATACAGCTAGAAGAAAAATGGTAGAATATGAAAGTTTCCATCACAAGGTTCATGATCAAGTTTGATGTCTTAAGGCAGAAAGGCCTTCCCAATTCTCTAGTTATTAATGACAGATTAATGAAGCAGGATTATTGTGATAAGAAGATCAGAGAGTTTGCTAAAGAGCAAGTAAAAAATTCAGCCTTGCAATGTATTCCAACAGGGAAGGTACTCTACAATAATTTTGAGAATCTTGTCTACCTACAGCATGAGGTGACACACATATTTGTTAACAATCCTACATTCTCAAAGTATACTGAACCAGATGAAACATTCAGGAGGATGATGAAGATAAAATTTCCAGAGGTGGAATTTTGGGAAAAGATGATTGATTTACTGTGAAAACAGTTTGCAGTAAAAACAGAGATAGACAAAGGTTAAATAGTATCAGATAGTTTAAAGTGTATCAGTAAAAGAAGAGTAAAAGCTACCAGCGTAGAGGACACTCCACTGCCTAATTGCAACCTATGTTGAGCAAACAGAAAAGAGAGAAATCAACATCAAAATGTCAACAAATTGAAGATGGCAAACAGTAATTTCAATAAAAGCAGGTACACCTGGCATTAGTTAGAAAGTTGTCTCTATCTTCTTGCATGAAGATATTTCCTTTCCATGAATAATTCCTAAGTTTTTTTTAGGATATGTTGTAAGTGTCTTTGTATAAATACTTCTCATTATGAAGTATTGAGTGTGGATGAATTGCTAAACATTTCTATAGTTGTATTATTCTAGAACCTGAGGGTGATTGTACCAATTTCAAGTTAGCAGACTGGATTACAGCAATAAAGCATCATATTACAAGATTCATGTGTTGTGCCACTTTAGTGAAGTATTTTCACTCGTTCTCTATTACTTTCTTATGTTATTCACATGCTCATATGTTTTCTTAATCTAAATGACATAACAGGAGTATTATTTCAGGATATGTTTAATTACACTCTGTCTTGAACTGTTTATCATTTGCACGTTTTCTACTAATATCAAGGTTAGGGAATTCTTAATTTCTCACTAGTTTCGATTGACTTCTACTTTTCACTCATTATCCGGATTTAAGAACCCTTAATTGCTCTTTTATCCCGATTAAAACCATTTTCACCATCAGCCTTGAAGATCTGAAGTAACTCAACTATCTTTCCATGTAAGCATTTCCCTTTAGACCTTGATCCTAATCTGACTGCTTGACACATTGACTCCATTAGCCCAATGGAATACAGACTCACAGCTATCCATCTGAACTAGTGATTTCACCACAAAACCAAATCAAATCCCAAAACCCAATAAATCTTAAATAATTAGCCTAAAATCAATTAAAATAAACAAAGATAAATCTTAAAGAGAGAGCCCTCTCTCAGCATTAGGACGGCTAGATCCTAAGGCTTAAAATTTGGTCTGTGGTTAACTCTAATATTCTTTAAATCAAAATCAAACATCTATCAACCCTGAGAATTATTGGAGTGATAACATTACGGCGACCATACGGGGGAACTAACCACTCCTCAAATTTAAAATAAACCTTTAAGGAAATACTTTTACTTATCTTTTCACCTTAAGGATTGTTTTAAGGGTTGTTAGAAAATATTTCATAAAAAAATAGAATTCTGGCTTCTAGAAGAACCTACTATACCAGGGCACATCCAGATCCAAACCTTGTTGTAATAGTAGATAATCCAGATAGAGTTTTAAGGAAAAACAATAAGGTAGAAATTTTAGGAAATAAAAATTCATTGATCAAAGAAAATTCTCTTCCCAATAAATTATCAAGTTTACAAGACATTAAATTTGATCTAGCTTTTGAACAAACTTTATTTAGAACTAAATCAGAAAGTGACATTTATAATACTGTAGTAGATCTTAATTTCATTTCATATATTGAAACTAAGAAGGAAACTGTTTCAGTTGATTCCGATCAAAAAGTTTTAGAAGTATATGATAAAATTGATGATTTAGCTCCAACTTTTATTAAAAAAATTGATGAAGCCTACCTTCAACATTCGGTTGAACTAACTGCTTTATCTGCCTATACCCCTAAGTCTTCTACTAGTAATTTAGATATCAATCATTTAGAATCTATAGGTTCATCCTTGCTTAATACCACCTCATCTGTTACTTCAACCACACTTCATTCCACGAATTCATTTTTTCCCAAGTTCCCACTTCAACCTAGAATTTTATTTCCATCTCCCAACACCTCAAGTTCATCCCCTAGCATTTCTACTGCTTTTTCTAGTACTTCGTTTTCATTTCCAAACATTTCTTCTAGCATTGTTGCTACATTTTCCAGTACTTCAATCTACATCCCAACTAAACCTTCTAGTATGTCAACCTCATCTACAAGTACCTCAGCCTCATCACCAAACACTTCAAACTTACCTCCTAGCCTAGCTAGACTTCTAGCCATGGCTGCTAGATTTGCACCTTTGGTCCTACCAGGGTAAATGTAGTTGCTTTCAATTCTAACAGGATGATCAAACTTTCAAAAGCATTACCTCAAGAAGAAAAAGTAAAATTCATAGCTTTGTTTAAGGAATTTTAGGATGTATTTGCATGGATTTATGAAGACTTAACATCTTATGACACTAGCATAATACAACACAAGATACCCATAAAAGAAGATCAAAAAACCTTTCAAACAGAAACTTAGGAGACTCAATCATGTCCTTATGCCTTTAATTGAGAATGAGGTAAAGAGAATGTATGGAAACCAAATAATTTCACCTATCAGATATTCTAATTGGGTTTCAAACTTAGTTCCCACTAGGAAAAAGACTGGGGAAATCAGACTTTGTGTTGATTTCTGAAATTTAAATAAAGTGTCCCTAAAAGACAATTATTCTCTCCCCAAAATGGATCACATTTTACATAGGGTAGTTGGCTCATCCAGGATTTCATTGCTTGATGGATTCTCTGGATACAGCCAAATTTTAGTTCAGAAAGAAGACCAATCAAAGATTGCATTTACTACTCCATGCAGTACTTTCATGTATGTGAAAATGCCTTTTGGATTAATGAATGCAGGAGCTACTTTCCAGAGAGCTATGGATATAGCTTTTTCTAAAGAAATTCATGATTTTCTTGTGATTTATCTAGATGATATTACTTTATTTTCAAAAACTGATAATGAAAATTTAGATCATCTGAGACAAGTGTTTATCAAATGCAGGAAATTTGGCATTTCTTTAAATCCCAAAAAGACTCTTTTTGGACTAGAAAAAGGTAAATTGTTAGGGCATATTATTTCAAAAGAGGGAGTTAGGATAGACCCAGCTAGAATAGAGGCCATTTTTAATATAAGCCATCCTAGGAACATAAAGGAATTACAGGCATTCATAGGTAAGATTAATTTTCACCGAAGATTCATTTCAAACTTAGTTGAATTAATTAGAGAACTCAATAACATGTTGAAAAAAGACTCAATACTTAAATCGACTGTAGAGGCCAAACTATCCTTTGAATCAATTAAACAGACCCTCACAAGAACACCAGTCCTAATAAGTCCTTATTTCAAAAAAGATTTCATTATTTTTTCTTTTTCTTCAAAACATACTATTGTTGTAGTCTTACTGCAGAAAAATGGTCAGGGCTATGAGCAGCCTATTGATTTTTTCAGTAAATCACTTAGAGATGTTACTCTAAAATATAACATAATGGAAAAGTAGGCACTAGCTTTAGTGAAAGCCAGCAAATACTTTAGGGTATACGTCTTATATTCACACATCATTGCTTATGTTCCAAATTCAATAGTGAAGGACATTCTAAGTCAGAATGGGCCTAATGGTAAAAGAGGCATGTGGATTGCCACCATTTTGGAATATGACATAGAAATTAAGCCCACCAAACTCATTAAAGGTCAAGGTTTAGCCAAACTCATGGCTGAATCAAACTTCCATGCCTTGGATATAAATTTTATTGCACAATTAGATGATCAGGAAGAGATGGCGACTCCAGAGATCAATGAAGCCTTTTCAGATTCACCTTGGTATGCAGATATCATATTTGTATTACTAAATTTACAAGCTCCTCCTGGTTTGAAAAGGAATAAAGCTATATTTTTAAATTTAAAAGCAATGAAATTTTGTATCATAGACAATGCGCTCATTTGGAAAGATCATGGTGGCATTTTATTGAATTTTTTATTTAAAGATGAAGTTGATAAAGTTATGGAAGAATTTCATGCAGGGGACTGTGGAGGACACCTTTACTGAAAGTCAACTGCAGATAAAATCTTGAGAGCTAGTTTTTACTAGCCTACACTCTTTGCAGATGTCAAAAAGTATGTGACCTCCTATCACAAATGCCAAATTTTTGAAGGGAATAAAAAATTTCTACCTTTACCCCTTAAACCCATCTCCACAGAAATGCATTTTCAACAATGGGGTCTTGACTTCATTAGTGAAATTCACCCTCATTCCTCTGCCCAACACAAGTGGATTTTGACAGCCACAGACTATTTCACTAAGTGGATAGAAGCCATTCCATGTAGATAATCCATTAATACTGTCATAATTTCATTTTTGGAAAATAATATACTGTCTAGATTTGGATGCCCCCAAAATTTCAATACTGATAATGTAGTTGCTTTCAATTCTAACAGGATGATTGACTTCTGTAACAAATACCACATTACCCTTGGTCATTCCACTGCCTATTACCCTCAAGGTAATGGTCTTGTTGAATCCTCCAATAAAAGCCTTGTTAATATAATCAAGAACTTACTAGAAGACAATAAAAAGACCTGGAACAAAAGGTTAGTTAATGCCTTATGCGAAGGCAGACTTACCACAAAGAAATCCATTGGCACATCCCCTTATTAGCTTGTTTATGGGATGGATTTTGTTTTTCCATCCTCTTTAGGAGTACCAGTGATGAAGATAATCCAAGAATTGTAGGTAGAAACCAGTGATATCCAGAGAAGGATAAATCAGACCATACACTTGCAGCAAACCAGGGAAGATGTATATGTCAAGTTTCAAGTTGTTCAAGAGAAGATTAAAAAGATATTTGACAGGAAGACAAAGGAAGATAATTTTTACATAGGTGAAAAAGTACTTAATTGGGATTCCAAGAGAGAAGAGAAAGGTAAACATGGGAAATTTGATTTCTTGTGGAAAGGCCCTTATGTCATTTATGGTTACAGAGGTAATAATGAATTATTTTTGAAGGATTTGGATGGATCAGATCTGTGAGGTGGACCTATCAATGGTAGAATGCTGAAGCATTACTATTCCCCAGAATAACAATAGTTCATTTTGTTTACTTTACTCATTGTCCATAACATTGCAGAGTTTAGAATTGGATTGGATGTTTTTCTAGCAAAGTTGAAGCTCGGAGAGAAGGCCCTAAGCTTTGAAGGATAAAATATCATAAGCATGAATAACACAGAGCTCAAAAAACAGTTTCAAGGTCATCACAGTCGAATTTCAAGGCTACTAATCTTAGAGTTCTTGACATTTCACCAGGAAATGCCATCCCCATGTGGAGCCACTGTTAGGGTCCTATAATATAGGATTCATAATTTTGAATTGATTTTGATTAGTCTTGTAATATGTACATACTTTTCTTTCTGCAAATTGTTCTCCTATATTAGAAAAATAAAAAATGTAAAGAGGGTAGAAGTCCTAAAAGAAAAATCAAAGGACTTGAAAGAAAAAAAAGATAAAAAAGAATAGAAAAAATGAACCGCAAACAAAAAAGAGATAAAATAGAACATGGAAGTGATGGAAATTCAAATGCCACTACTATTTACTTTTACTGCAAAAAAAATATTGTGTGCAGCTTGTCAAAAATGCCACAATCCATGAAAGTCAAACTTCTTAATCTTAACCTTTCATGTTTTAAATTTCATGTTGATAGATAGAGAATAAAGATCTAGCCAAACGGTTTAATCTTGGTAGATCAGTAGTTAGGTAGAGAATAATAAAGGAGCTCAACAGCTTAATCTGAGCCTTTGGAAGAAATAAGGATATACTTATATAGTTTGTTGTTAAAAGAAAAATGAATAAGGGTCTACAACCTCAAATGCACCCATGTAAATGAAGAAAAAATGTTAGGGCAGTTGATGAGTAGGTAGAACCAATTTTCACAATGCATGGATAGCAAAAATTGGTCTTTTCATTTACTAATTTCCCTTCAAAATCATTCCCCTTGTAAAAATACCCCTTCCCCTTCATTTTTACTATTTCCCCTTATTTCACTCTTTTTTCCCTTGCAAAAAGTCCCTTTTCCTAAGTTAAAACACATTTCCCTTGGGAAAAGTAAAAATCCTTAACTAATTTTTATTTTCATTTAAATAATACATCAAAAACCCATAAAAATACCTTTATCCTATGTTATCTTTAAAAAAGGTGATATATCGGGTCCCACAGTGAAGAAATCTATTCCTGATAGCAGTTTTAAAGTTAAAATTAGTGTATTATAAAAATCCCGCACTTATTTACATTTGTACATATTAACATTTAAATTTATATATTAAATCCCATTAAACCTTTTAAACGCATATATATTAATTCCTTTATATTTATATTCCCAACCCATTATTTTAATATAACATATGATATAATATTCGCCACATGTTATATATCCCGGACCCACCTACTATAAACCCCACCTATCATAATAGTCCCGACCCCATGTATATTAAACCATAGTTTATGTACATTTTTACCTTACCCCATTGGCTATAAAACTGACCATATCACATGTATAACCAATCACATATCATATTACCCAGGCCCCACGCCTTTTAAAAACCTGACGACTCCATCGCATCCTCCTAACCGTCGGATCTTAACCGATCATATCTTACGGTCATTACCGCCTATCGCACATTTTATTACTCGATCGTTAACATACCCCCGACCATGCGATATCCATGGTTTTCACATTCGAACGCCTGGCTACATGGCCAATTCCCATTCGATCGCATCAATCAGAACTTTACTGCTTACCACTATTGGCTATTGCGAAAACCACTGAATGGTTTCTCCTAACTGATGTCAAACCACCTGCCCATTTGAATTGACTGTGCATTAGTGTTCAAAATTTGTTTGATGAAAATGCATATATGTCACCCTTTGAACCCTTTTACCATTTCTGTTACACCTTCACGCTAAAAGAGTGTTGAAGACCAGTTTTTAACCAACTAGATCACATTGCCGAGCTCATTTTAAACCCAAACCACTAGAATTCAAGACCTTTTCTAATACAAGACATTGCAGAAGTAATCCAAAGCACTATTAAAGATCAGAAGAGCCTCAGAAGCCTTCTGCAACCCTAGAACCCTTTTCCAAATCAAATCTTCAGTTTTCCCAAGTATTCTTCAAAGAAAAAGCTTGTTTCTTGATACAAAGAAAAGGTAATCAGTTATTGAATCAAAATAGAAGCCTTTGCAGAGTAAAAGAAACCTTCTGTGTCTTTCAATCCTTTCATACAGACCCTAGGCTTCCTTTTTGTAGAAATTTGAGTTCCTAAGAGTGCTCTTAATCACATAGAATACAATTTAATTGGTCTAAACCTTAGCAGACCTAGATAAATCTAGTAGAAGCCTATACAGACCTAAAGAAATCCTTATTGCTTCCCAAATCCTTTTTTCTACAAACCCTGGACCTATTTTTATAGAATTCTGAGTACTGATATTGTTTTAAATCACAAAAGAGTAATATTAGATCAATTAAACCTTTGAAAACCATACATGAGCCCCTGTTTTATTCTTAAATCAGTCTACAAACTTTTATAATATTTCAAAGGTGATCCTACAAGCCTAAATCAGTTTCTCTAAGTCAAAAGTTTAATTAATTGATAAATCAAGTAAATAAATGGCTTCCAAAAACATTGTAGATGTTAATCCTCTACAACCTCTTGTTATAGATATATAACACATTCCATTCGCTGACAAAGACTTCAAGATTAATGAAACAATCACTGAATTTAATCCTCTTGAGCTCCACTGCTGGAGCAAAGAAAAATCCATAGATCAAGCTGATGAATTTTTCATTTGGGAATCAAACTTACCAAAGTATGTCCTCCCATAGACCTTCTAGTGCCTAGAAGTGATTAAACTCTGTCAATATTTCTATTTCCCTGACCAAAGATCCATAATAAGCTCTGAAAAATAAATTCTATTTAGCATTACTACTGAGTCAATCAATCAAATTATCTACATCCAATCCAGGCCAGATGAAGTTCCTTTGTCCATTGAAGCTCTCACATAGTTGTATCTGAATCTGGACTTCCCCAAGAGGTTCCAGATATTCCAAACTTCCATGCCTTCTTCTGTATAAATTCCCAAGACAAATACTCCTTACCCATCTATAAAATTTTCTGAAAGAACCAGACATATCATTAGCATGTTGTCTTTTATTCTTGGTTATCTCACAGATGAACATGTTGATGTTACAGTACTAAGATTTTTGTCTACTTTCACACCTGGTCAACCTCCTGCTACCATTTTTAATTTTTCTCAATACCTTGCTAATAATATTCATGAACAGTTGGTTAAAATTCCTTCTGAAAGTGTTTTCAAGTATTCCTCAATCCTATTCCACATGTTTTTATATTTTCAGTTTGAAAAATTTCCCATAAACCTTCAAAAGATTTTTGTTGAAGGTAACCCACAATCAGTCATATTTTGGACTCATTTAATCAGAAAAGACTCCACACATCCCACCTCCACATAGTTTATTTATTCATTCATTCATCCTATTGTCGATATGTTGAACAATAACATGCAACCTAGAATCAGTGAGGAAATTAAGAAGGTCCTACAGTTGTCAAAGCATAATAGAATAGGTGATTGGTACTTTTACCAAAACCATACATAGATAAGGGTATATGGATCAAATATTATCCCATATAGACTGCCTAAATACCTCCCAATGAGGTTATTTTCCCTTGAGTACATAAGACAGATCATTAATTCTGATGCAATCAATTTCCTGGCAGCTAAGAAAAAGACACAGTTCAAAATCAAGAATCAAGTTGGCCCTTTCATTTGTAATAGCAGAGATGTAGGTCCAGAGGCTGAAATGTATTTTCAGGGGTTTAAATTCATACAATGTTTTCTATGGTAATATGATCCTCTAGGAGTGATAAGTAAAATTAGAGTTAAATGAAACCTAACTCCTTATGTACATGAGAAGAAACTAGAAATTGAAAAATTCTCCAACCAGTGTAAATGGTTGGAGAACATCTTGGTAGAGGCAGAGAAGGAAGGTGATACTATTCAAACCTTGCAGACTCCAACCGAAGAAGATAGGAATGAAAAGAGAAATAGAGAAGAAGGATCATACATTACAGAGACAACTACTTAAACTAAATTTAAATTAAGGTACAGTAAAAAGCCTAAATTAAATCTTGTCACTGAGGAAGTGGAAACAATAGAAGTGATTGATACATATACAGTAGCAAAGGAAAATGCACCTCCTACAGTGATTGAAGAAGAACATCATACTTCTACTTCAAACACTCATCTTATTCAGAAGCAACGCAATGTTGACATGTCCTTTTTCAGCAAACCAACAGAGAAGGAAATGGACATTACGCAGAAATACAAAGAAATAAAAATGAGAAATGAAGCTTTGAAGACATATACATATAACCAATATTGGAAACAATCACCTAGCTACCAAAGCAGATTGCTCTCGACTTTTGACTATAAGACAAGGAAAATGCAGATGACCTTCTTGTAGCCTAAAGTCAAACATCCCAAAACACAATCAGATTACAAAAAGTCATCATATGAATTTCAAGAAGATGACCTTCATCCCATTGATCAAATTGAATTTCACAAACAGGTTGGTGAAATGCTTTACTCAACTATGACAAACAAGGAAATGAGTGTACAGAAGCTTCAAAACACTCTGGCAAACATCAGATATCAACTCAAATTGGTAAAATCATCTTCACGGGCAAAAGACAATAGAATTAAATATTTGGAAGATTTAGTAATTAAAGTAGGATATGATCATAGTAATGTAAAATTTGCATATGAATTGATAAAGAAGAAAAATGTAGACAATTCTGCATTAAAGAAGCAACTTAAGCTACCTCCTATAGAACATCCTCAAGAAAAGGAAGTGTTACAAGATACCAATCATAAACATGATATGATGAGTCTCATTCTAAATTTGACTGCATAGATAAAGGAAATGAAGAATGAAATGGACAAATTGGTCCAGGAGGAAAAGGACAGGGCAGAAGAAGTTCCAGTCACAGTCATTCCTGTAGTCACCACAGTTGTGCCTTCTACACTAGCAAAATCATTGGCTCCTACAATACCATTGGCTACAACATTACCTATCACTTCATCAACAAATAAAGCAACAAAGTATTCAAAAACAGCATCACAACATACAAATGAAGCAAGAAAGTTAGTTATAGCAGTGCAGGACATGTCTATTCAGACAAATGAATTTAATAGACTTAAAGATCAACTGAAAATCTTGAATATGAAAAGAAACTTGCTAAGATAATGCATAAGAATAAAGAACAAAAAGCCAACAGGTTGTATGAGCAATTGAAAAAGTTAGAAAAACAACTAACACTAAAAGAACCAATGGCACATGTCAAGCAGCAGCTATGGGCCAATATCATTGAATTTGTCAATGATATTTGGCCATTTATTCAGTTTATCTATGAACAGAAATACTTAGTCAAATGAACAAGAGAAGCTATCCAAAAGATAAAAGAAGAACTTGTCAAGAAGTCTGAAGAAGCTCTTGAAATCATAAAATTTCTTAATTCCAAGAACAGGAAAGAGCTAGAAGAAATTGGAATTAATGATATTACAGAAACCATCCTTGAAGTTAGAAAGGTTATCTCTAAAAATAATTTGATGATACAACTAGAAGAAAAATGCCAAAATATGGAAGTTTCCATCACAAGGTTCATGATCAAGTTTGATGTCTTAAGGAAAAAAGTCCTTCCCAATCCTTTAGTTATTAATGACAGATTAATGAAGCAGGATGATTATGATGAGAAGATTAGAGAGTTTTCTAAATAGCAAGTAAACAATTCAGCCTTGCAACGTATTCCAACAAGGAATGTACTCTAAAAGAATTTTGAGAATCTTTTCTACCTACAGCATGAGGTGAAACACATATTTGTTAACAAGCCTACATTCTCGAATTATACTGAAGTAGATGAAACATCCAGGAGGATGATGAAGATAAAATTGCCAGAGGCAGAATTTGGGAAAAGATGACTGATTTACTATGAAAACAGTTTGCAGTAAAAAAAAAAAGATAGTCAAAGGTTAAAGAGTATCAGACAATTTAAATTGTATCAGTAAAAGCAGAGTAAAAGTTTCTAGCGTAGAGGACATTCCACTGCCTAACTGCAGCCTACGTTGAGAAAACAACAAAGAGAGAAATCAGCATCAAAATATCAAAAAATTGAAGGCAACAAACAATAAGTTCAATAAAATCAAGGACATCTAGCATTAGTTAGAAAGCTATCTCTATCTTCTTGTATGAAGATATTTCTTTTCCATGAATAATTCCTAAGTTTGTTTTAGGATATTTTGTAAGTGTTTTTTTATAAATACTTCTCATTATGAAGTATTGAGTGTGGATGAATTGATAACATTTCTATCGTTGTATTATTCTAGAACCCGAGGTTAATTGTACTAATTTCAAGTCAACAGACTGGATTGTAGCCATAAAGCATCATATTACAGGATTCATGTGTTGGACCACTTTAGTGAAGTATTTTCACTTGTTCTCTATTACTTTCTTATGTTATTCACATGCTCATATGTTTGCTTAATCTAAATGATATAACATGAGTATTATTTCAGAATATGTTTAATTACACTTTGCCTTGAACTGTTTATCATTTACATGTTTTATATTGATATCCAAGTTAGGGAATTCTTAATTGCTCCCTAGTTTCGATTGACCTCTGCCTTTCACTCATTATCCGGATTTAAGAACCCTTAATTGCTCTTTTATCCCAATTAAAACCATTTTCACCATCAGCCTTGAAGATCTGATGTTACTCAAATATATTGCCCTATAAACATTTCCCTTTAGACCTTGATCCTAATCTGACTACTTGACACATTGACTCCATTAGCCCAATGGAATACATACTCACAAATATCCATCTGAACTAGTGATTTCACCACCAAACAAAATCAAATCCTAAAACCCAATAAATCTTAAATAACTAGCCTAAAATCAATTAAAATCAACAAAGATAGATCTTAAAGAGAGAGCCCTCTCCAGCATTAGGAAGGCTAGATCCTAAGGCTTAAAAGTTGGCATGTGGTTACCTCTAATATTATTTAAATCAAAATCATACATCTAACAACCCTGAGAATTATTGGAGTAATAACACAATTGTTAATAGATAGATCAAAGGTGTATAGGGGAAGACCATTGCATAAACAAAATCTACTCAAAGGACTGTTACAGACAACATGGCAACCGTCACAATTAAAATCAATGAGTAATGATAACTCAATTGTCTAGCAAAATATCAAATGGCATAGATTATGACACGAAGGCGGCTAGGGGAGTTGTTTTCAAAGAAGGATGCCTTACGGCGTAATTATATTTTTTAATTATACATGTAATGTCAATACAAAATGTGGCAGAGTGGCGAAAATAGAGCGTTATATGAAAAACTATTAAACTTTTCCATATCCCAGAATAAAAAATTTTGGATGCGAGATATTGGAATACAATTCTAACTAAGAAGCTAAAGGAACCAATATGACTCTGTGATTGGAATATTTAATATGACAGTGTGACTTGAATATTCAGTTTTTAAAATATATTTGAAATTTTTAATATATATTTTCATTTCATGTACTTCTTTGATATTTTTTATAAGAAAATAATGTATGAAAGATATTTCACCCAATAGGATTGTGAGATTGGAATATTTATTTTTTAAAATTTATTTGAAGTTTTTAATATGTTTTCATTAATATTTTTTATAAAAGAATAATATAGGAAAGATATTTTTGAAATATACAGGAAGATGTGAATGTTTTTTTGGTTGAGATTTGTTTTAATTAGATTGTATATGAAATCTTTTTTTAAGTTGAGGAAATTATAAATGTTGGTTAAAAGAAATCAATTTCAATATAGGATTTATAAAAGAATTTTTTTTTGTTGGCTATTTATTTTTTTAAAAATAATTAGAGATTTAGAATATGATTTTCACTTTATTTACTAAAATAAAAATAACAAATAACTCATAACCATTTAACCATGATAGAGTGATTTTTTAGCAAAAAAGTCGTAAAAAAAACCCTTACACTCCAAAGCAAGCTTAATCTATTATTCAACAACTAACAAATATTACAATCCACACTCAAAGTATATATTGTTAATATCAGTAAGTAGTAGTATATAAAATATCGAGAAATTCCAGTGACATAACAACAATTTCGGTAACCTTTGACAATGACTCTTTTGGAAGAACTCAGTTTACAACCATAACAAACCCAATGTAGGAAACCACCTAAAAGAAAAAATTCTCTCTAGGGTTACTGAGTGGATGAGATAATTATAAAAAATATCTTTTCTTTTACGATAAGATTTACCCCATCCATGAGAATTATAACAATTTTATTTTCTTTAATTATAAGAGTTACTCCATGCATGAGATAACAACCTGTTGGGCCTAGTTCACATTATATTTTGAAACTACTATGTTGATTTTTTTTTGGTGATTTTATTGTTAAATGAATTATTTTTTTGAGTTATTATTCTTATTAAGTTTTAATTTATATTTCTTATTCTTACCTCATTTGGAATTTCATCCTTATAACTAGATATCTGTCATTGTTAGTTACTTAGACATTTTCCATAAGTAAATCAATCAAGCATATATGTCAACATATTTCAGATATTTCAGATCTAATTCTTCTCCTTGCTCCCTCGTGAACACATGTTCTAAATCATATCACACATGTATAACCCATTCCCTGCACACCTAACATGTTGATCTCCATCTCCATATATAGTTTTATCCTTAGCCAATACCTTAGGTAAATCCCTTGGTAATATCATTATTATTCTTTGATCTCCATATCCTTACATATGTTTATCCTTAGCCAATACCTTAGGTAAATCCCTTGGTAATGTCATTACTAATCTTTGATCTCCATCTCCTTACATAGTTTTATCCTTAGCCAATACCCTAGGTAAATCCCTTGGTAATGTCATCAGTATTATTTCATGAGATAAAATAACCATTGTTGCTCCAATACTATTAGCCAATACCATGGTAAAGACCCCTGGTATTAAAATTACCATGGTGTGGATTTTGTGCATGACTTTTACACATAGTAACTTCATATGTACGTGACCTTGCTTTTGAGGACACATGTATAATCTATACTAATGTGCCTTAGCTCCATAATCATCATGATATCTCAATGTTGACATATTTATTAAGTAGGTTTCCATCAAGGACAATACATTAGCCATAATTCCAACATAGTATAGAATTGTGTACTCCACTGTCAATACCAAAGATGCCTTGAGAAGTGTAAGTGTGGACTTCATTTTGGAAATAACAATAATATAGAAAGGTTATGATTCTATGATAATTGTAGTATACATGTTTTTGAAGATGGAAAATTTTATCCCATACAGGAAAACTAATGATGTTATTGAAGTGGTTTTTTTATTATTCTGTGAAACTATGATATTACAAGGAATAATGAGTATCACTTCTGACATAGATACCAGGTTCCTTATACATTTTTGGAGGGTACTCTGGAAGAATATTGGTTCCAAGCTACTATATAGTTTTGCATACCGCCCAAAAATAACTAGATAGAACAAGGTGAAGAACTAGAGTCCTGAGAATTTTCTAAGGATTTTATGGAGAAGAAATGGGAGAATGAGATTTGGTTGTAGCTTAGTTGGAATTTGATTTAAATATTTAAACTAATATGACTATTGGAAACAAAACATTTCATAATTTTTATGGTAAGTCACTAAAGGGAGTGGTGGATTTGGTGATGTTTCCATATATGGAAGAGAAATGGAATGTTGATGCAAGTGAATTTGCATAATACATGCAAGAAATACATGAGAAGTAGTAGTGTAGCACAAAATATAGGTAAGGGATAGGTATATTAAGGAGAAAAAAACTACTTAAATGAGGATTCTAGCTAGGGATGGAACATTTAAGAAAATAAATATCTCCTATAGGTGTTATGTCAGACTAATTGCCAATGCGGATAGAGGAAATCTTCCAAAGTTCAATCACTAACCCTAGTAAAAAAAAGACAAGAAAGAAAATATTTCCCTGAGTTTATCCATACTGAATCATAAAGTAGAATCCTAAGAGATGGAATCCATACCTTTTGCAAAATTCCTGAGTGAATGTCTCAAAGTCAAACATGGTATAGACAACTTGATTACCGCTCAATGATGTGAACTGTTAACAAGTGTGAGAGAAACCACCAATAATGATAATGGATCTCAAGGCACTCAAAGTAAAATCTATGAAGTGTGAAAATATGTCTTGAGGTAAAACATTAATAAAATCATTCGATCAAAGGTTAATGATGAGAACCTGCTGTCGAAGGAGAGAAACCTGCCATTAGGGCATGCAGGCCTCAAGGTAGTGAAAAGGATTACTAGATCAACTTCCTAGATAGTGAGTTGATTTCAATAGGAAGTGACATGTCAAAGGAAGGCCTACGACACGAAACTCATGCCAAGTTTTGAAGAAAAATATATGGAGTGATTTAGGATTGGCTCATGGATGGCTGATGTGATTGAATGCTACAAATTGCAAGGTAATTTTTACTAAGGTTGGACTTATCTTGAACATATTAGTGACATGAAATTTTTACTTGGTATCATTTCACTCAACGATAATACCCAAAACCAACTGAATACTTTCAATGAGGTTTGATTAAATATGAGACAAATGGATTTCCCAAACAGAAATATGACAAAGTTTCATGTTCAAGAGCAACATACTATCTTTAATGAGATATAAGAATGAATGTTTCTTCCCAATACCCCCCCATCATTACCAAAAATTACCTCTTTATTTTTGTTCAAGCTTGAGGAGGATAAAACTTTCTGATCCTATAAGCTCATCCTTCAGATGAGTCCTTCAAATTATTTTTAACGAACCTGTTATCACCAAACTGGGACTAATTGGGTTGTTCAGTAGTCAATTTGATGTAACTATTTCAAACCACTTTGGGTTGGAAGTTAGCCCTTCCAACTAGAGAGGGCTCTCTCAAGAAAAGGTAAGATATTCAATAAACAAGCTTATAATGAATATGGATAACTCTTATATTTCTTTTAGGTGTTTTTTGCAGGTGGAATATGAGTGAGGGCTACCATTGCACATGGATTCAACATGAAAATTCAATTACAAATAAGTATCATTCATGGAAACTAAGGCACGAGCTTTTAAAAAATCACTCTGACAGCAAACATAATACATAAAGGAAATTGGAGCATAATATTTTATGAATTCTAGGTAATCATGTATAAGAAAGCTCAATCAACATTCAAAAGATGAAACGACACAAACACATAAAATCTCAATTAGAATCTCAGGTCTGAAGCAAACACTTCTGCAACTGCGTATTAACTTAGTGAAAACAAATTACATAGTATCTTTGGTCATTACTTCCATCAACCTGCTCTACTTCTAAAACATTCCTATTTAGATAGTGAAATCCCTTTTACATAGGTCTACCACCTGGGCTAGATTCTTAAACCTGATGTAGAGCTCTGATCCAAAAAGTATCCCATTACATTGAGAAAAAATAGTGATATTTTGTTTGAAAGAGATTGTAGTAAAAAAGGACTCTATCACTATTAACTACATCAACAAGAACTTTTAATAACCCATTCTAATGATGTCTATCAAACCAAACAAACTTGTTTAGGTGGAAAACAACCATGTTTAAGTGGTAAACTATCATACTAGTTTTTAGGCCCTGATATACCAAATTTGATTATGAGTTGCCCATTGGTGAGGTGTAAAAAGTGATGTTTTGTCAGCCATGTCAATCCTATGAAGTGTATTGCTGAGTTGTCCTCATCAAAAAATGTCCGAATGACACTTCAAAACCTATTTTTATGACAAATCTCCTTCCTGAAATGCATTGAATGCCTCAAAAAGACCAAAACTTTAGAAATATGTAAAAATAGAGTAGTTAGGCAAGTTCGTAACGTAGTTTTCGTAACATTTGCATAACACCACCTTGTGCAATTTTTTTTTATTTTCTGCCTATGAGAGGATCTTCATTGGGTATAATAAGGTAAACAAATGTCATGATTTAACCCCGATATGATATTTTTTGGGAATTTTTGCTTCAAAAAATTCTACTGCGATTTCTTAGCGAAAACTAAGCTTCAAGTCTGGAGCTCGCCACGAACTTGCCTAATTTCACCAAATTTTGCAAATTTTCTTCTTAACTCCAAAAACATATTTTCAGCCCTGTAAATAACTTGATATGATATCCTAAGAAAAAAAGTGTCCAAAAAAGGTGTGTCTTACCATCTTTCAAGGAGCAACAAGGTCATCTTCCATCACAATCATCATTAAACCCTTTTTCTTCAACTTTTCTTGCACCATCTCCATTTGTATTTCCAATTCTATGACTTTCCTTTGTAACTTCCTTCTTTCTAATTGCAACAACTTGTTCCTCCTGGAGATATGTTTCATCATTCTGTGCAGAGGTAGTGTTTTCTTCAACATCTTCATTAACCACTATGCAACCTCATCATAAAAATCTATCTTTTTTCTCACTTATTTTCTAAAGTCTGTGAGCTCCTACCTCTCTTGTTTCAAGTCTAATAACTCCAGATTAGTTTCCAAAATCTCTTCTCTAGCTTCCTTAAGTTGTTCTTTTAAAAGCTCTAGTTCGGATTTTTCTTGAAATTTTCCTTTTCCCTTCCTTGCCTTGCTCACATCTATCTTTGTTGGAGATAACTCTATTATTTCTTCCCTTGTTGGTTGTTTCTCCTTTTCTGGTTCCTTATATATGCAGCTTCTCATATTTTTCTCCCTTTAATAAATGTGAGCTAGTGAGTGGCTTCCTAGGTTTAAAATAAAAAGCTGAGTCTTCTTTGGAAATGTTGAGTTTCTTAGCTTTAAGACTCTTTTTCTTGGTTTTAACTCCTTTAACTTCTACAATATATATTCTAGCTTGCCTCTCCCCTCTGTCTCACCTCTAGTGATCCTTATATGGGTTCTTATATCAGTTTTGACTTTATTGCTAGTAGGGGTTTGTTGAGGCACCACTGTCTCCTAAATTTTATCAATTTCTACCCCCATAGGCTCCACCATGGGCTGTGTTTCAGCCCTAGAGTCTTTATCTTTATTTGGAGTATATGCCCTTTATCTAGGTTTCTTTCTATGAGTGAGGACATCCAACTCATACCCACTCAAGAACAAAAAGTGGACCAATCCATGTTTAGCCTCTTTAACTCCTCCAAAACTAACAATTTTATCAAACCATGGTGAAAAATAGAAGTTTCACTGCTTTCATCCTTAGCTTGAACTTTATCAGCAATTTTTCCTAAACTCCTAAACAAAAAAAATGGAAAATCCATAGGTTGTTTACCTATGGAATGAAGCAACAATCTGAAGTTTTATTAATAGATCATGTGAAATCTACCTTCAAATGTAAAGTATTTCTGAATCACCATCAACAGTTTTGAATAATTTTTCTTGAGGAAAGTCCTGGATATGCCCGAGCTCATGTCTCTGCCTATATGGTCCTCCTTTAGAAAATAATCACAGTTTTGAAGCTTAAACTTTATTTCTTTAAACCACTCCTCTCCAGACCTTAGAATATCGGTTGCCTCTGTAGTTGTGTCAAGAGACACATCAAAATTGAGGATGCCCACCTTCGAACCTATACCAGTGAATTTTACAACAAAATATTTGGACACTTGTGTATGATACCCTTGCAATTTCTGGAAAACCACATGCAACCTGCATTGGAAAAATCTTTTGAGAATCTGGAGTCTTCTGCAATTAGCCTTATATTGATGGGCTCATATCTGACCACAGTTCCACCCTTGTTTGGATTTGTATGTGAAGCCATACTTTCAAACACAACGTTGATCAACTTCTTCTTTGACACATGCAGAATTGTTTAAGACAAAAAGCACCTCCCTTGACACAGGCAACACCTAGCCTAAGACATCTACATGAAAAAATCCGAGACTCAAGACTACTGGAAAAAGTGTTCAAACAGCTTACAAGGATGAAGGTAAGGTGTTGCTTTTCAAATTAGGGATCGAACTAAATTAGGAAAGAGGAAATGAGTGGGAAAAATGAAACAATGTGAGGAATAATGATTACCACTCATGTACATGACATATGATAACACATAATTGAATAGTACCATGATGACCAAGTGTAAACTGACCACTAAAATTATGACAAGATACAACTTATCCCACCATTAACAGAAAAAACAAAATTCGTAGTGTTTCTAGTATTTGAGAGGGAAAATTCTCTATGGAATTTCCAGGCACTTACATAGCAAAATCAGACTGTTTTACAATGACTACACTACGGAATCCAAAAAAATATTCCAAGTGTTACAAAATGACCTTTATTACCCATGTAATCATTTTTTTTTTTGAAATTTACCTTGATAAGACCTTTATTGCATAACCAATGGCTATTAAAACCCATCAAACTATGTACAAAGTTTTTGAAAATTAATGAACTTCATGACCTTAGTTCACCCTAATGACCTAACCTAACTTACCTTAGACCAACCTAGACAAACCTAGTTGCTGTCAAGGATAACAGAACCCTAGAAAGGAATGGTTCGGTCTCATCATGATTGACGAGTACTGCATTGTTTATTTTTAACGAGTCCAATGAAGGGATAAATCGACGTCGTTTTCATATTTAAAGAGTTTTAAAAGAACATAAAAAAGAATAATTCATCTCTTTCAACGTAAAATTTTAACGATCCCAAAGAAAGTAAAGCTCAATGTTTTTCATTTTTAAGGAGTTCGTACAAAAAAAGAAGTAAACTCCACGATGTCATTTTTCGTAAATTTAGTCTCTCAAGCCTGAAAAAAGGTAAAATAATATAGGAGAGAACTTTATTAACCATGATTAGTCATCTTATACATTTTTCGTAAATAGTCTAGTTCAGTCCCGAAAAGGGGTAAACTTATATAGAATAAACAATAGTTCATCTATTTTTTTGAGTTCGAATAGTCAAGTACTCGGTGATATTTTCATGTTTAGAGAGTATGAAAAAGGCTTAAAAGAGGACTACAGGGTTTCTCTTTTCCTAAATTTACCAAGCCCAAAAAAGTGATAAAATTTTGCTCATCGCCAAAATGTTTTAGTTTTATGATTGTTGTGTAGGTAAATCCCCTCTGGGGACAGAGGTGATCCCTCTAGCCCTAGGGTGGGTCTAGCAGCAAGAGGACATGCTAATGTGTTGATTCCTATTTAATGAATGAAACAAGTTGGGATAGATATCCTACCTTAGATCCAACGCAGTCGTTGTAGTTGTAGCAGTGGTCTCCTGATCTTCATATCGACACGTCGTGGTCCTTCAGCAATGGTACTCGGGTGCCTGCAAAAAGATCAAAGGATAAAAGAAACATACAAGGAAACATTTGTATTCATAACTAACTAATTATTCAAGGAGAATTAAATATATTGCATAAGATAAATCACATCAACACAAAATGGGAACCAAAACACCAGTCATGTATTCATTGAGAGAAAGAAAGAGATCACAACCAAAGCCTTGACGTCACAGCCTCCTTCAATGGGTTTATTCCAATGCATCTCAATCATTCGTCATGGGATTGGACATGGCGAGGCAATCAATCTAGACTCTCACTCGGCAAGGGTCTTTCTCTGCTCTATCTCACACCAGCTTATTCAGATTATTTCAGCTATGTAAGGGAGATGCATTTATAGAAGGGAGGAGGAGGTTGGGATCCCTCATATGGTGGAAGGGAGGCCTTATCCTTTAGGATTTTTCCCCAAAAGGAGGAAACAAGAAGCCAAAGGAAGGTGCTCGACGTTATTCAGTCGAACAACCCAAGTTGACTCGCTCATGAAGTAGTTAGCAATGGAAACTTCGATTCTATATTTTAAAAACTTTCCAAAAACTGCTCGGCATGGGTAGTCCACTAAGACAGAGCACCAATGGGTGTAGGGCCCAGTGCTAATTTCCCTTATTGGCACGAAGCCATAACTGCCTACCAGCGCCGACCCAAAATCAAATGTATTTGATGGTCTGTTCCAGGAATATTCAACAAAGGAAATGTTATCCTCATGGAAAGGGACAAAATGACACTTTTCGCAAGGCATGACACTTCATATAAGTCACAAAAATTGTCCTCCAATGTGTAGGATGGGGATTGCAGGGATGGTGAAAAAATTTTGTGTAATAGATGCCCCCTAAACATGAGGTCTGAGAGAGAGGGAGGAGTGAAATGATTTATGAGAACACGTTCGAACCAAACACCATTGTCGGGAGACCTGCAAGTACCGATACAACTGATATATCTGATACATGAACCTGTGGCATGGGCGCAACCATCCATAATAGAGTACATATAAAACTGAGATTTGAGGTATGGATGTAGCCATCCAACAGTAAGGGTCAACAAATAGACTCAGGTATGGTCGTAGCCATCCAATCAAAAGAGTCATGCATATAGTCATGATAAAACAAAATATCCCATAGCCTAGATCTTATCAGACAAAACCCAGGGTCTTGCGCTCCATCTCGACCCAAACAAGTACAAATTCAAGCATGCGAATATGTGAGATGAAGTCGAACATGCAAGAAATTCACCTGATTACTAGCCAATGATGAGATTTGTTAACAGGCATGAGAGAAACCACCAATAATGACAATGTCTCTCAAGGTACAACTAGTACAAGTCCTGGAATGTGAACAGTGAGATGGCATCGAACACCTGCAGAATCACTCGATCAAAGGCCAATGATGAAAGCCTGTCATCGAATGTGAAAAACTTTCCATTGAGGCATGCAAGCTCCAAGGTACCGGAAGGGAGTCTCTAGATCAACTTCCTGGATAATGATTTTAAGTTGACAGGAAGTGACCTGGTCGAAGGAGGGCCATAATGTTTCTCACATCATCGACACAAGATAGACTAATAAGATGATAGTGAATTAGGACCAAAACGAGAATCAGAGGGAGGTTGAAAACTACAAACTGAAACTTCTCTTGAACATATCAGCGACACGACTTTGGATTAGGCAGTATTTGACATCAAAGGATCTGAGGTCATGGTGACATGGCAAAGAGTATATGAGAGGTCAACATAGATTACAGAAACCCATGGAGGCAAAAATGATGAAATGAGATGTCCCCAACCTGACACGAATGCAGATGAGTATCATGTTAAAGATTGACATACTGTCGACACAACTGAGAACTGGTTCCATTTTCCCCCACCATTGCTGGAAAGTACCCCAATTTTTTTTGAAACAAGCTTGAAGGGGATAGCATGTGCTTGACATGTAATTTTGTCCTTCGGAAAAATCCATCCTAGTAAATTTTACGAGCCCTAGGAAGGAGGAACTAGATGATGTCATGGCAATGGTTTCCAATGTCATTTAGGTTTAACTACTCTGAAAAAGGAAGAAATCGGTGAATTTTCGTGTTTAGAGAGTTTGAAAAGAAGTGGAAAAGAAAAATCCAGTGGTCCCTTTTCATATGTAGTCTCATAGATCCGAAAAGGTATAAAACTGTGTTTGAGAGAACCTCTTAATCGTGATAGGCCAAGGTTTTCCTTTTTCGTAAATAATCCATCCTAGCCCGAAAATGGGATAAACGTATACTGGGTAGATAACGTTTCGCAGCCATTTAACGAGTTCAAAATGATAAGATTCTCGGTAATATTTTCAATTTTAGGGAGTCAGAAAAGAGCTGAAAGATGACTCCAACAGTGACTTTTTCATGTTTTTACCGAGTCCGAAAAAGAATAAAATACAACTCGTTACTTCATCTTCATCACGTCGAGGACCTGTCGTTGCACAAGAGACACATGTAAAACCCATTTCTCGAAATAACATAGAGAAATAATCGAAAAATACACTTTAAAACATAATTAGGGTCCTGAAAAATGCCAAAAATGGTAAAAAATAATTATTTTTCACATTTACCTCTTGTGAACAATTTGTTACCCTTTTTTTCACTACAATTTTGCGGCGTTGATAGTGGGAAATCTGGAAGACCAATCGTGAATCTTTCTGTTCCATTTAAGAAATCATATCCTTCCCTGAATTTTGATAGTATTTTCATTACCTTCAACCCCAATTTTGTAGATCTATGGGGGAATTTTCAAAATCTAGGGTGTGGTGATTGACGTAGGTATTGGGCACAGAATCGCTCCACTGACCTAAAAATTGAAACCACAACAGTCATTTTTAGCATGTAAGTTTAAGCATGCAGGCCCAATTTAACTATTCAAAAGCATTGAATTTGTCTAATTACAACCATATGGATGTTTTTGCATGTGTGAAAAGACAAAATGGAGATTGAGTGGAAAGAATGAGAACAAAACAAATAATATGAGGAAGCCATGGGAAATAGGAGATGCATGGAAGATATAAGAGATTGCGGGCTCAAAAAATTATTTATGGCACCATGTCTTAGAGCTCAACTAGAGTTTTTCTAGTACTTGATCAGTGTCTGGGACATTGATCAGGAAAAATTCATTATTCACAACCAGGAACTTGAGATTGAGGTCTCAAATGTTTATTTCATATCCGGACTATCATGGATGTAGGTAGTACCAATCCTGACCGGCACCTAGCCCTCAATCGAGAACATGAGTATGGTGATCGACAAGGTGTGCCCAAGGGCAAGGAAAAGATCAGGAAGTGGAAAAGTGGATATCCAAACTATTCTGGATTTGGCACTAAGGGTAGTGTTGCACACCATCTCGTGAGCTACCAGATCGCAGGCTCCGCACAAGGCCACAAAACCACAACTAATTCATGCAGTAGATTGCATGGCACTGACCCTCTACAACTGGGCAGAGGCAGTAACAATCAACTTGAAGCACCAATTAACGAAATGCTAGAAAACCAAGCTGAAGTAGTTCGGATACGGGTCCATATTGGTATCATTTATCTTGGAATAGTTACAAATCTTCCAGCGTCAGGAGGTAATATTTCTGACACCAGTAGCCTAGGAGCCACAGATGGTCCGTTGGGTAGCTTTGATGCCAAGGTCAGGGGATGGTCAAAAGATTTCCTGGGGACCAGAGTTATTTAAGTGGCTATGCTGATAGCTAATTGTCGTGGAGGACTAGCCCTACTCTAGCACGGATTTCACTGGCAATACAGATCTCCCACTCCTAGAAGGAGAGGATTGGGATCAAGTACTAGGTAAGACTCATTTTTTATTTTGATGAGTATTATGATTTTTTTTGCTATGCATGTTCTGATATTAGTCCATGTAATTGCATATGTTGGCCCAGAGAGACCTGCAGGTATGTCTCTGATAGTGCAGAGGATTCCTCGTGACTTTGATGTGGTCCCTCATGGTGAGGGAGGTGAGGAGGAGGAAATCATACGCAACTTGGAGGGAATCTCCCATGGGATCCCGGACTATGTGCAATTTGAGATGTCCCTCGCACGTACCAGAGACACAATGCAGAGGTGTCAAATCATGTTCATCTCTTGTTGAGGTGGCTTTTACCGGTAGTGATGTGCTATCATGAGCGTCACTCCAACTAGACACCTAGGTTTTATCTCCACATATATTTTTTGAGAGACATGATGTCTCCGGATGTAACCGAAACATACATATTTTTTGAACTTATGAAGCACATGGATGCAAACACTCGACATATATATATGCATCTTCATGTATGGATTTTGTCATGTGATGACGATTCTTTTACAAATTACGCAAATTTTTATCCAATACAATGTTAGCTACTGTATCAGTTAATGCATTCATTCGTCTTGGAATATGTTGATATGTAATGTAATCAAAATGTATTTCCAGTAAATGAACACATAAATACAACCTTAAGATATGAGGATGTCTAACAGTATAATGCCCATTAAGTTGAAGAACCACAAGCTGTGAATCTAGGTTAACAATCAATGCACAAATGTCGAGAGAAATGGCCTCGGTTAATAATTTAATGAAAACACTATATTCAGCGACATTGTTTGTGGTTCATCCTAAACAGATACCTTGAAGGTCTATCAACTCACCAGCAGGATCATAAATAACCCAGGCTACTGAAGATAGGTTTCGGGTACCACGAGAAGCACCATCTGTGAAACTGACATAAGGGGTAATAGACATATGCACAATAAGAAATGATCTAACAAGTAGGAAAACGCTCGCAAAGCACACCAAGCCAAAAATGTAAGCACACGAATGACTGATGCATAGTATTTTTTAAGATACAACCCATTTCTAGGCTGATCCAAAGGATGACCTTCGTAATCAATAAGCTCATAAGCCCCATTCTGCAAAACACGTTTAACAATGTAGGGCCCATGCCACATGGGTTGAAATTTTCCTTCCCCCAGCTTATCGTGAGCTTGGTCATACAGGAGGACGAGGTATCCTTCTATGAAGGAATGAGGGGAAACCGACTGGTCAAAATGAGCTTTGACGTGCTTTTTTGTGGTTCTATGACCAAAGAAACAAAGCGATGAGTTTCATCAAGGCTCTCTAAATAGAGAAGACTCTCTCCTTCTGGCGAAGTACTCAGAAAAAATTCAACAACTAGCTTGAGTGAAGGTATTTCACATTCAATCGAAAGGGTAGCTTCCAGACCATAGACAAGCTGGAATGGAGTGAATCCGGTCGCATCCTTCACTGAGATTCGGTAAGCCCAAAGAGTTGAAAATAACATGAGATTCCATTTTGATTTGTGCATCCCAATCATACACTAAAGCATAGTGACAAGAACTTTGTTTACAACCTCAACCTGGCCATTGACCTGAGGGTAGTACAGCGTTGAGCTGTCATGATGCAGACACAACTTGGAAGTCAACTCTGCCACCATGTAATGCAAAAAATGGGAACTATGATCGGTAACAATGGCTTGAGGGACACCAAACCTGGAAATTACATGATTGAATAGAAACTATGTTCTTGTCTTACCGTCAACCGTAAGTGTAGGCATTGCTTCAGCGCATTTGGTGAAGTAGTCCGTGGCTACGATGATATAAGCATGCCCCCTAGCCGAGTGAGGGTTACACATCATAAAATCGATGCCCCACTTCGCAAAGGGACCAACAATAATGACAGGGTGAATATAGGAAGGCGACACACGCATCTTGCACTGATAAATCTAGCAATCATGGCACTTGCAGATAGCAACCATTCAGATTTTAAATATGGAGAGCTAGAAATACCCAGTAGAAAGAATATTCTATGCGGTAGCATATCCAAACATGTGACCACCACAAGCACCACTTTGATAGTCATTCAGGGCCTTTTCAGCCTCCTCGAGATTCAAACACCGGTGGAGAATGGAATCAACTCCAATGCGGTAGAGTGTATGCCCGACTATGCGATAAGGTTGTGATTGATGGCGGATGCATCGGCGGGCATCCTTCACCAACCCATATCGGAATGTAGAGGTCTAAATATATACGATGATAATATCGTACCAAGGATTGAGGGTGATAATCAGAAAAAGTGTATCGTCCGAAATGTGTTCCTCGGAACCAAATGCAGCGGAATCAAAAAGGAGAGAGTAGATCAAATTAGAAAAGACTAATGACTTCTTCAACTGGGTGATAGTGAACTCCAAATCGAACTCTTGAAGGATGACAATCCACTTCGAGTATTTCCCCCCCAGTAATTGACGAGTCAATATGTAAGTCGTAGGGTTGCAATCAAAAATCATGATCGCTATATGCAACAGAATATAGTGACGAAAATGTTGAACTACTTGGACAACAGCCAAAAACAACTTCTCAACATGTGCATATCGTGTCTCAGTATTGAGAAGGTTACGAGAAAGATAGTAGATGACATGCTCATCACTTTCATCATCATCTTGTACCAAAACCATGGCAATTGTGCTAAAAGTGGCAGCCAAATAGAGGGAATAATCGCTATGATAATTTGGAGGACGCAGCAAAGGAGCATTGATGAGCAACATCTTTAGCGCATCGAAATAATTTTGGTCTATCTCATCCCAAAGGAATGGGACACCCTGCTTTAGTAATCGTGTAAATCCTTTGGCCACTTCGGCATATTTAGGTATAAAAAGGCGTAGTAAGTTAGCTTTCCCTTGTAGACTATACAACTGATGTAAGGCAGAAGTAGAGGGGAGATTAATGATAGCTTCAACTCTGAGTGGATTGAGACATATCCTGTCTTTGGAAATGATAAACCCTAAGAATCTACCAGATTCAACGCAGAAGACACACTTATGCGAATTAAGCTGGATGTTATAGCATCGGCAGCGAAGAAAAATCTGACGAAGGTGATCAGGGTGGTCTTTACACTTAGTGGAAGGTCATCCAGGTAAGTCTGAACCATGCACTTGATATCGTGAAAAGCATATGACATTGCCCGCTGAAACGTAGCCCTAGGATTTTTGAGACCGAAAGGGAGCTTCTTATATGCTAAAGTACCCCAAGGATAGATAAAGGCGGTCTTACATTGATCAGCTAGAGAAATATTAATATGGCTGTACCCAGAAAACCCATCCATAAGGGAAAATATCTCACTCCCATCACATTCATCAATTATCTGGTCAATAAAAGGAGTGGGATAATTATCCTTAGGGCAAGCACGGTTAATATCACAGTAATCAACGCAGACACAAATAGTACCCTGCTTCTTATCCACAAGGACAATATTGGAAACCCATTATGTCAATGGAATCAGATAGATAAAACCAGCTTTAAGAATTTTTTCAACTTCACCATTAATAGTGGTCGCTTTCTAGTGTGCACAGGTCATAGGGAAATATATATTTCAAGGGATCGGGCAAATCCGAATCGTCGAGCCAAGGGGATTGAGAGTAAATGTCAAGAGACATGCTCAAAGGATCATGATCAGGAGGTGGAGGATCCAAAGCTTAAATAAGTTCACAATAAGCAATCTCAATTGGACTTAACGGCATCAAATATCCAAATGAATCAATCTGCTCAGGTGAAGGGATGATCCATGGATCATCAGACCTGGAGATCATATTCACTGAATAATGTTGGCTAGAGGAAGAGGAAAAATACCCATGAGGGCAGGATCTTTGAAGAAACCTGGCCCTATGCTCTCGTAAGGCATAGGTATTTGATCCACATACAGAACATTCCTCTCAGAAGATGAAGAAGTGAAGAAAGACAACTGATAAACAGTGATGATATTTCCTTCGTGTGGAAATCGCAAAACATGAAAGAGAGTGGACAGAACTCATATCATGGCATGAGTCCAACTATGACCAAGGAGAAGATTATAATTGAGCTTGGCATAAACTACTTCAACCTCAACGTTGATTTTTTTCTCTTCTAGAGTGATTGGTAAACTGGCGAGAACACCAAGAGGTTTAGATTACCTTCCATCAAATGCTTCTAGAGAATTTGGAGATGAATTCAGAGCTGGAGAACCAATGGCCTTCCAGCAAGCATATGCCATGACGCACATAGACGCACCCTTTTCCACGATCGCTCGATGGATATTTAGTCTATTAATCCCAACCTGGATGATAAGCACAAGCTGGTGAGGGAGATGTGGGATGAAATTCTCCAAGTCGAAAGCAATAATCCTCGAATCAACATTATTAACCCCACCGATTCCAGATAACAAAGCCTTCCATTGAGATGGGCAACTCTGAAGTACTTCTAATGCAGACATTGCAGACGGCACCTGAGCCAAATCCTCAAAAATACTGTAATGTTGAGTGACATGGGCATTAGGATTGTAAGAATACTTACGGAGTACACCCTTGGAATGTGGTCGTACAACAAGCTCAGTACTGGGCCTTTAAATCTGAAGAGGGCTAGCAGCAGGCAGAGGAGGAGGACCATTACCGATCTCTTTCCCTACTACTTGACACATTTTGATATAATATTTTGACTGGGTAGTGATGGAAACAGATGCAGAACCATTCATCATGAAAATATGAGAGCCAAATGGGGCGGAGGACTAAGGTTTTTCTACCAACTAAGTCTTCTGTGATGGAAACGGTTCTTTGAGAACATTCAGAGTTCCTTGGGTGCCCTTGAGAAATCGACTCACTTCGGCCCATTGAGGACAGTCCTTGGTGAGTGCTCTTCGTCACAAATCAAACAAGGATACTTTGGTTTACGCTGTGAACCATCATCAGCACGAGATTTATAAGAATCCTGTTTCATGGTATCGGCTTTGGCTTTACCTTTACCCTTATTTTTACCCTTGGAATTTTTATTTGCTAGATTGGCCTGAAGGGCATTCATTTTTGTGGTTTTACTAGAATTCGGGGTTCGCTGAGAAGCAGTATCGTTGGAAGGAGTGGATTTTTGCTTCCCAAGGTCCAGAGGAGATGATGAAGACTTATGAGAATTATGAGATATGAAATCAATGATACCGTCGACGGGTGGTGTCGTCGAAGCTTTGGAAGTTCCTGGTCGAGGAGCATCTGGAAAAAGTTCATAAAATGTGTCAAACTGAGAGTACACAAGATCAAGGTACTGGGCATGAACAGTGGTTTGTTCCTCAGTGACGCATGCCCCCATCGCAATGTCCTTAGCAATCAGAGGGATGAAGGAGGTAGTGAACCAATCAGTTAGAAGTTGATCAGGAATCTCGAACTTGATCAAGTGACGATGACGACTTCATTCATGAATATGATCAGAGATATGAGTAGCTTGATCTTGCTTCAAGGATGTGAGGAGGTGTGTCCCGATTTCATACTGAACTGGTAACTGAAAGTGCATGAGAAATGCCATGGCTAAAGAATTGAAAACTTGGAAGATGCCACGAGATAGCTCGATGTACCACTTGGAAATGGCACTAGTAAGAGTCCATTGGAAAAGACGAAGTTAGATAGAATCATCAAACCAAGAGTTAGAGGAACACCAAAGATGGTATGTTATAACTTGCACTTAGGGGTCTTCTCCGGACTTGCCCTCAAACTTGGGACAGTCATAAGAGATTTTGGTTGGAACTGGAGGCCAATATAGGTTATGAAGGATCAGATCATTCATCAAATTTTACACATCAGGCAGTGTCAACGTAGCGAGAAACGGTAATTGAGGATTGAAAGGCATTGTAGGTTGCTGATAGATACCATTATCAGCATTCCACTCAGGTTGAGATAAATTATGCACCCATATGTTTTGTCCCAGAGGATTTTGTCCATAGGGGCTATAAGCTTGATAGTTCTTCCCATAAAAGGGTCGTATGGTTGACCAGAAGGATCGTATGGCTGTCCTTGTTGGACCAAAGGTTGTCCCTGTAAGGGTTGTCCTTGCGGACCATAAGTTTTTCCCTGTGGACCGAAGGGTTGTCCCTCTTGGACCTAATTTTGTCCTTGTAGGCCCGAGGGTTGTCCCTATAAGGATGGTCCTTGATGGTAAACAGACTAATAGGTATCAGCTGGAGGCAAATAAATAGGTTGATTGGGATCAATCAGAGGAAAATACACGAGGTTACTGTATACATCATAATGATGTGGATGATTTCCAGGAGCTTGCGATTGCTGAGAACCAGGAGAGAGAGCATACAATCGTTGAATATCCAACAGATAATCATCGAATGTATAAGTAGAAACCATAGGTGCAGTGCACATAGGATAAGTTTCCACAACACGAGCTGCAATTCACTCACGATGGGCCTAACAGGCATCGTGGGATTTATAAATATAGACCCGTGAACAACAACAGACCCTGACGACTGAGCCGTACTGACAACTGGTGCAGATAAAGCCACACAAATGATAGGCCAGACCGGGACATAAGTAACAATGGCCGATGAGATGGGTGTTTAAGGCGACATTCCTAATGTAGGAAAAATCGAGCTCCTTGGGGGAGTCAATGTACTTTACTATATCATGGACACAGTACTAGAAATTATCTAACTGAAAGTAGGATAATCAAGTGGAGGAGGCATCGATTGAGGGGAAGGTTTACTGGAGACATATGGGAAATATTTTGGGAAAAGCTGATATTCCCCCGTAGAAACCTGAAGCTCTTCACTTCTGACAAGACTCAAAGAATCCATATCTGATGAGGTCATAAGATCATAGAAAAGACGATGAGGAATAGGAGGTAAAGAAATGGCTAATAACGAAAATCCTGAAGTAAGAGGAGGGAATTCTTCCTCGCTCCCAAAACTAGACCAAGCACCCTGATGTGGCCAATTGAAATCAACTGACCCTTCAGGAGGAGACCGGGTAGCGAGAGGAAAGATACTCAGGAGGATAGGCTGTGAAGACTCGACAAACCTAGTGGACTGAGGTGTTTCCAAGGAAACTTCAGGAAAAGGACTACCACTAGGAGGTCGTGAAGAAGACGACGAAACTAGTGGTTCCGCCATCATGACAATGTTTCAAAACAGGAAAGAAACGAGATAACCTATTCGAGGCTTCAAGATCAAGAACTGAGGAACTACTAAAAACAAGCCAAGAAAAAATATTTAATGGGCATGTGATCATAGGCAGTTAATTTTATGACATGAAACGAAACTTTGTTGTTTCATGTTCTAAGAGTCGAGAAACAGGCAAAAGATGACTCTATTCACTTTCATATTGAACGAGCGTGAAAGGACAAGTGCTTGATGATATTTTCACTTTTAGAGAGTCACGAAAATATCAAAATGGATACTCAAGTAATCTAAGCAAGAGGGTGTACCAATTTTCCATGAACTGCCATATACACCTTGGTCATCAAATGAAATAGAAATGACCAAGGACTTGACGTACGTGTAGGTAGTCTCCCCGAATGTTGTGTTCGGTGTATCACGGTTACAGGGCGACGGACTCGGCTTCCTATTGATAAAGGGTTGTAACCTATGAGGGTCTCCCTTTATATACATGATGGTATGGGGAGCACAAGTCTATACTAGTGCTATCTAATTCCAGAAGGTAAACAACAACTACTAGGTTTAACGACGCTGGAAAACGTCACTAGCCTAGACCTCTAAAATATGTGTGTTAGATTTCAATGCTTCCTTAGTTTTATTGAATTCATTTTAAGGTTGATCTTGAATTAATGTTGCAATTTCAAGGCCTTACTGAATGTGATCTCGAATTCCTAAATGCACACTACATGCAAAAGAACATAATTTATGTTCAATAAATGCTAGCTAAGAGAAAGATAGGAATTTCATGACAAAGTAGCAATCAATTGAAACATAATAATATTTTCACTAATGCATCTAATACAACCAAATAAGAAAACAAAAACTCTTTTCTAGTTCGTTAAGAGCTAGCAATGCAAAAGAACATTTTCATTTTCAACTTAAGCGAAAGAATGCAATTTTTTGTTTTTTAGATGAATGAAGCACACAATGCACTTGTTACACTAAAAAGAAAAAAAAAACACTAGTTTTGAGCACTACGAATGTAAATATATAAAATGAATAAATCAAATGTAATACAAACATAAAACACAGTAAAAACAAGGATGCACTCTTCCAAGCAAACGAAGGGCTTTCGAAATGATCCAACGAGCAATGTAATCTATGCTCGAAGTGACAAAATGGAGAGTCGAATGAAAACAAAACTGATCATCCAACAAACCAAAGACACAAAGAATCGATAAACACTAAGACAATCAGTCAGTTAATTGAAACAAAAAAAATCAAAGTGACTCGAATTCAACTCCGAAGGCTCAATGAGGAAAGGGCTGAACAAACAGCACAAGGCACCTAGAAACCCTAGGGCTGCAAACTCCATTGATAAGATGATGCAAAAACAGCTGAGGAGACCGAGACTACAAAGCCAAAACAATCTCAAATTACCAATTGCAAGGTAAAAAACCAATCCAGAGCCAAGAAACACTGACAAAATCTCAGAAAAAATGTCAAATAAAACCCTACAGGATTTGACACAAATGTTTAGCTATAATCCGCGCTAAATAGGGGTTGGCGCACCTGTGACAAAAGCAACATGCACCAATTGGCACGACTGTTGAAAGAAAAACCGCACCAAGCTATAAAACCATGGGAAAAAAAATAAAACCACTCAATAGAGGTCAGACTTGACACTGTGGAACTAAACAATATGGCTGAAAATAATCGGATAATTCAATCAAAGAATAAAAACAATCAAATGACCAAATTTGACTCGACAAGCCAAACACTTGACAAACAACTAGACGACAAACACACACTGATCCTCAGTGGAGTCGCCAACTTGCTGTGTAGGTAAATCCCCTCTACGGACATAGGCAATCCCTCTAGCCCTAGGGTGGATCTAGCAACAAGAGGACATGCTAATGCGTTGATTCCTAGTTAATGAATGAAATAAGTCAGGATAGATATCCTACCTTAGATCTAATGTGGTCGTCATAGTTGTAGCAGCAGTCTCCTGATCTTCGTCCCGACGCGTCGTGGTCCTTCGGCATTGGTACTCGAGTGTCTGCCAAAGATCAAAGGACAAAATTAGCATAAAATACAACATTTATATTCATAACTAACTAATTATTCAAGGAGAATTAAACGTATTTTGTAAGATAAATCACATCAACACAAGACAGGAACCAAAACATTAGTCATGTATTCATTGAGAGAAAGAAAGAGACTACAACTAGAGCCTTGATGTCGCAGCCTCCATCAACGGGTTCAGTCTAACACGTCTAAAGCATTCATCAGAGGATTGTACATGGCGAGGAAATCAGTCTAGACTCTCTCTCTCGACAAGGGTCTTTCTCTGCTCTATCTCACACCAGCTTATTCAGACTGTTTTAGCTATTGTATAAAATGTTCAGCTAGTAGAATCTATGTAAAGGAGATGCATTTATAAAAGGGGAGGAGGAGGTTTTGATCCCTCATATGGTGTAAGGGAGGCATTATCCTTTGGGAGGTTACCCCAAAAGGAGGAAACAAGAAGCCAAAGGAAGGTGCTCGACGTTATTCAGTTGAACAACCCAAGGTGACTCACTCACGAAGTAGTTAGCAATATTCCAAACACAGCTTGGCGTGGGCAGTCCACTGAGACAGAGTGCCAATGGGCACGGGGCCCAATGCTAATTTCCCTTATCGGCACGAGGCCATAGGTTCCGGCCAACGCTGACCCTAAATCATATGTTTTTTATCGTCTGTTCCAGGAATAGTCAACATAGGAAATGTTCTCCTCGTGGCAAGGGATGTAATGACACTTTTTTCAAGGCATGAAATTTCGTATAATTCACAAAAATGGTCCTCCAATGCGTGGGATGGGGATTGCAGGGATGGTGACAAAATGTTGTGTAACAATGATTTAACCTGTGTTATGCACATTAAACTCAAAAAATTATCCTAACTGCACCAAAAATATAGTAAAAAGATCAAAAATTTGAAATTTTAAAGGTCAAAAGGCATAGAATAATATTTTAATGACCTAAAAAGCCTATAAAAGTTCAAAAAGTAAAAACATTTTCACCGTTTGAGAGAAAATTAGAGGGTTGTTTTACCAAAATCTTCATAGGTGGATTCCGAGCAAACCAGTGGAAAAAATCACGAACCATCTTCTCGAGGTAAAATATTTTTCCATTATCTACATTTTCATGGTTTTTATTTTTCATTTAACTATAATTTTTGGAAATTTTAGGGTTGTTTTCTAATTTAAAATGTGCCCTCGAGGGTGTTCGGTTACCCTTCATTGAGCCAATTCACCCTAACTCTTTTTGACACATAGAAAATCGTGATGTGCATGGAGTTTCTTCAGATAAAGTGTGAAAATGCACTATGTTCCTCAAAGGAAGTCGTGCACCGCAGTGAGGGTTTTGAAAAATTAATGAAAACACTGAAATATTTTGCAAAAAAATCCAAAATTGTTTTATAAACCTCCTCTATTGTTATTTTCAAGGTTTTTGATTCGCCAATATAGAGTGGAGGAAAATATAACATGCGAAATAAGACACAGAAGCTCTCAATGATCTCAGGCCTTAAGAGAGTATGATTTATACAAATTTTGGATGATTTTGGGCCTTAAGAGATTGTGGCCTATACAAATTTTGGATGATCTCGGGCATGAAAGATCAATTAGATATTATGACATGGATGGTCAGAGCTTGGGATGTTCAAGATCAATTTTTTGGGATAGGGGATTAACGACTCACCATATATGCAATTGACATCTATTTATTGACTAGAATTTTCTGCAGAGGGATAGACATATCGTTGTATGGGCATAGACTAGGTGGAGAAACAACTATAACCTATCTGAGGAAACATTGTATTAGAGGGGCTCTCCTCAAGGATGGAAGAATTGATATAAAAACCATAGAGATGCTTCCCTTGAGAACTATTTCCTTTAGAGTTGCACGATTGTGTGGGAGTGAAACTCTTCACTTGTTGACTAAGGATAATGTGCAAATATTCGTGGAGTGTGCACAACCTCCATGTTCAATTGGTGTCAAGGAGTATTTGTAAATATGGAAGGACAACTAACTATATCTAAACCCAACAAAATAAAAAACTTTGGGTATGGTGCCATTCGGATCTCATTTTCTCTAGAGAGGATTCCCCTTCTTTCCCCACAGTAGGTTCTAGTAGATGTAGGAGGACCTAAGGATCCTCATATTTGTTTTTTGGTTTCATTTATGGAACGTCATGGAGGTGATGGTCCAATAGTGAAATACACTCCTACATTTTTTGGGTGGCTAGAACGTCAGATCATCATGATAGAAGACTTTCCATATGTAGGCATGGAGTATATAGGTGACCCAGATATCCCACTTCCAGTAGGGATGTAGTGGGGTGACCTAGGTAAAAAATTTCACATTTTGGTTATTTTTGTGTTTTTAATTTTTTTTTTTTTTAGCATCCAAAACTAACTATATAAAATGATCATGTAGATGTGGGCTTGGTCAGACTGGCAGGATTACAACATTTTGATATACAAGAAAATCAATCAAAACCTCTGGTGGTGCCTAACCCTAATGTGACAGAGGCTTTGACTGAGTTGGATCATAACTTGGAGAGGTTGATTCTAGACATCCTAGAGACCGGGATTCACTAGTAGAAAATGGCTAATTAATTACTAAAAAAACGACTAAAATTTGCATATAAACGACTATTTTTCAGTCTGTGACCAATAGTAGCTAATTTACAGTATATTATAACGCGACCAACTTTTAGTCATTTTTAGCTTAGTCATTAATTGGTTATCTCAATTTTTTTGTCTCGTAGTATATTTGGTCATTAATTTGATCATTAATTTAGTCAGTGATTTGTTCATTAATTTAGTCATTGATTTGATCATTAATTTAGTCGCTGATTTGATTATTAATTTGGTCATTGATTTAATCTTTGACTTCGTCATTAATTGTCACAATTAATGACCAAATATACAACAAAATATATTACTATATGATCACCTGAGAAAACCAATTAATGACCATAGAAATATGACCAAAATGTTGGTCATGTTATAAGATACTGTAAATTAGCTACTAATAGTCATATATATGCAAGTTTTAGTCATATTTTGAAACCAATTAATGACCGAAGAAATATGACTACATTTTGGTCATGTTATAAGATACTGTAAATTAGCTACTAATAGTCGTATATATGCAAAATTTAGTCGTCATTTGTAATCACAAATTTATCATTTGCAGTGGTCATTTATCTTTTTTTGGTAGTTTCATCTTCATTATATAAACAACTAATTTAGTAGTTTATATTCATTTCATTTACTTTCATTAATAATAATTATAAATGACTAATTTAGTTGTATATTCACTTTATTTGTGTTCACCATTAATCAATATAAACTACTAATTTAGTAGTTTCAAATTGATTTTGTGTTTATCACTAGTCAACATAAATTAATTTGTATGATTTTAAAAATGTCATACAATGTGCATGTTCATCTAATATGAAAACAAAAAGTTGCATATGTTAATAAGAATACTAAACAATATAAAATGCAACTATAAATAATTTCAACCACATAAATTATATTATATGAAATGTTAAAGTATTACAATATGAGTTTCCAACTTAATATTGGTTGGACTACAATTTACACACAAAATGATGTTTCATCACTTCAAAACATTATCATTGTGTTGTCAAGGCATTGTAGGGGAATTCACAAACTCGAAATACTTGACCATCAGTCTTTATATGTGTGTCTTATGTGGGATATTGGCTCTAAGGGTATCACAAGACCAGCTCTCCTCTCTCTCTCTTTGCATTTTTCGCTCCAATGTTTTTTTTTTTTTTCTCCTTTAGACTAATCCTAATCTTTCCATTTTTTCTCCTCCCATTCCACCCACGGGTTTTGAACTGGTGACCTTACAGAACGGAGTGCCTTAACAGTGCACCCCATCACCGACTGTTCTACACCACGTGGGCATTTTTCGCTCCAATGTTATTACTCCCCTCTTTTTTCAATTCCCGCTTCTTACCATCAATACTGGGTTCATTTTCTGAAAACAAAAGAATATATAATGTAGAGTGTAAGACATGAAAGACAATGAACACTAGAATATAAACTAAATTAGACTATAAATATTTTATACGACATATACCTCAACATTAGCAATGTCAAAGCCATTTTTCCCTATACAAGTAAGAAACTCGAACAAATTTTCTTCATTGGGGTGATAACAGCCACTATAATGTGGCCAAATAACCTGTATAAACAAAGCAAAGAAAATGTCACCATATATAGAAAAGAACCCCTTAGTAACTTAGTATTCAAATTTCAAAGAAATCTTAGAAAAAATCATGTCAACTAAGTTATATGCTAAAAAGCTCAAGCTGTAGATAATTTGTGAAAACAAATAATATGAGGTGTGATGTTTAATCCTTGTCGTTTTATTCACAGCATTTCATTTTCTAACACATGAACTTAGTCAAGTACATAAACAACATGTACTCAAATAACAACATGAAAGTAATCTTTTCTGATAGTCATGAAAATATTTTAACACAAAATAGCTATAAGGATTCCAATCAATATAATGTAATACTAATTTCATCTTCAAGCTTTGGTTTTTGTTTAAATGAACATGATACTAAGTATTTTCAATTTCATAGTTAAAAGACAAAACAAAATCAAAAGAAACATCCAAAATACAATCAAACAATAAAGAGAGGATATCATGGAATGGAAATTGCAATTATAAAATATTTGTTTACATGTCCACCAATGTCGTGTCTGGCATTCCTAAAACATTTTCTTGCCCAAAATAACCATGAGGTGAAATAATCACAACATTAAAAACCATAGGAATTCCTACTAGAAACATTTCCAAAGTCGGTGGCTCAAGTGGCTAAGCGATCTCTAACAATGAATGAACCATATCCAAGACGTAATATGCATTGTTTCCCCATCCTTTTTCCAATCACATTTCATGTAACATGCCCACAACAAAGTAAAGTAACAATCAAACAAATACTTTGACATTTGTTTTTATCTTTTATATCTATAAAATTTGAATCTAATTTGTTGATGTTACAACTCTGTTGAGACCACCTACTGTATAGTCAAAAATAGAAAAGGAGCCATTAGTCATACCTACCCATGGTCTCTTGTAGGAATGATAGAAGAATAGATTGAGCCATTAATTAGAATTGAAAAAATATTGAGGAAAGACAATTCGTTATCTAGTTAACCAATTGCACATTGAACCCTATATGGATGAGTAGCCCTAAATAAAGCCAGTTTTCTCTATCATATGCCTTGGAAAGACAAAATCACTAAAATTGCTTGTAATTTTTTGGTTTGATGTTATAAATTCCTTCATGGGCTACTCCTATTTCATAATGGATTTGTTTCCCAGGAAGGATGAAAATTTATTCTAATGACACAAAATCAGCTTAGTGTATTTTGACCCTACATGCACTAATTTTTGCAATGATTTTGTAGATGTAATTACATAGTGATATGGGTCTGAAATCATCTCATTATTGTCTATTTTTTGGGATTAAAGCCTTAAATGTTGAATTGAAAGCTCCCAAATCCTACATGTGTATTTTAATTTGTCAACAATTCTCAGTTGCTATGTTTGAAGGAAGTCATAGAACCCCTAGAAGAATTATATTGTCCTACGAAGTGGCTGAGGGTTCTTATGCTTTTGGAAACAGTGCAAAATTGTTTGTAATTATTCCTTTGATATTTGATCCATCAATGCCTCATTACCCACCTCACCTACAAAACTGGGGAAATATGAAGTCATCTTTAACTATCGCTCTTAAATTTATTCTATCATCCTCTTTATAAATATGCTCAAAATGGTATGTTGATGAGAAAATTGCTCCTCGAGATGAGACACCTTCTCATGAGGCAAAGTTCGTTGATAAACACCATCTTGAGGAAATTTTTCATTATAATTATCAGATTTTGAAGAGAGAAAAGATTGGCTATTTAGTAAAGGATATGCACAAATTTTGGTGATTTGGTACAAGGAAAGACATGGACAGTAAGAGAATTGTGGAGATTCCCTACAACTCTTTTCCCGAATGTGACACGTGAGGATGTATGCTTATTAAAAAACTATATTTGAGAATGTGCACCATTTTGAAGGAAAGACTATTTTGGATGTAGGCGCAATAAGTTTGACACGAACTCTTGCACCCGACCCAACAATCCACCTTCTTACCTATGACTACGATCTATGCACTTCCCAACTTGTCAACTGTAGTTGCTCCAATTCTCGATCATATTGTGCCTGACAGCACGTCACTGTGACTTCAACTAGGCTACTCGACCACATGTGTGGTGGCTACTAAACCTGCACTGACACAGATCTAGCTAGCTCTGATAGCACCCCTCGATCCACAAACTAATTATGTTGACAACTACCCTTCTATTGGTCATTTGTGTGTCCTTTCCCTCAAGATTTATCAATGGCTGAGTGGTGTCGACTAGTCTAGCACGTGTTGCTTCCTTCTTAGTGAGTTTCCACCTTATGCTTCTTGTGGTTTTTTTTTTTCGAGTGCAGGCTTGCATGCAGGCCACAATTCTTCCACCAATTAATTTTGACAATACCTTCCCACCTCTCCTAGAAAACTACTCTTGAAACTACATGCTTCTTCGAGGTGATGCTGGTAGATCCTTTTCTGCCAACCAAAATGTTTCCCACCCCTTCTTTGTGCAGTTTTATTTTCCTATTGGCGGCATGGTTTGATGCTTATTTCAACCACTTTGTTTTTTCCATGATTGACACAATCTTGTCACTTCTTGAAATTCAACATTTTCAATCTTCCCACCTCCGTTACCTTATGAGTATGAATTATTAAACTCTCTTCTGTCATTATCCAAAACATTTATTTCCTAGACACGTGATCTTGCAAATAAAGGTTTTTTTGCAGCATAAGTCCTTGTCAAAATTTCATCTCTCATACCAACTGGCATCCGATCAGAAGTGCAACCTGAAATCAGACATACACCTATTCGTCTATTACTTGGAGATGTGAATGGTGGAATATCTGCTAGAGCACTCTTAGCATATGGAAGAGGTTGAGCCCTCCCTCCTATTCCCTTTCCAAGACCTCCCTTAGGACCAAGAGTTAAATGGCCATCATCAGAAGCTCCGTGTGTTGAAGGGCTTGGCATAGACCGATTTTCAAATTGAGCCCAATCCACAATCTAAGCATCTTTACTGGTGAATCCATAGTCACATGATCCCATATGGGGTTGTGGCCCTTTAATCCCACCCATATGTGGAAGTGAACCCATTTGTGCATGTGCCATGTAAGGTGGCATTGCAGGTCCTCTCACACCATGATCAAGTGGTGTCACAAGTCTCCAACCTGCATGTCCCATATTGGTACCTCGAGAGCGGCCTCCCTGTCCAAGTAGTTCTTGCATAGCATCCCGATGCACTTCCTCTATTTTCTTGTGGCCCTCAACCTTCCACCTTTGTTTCCATCCATTCCTCATCAGATCAATAAAATCCTTCAACATGAACCTCAACCTAGAGGGAAGCCCTTGGGTATTGGACATTTCTGTCATCCTATCAAAATAAGCATCAAGATGTTCCTTGGCCTTTGAATGGTCAATCATATGACCAATAGTGCTCATCAGTTTGCACAAAGCTTCAACATTTTCGTCCTCTGCATGTTGAAATTCACCAATTAATTTCCTGATGAATGCATGCATAATTCTTTCGTTCAGCATACTTTCTTTATAAAGCTCACCAATAAACCTTATATTTCCTAGCATTCATAGTTGTGCTACAACCTTCTTCTCTCGTATTTCTTCTACTGAAAGGATTTTTTCACCATCCTCTTCTTCTTTCTTAGCCTCTGCATCTTCTCTTTCATCTTTTTCAAATTCTTCCTGACATTTTTTCAAAAGAACTCACTTGAAAACAACCTTCTCATTATCTTCATAAAATTCTGGTAATCCTGCAGCAGGCTGAAAACAGAATTTTGCATACATTTCACAAAAAGTCGTCTCCATCGAGGCTTTGTCAAATATTTGAGATATTATACCATGAAGACATGATGCAGAGTCAATGTTCAGTTCTTTGACCTGTTCAAAAAGTTTTTCAAAGTTTTGGGGCGTTAATTTATTAAGGATGGATTTAATTTGTCATTTTTTCAACTAATCCTCATCAGAAACCTTGCCCAATTCATATCGGTTCTCTGATTTATGAATTGTGGGCAGAGAAGGAATCAAACCCTTATGCGAACCAAAATCACGCTACCACCTATCAGCATCAAAATTATTTCTCACTAATCCAACTTGTGGAAATGGTGCTTGCACATAAGGCCCTCCGGGAAGGATGCCATTCATACTCATTTGTGTTGCACAAGTATTTCTTGCAAAGACAGTATTATAAATTTGACCAAGTTGAAACATAGAAGAGGAACCACTTAGACCTGCATCCATCTGCATATCACAACCAGCAGCAAAAGCATCCACCGGCTTGGCCCATCTATCATCATCCAAACTGGCCATATTTCTCCCACGACGTTCAAGTAGATAATTCTCACTCGGATGCCTTTCAAGACCTCTTGCAGTGCTTGCTAATGCATCAGCCTCTCCTACATGACTTGCAAGTGCTTTGGAATTTCCAAGTAATTCAACAGTGTCCAACAACATGGCCAACAACCTACAAAAGACCATGGCCAAGGTTCACATCTTCCTCCTCCTTTTGAACCTTATAAGCATTATATAAATCACCAGTGGGAGCTGCAACATTTGCCTTCCTAAAAAAAAAAAACTTCTTTTTCTTCTTCTTGTTGACAACTACCTTGGCAGCATCACCAATATTTGCAACATTATTCTTCACAGAAACATTGGAAGAAATTTTATTCTCCTTTTTTGAAGCTGCTACCCAAAATGCTGAAACTTTTGGTGCCTCTAAGCTGGTTCGTGTGTTAGAGAAACCTCCAGAAAGTGCACCAGCAGGAAAAAATGTCCAAAAACGTTATTACAAGAAAAACATGGCCAACAACCTACAAAAGACGTACAATCAAATGAGACAAATGATAAATGACAACTAAAAAATATGCAACCAATACCATCTACTACTTGCAAAACTATTGAAGTAATGGGCATATACAGATTTGTTAGATTTATAGGTTAATGATTAATCATAAGAAACCGAAAAATTTGTATTCACACAAATGACAACTCTAATATTTTTGAACATTCAGGAGGATGACTAGGGTTTAAAAAATAGTGTCTGAGGTACTTTGTGTTTAAATGTACATACTTAATTCTATTTTAACTCAGAAAAATTAAAAGAAAGTCATTGTATTTCATTTCTGGAATTTATGGGCAAAAATAAAGGGATTTGTTGTACTTTTTCTAAGTTCATAAATACTTAGAAATTTACTTCTTTTAGCAAAAAAATCAGATCAATTATTTGAATATAAATCTGGGTTTAGTGTAGAATTTTTTATATACCAATGAATTTTCAGATTTTTCTGTGCCCAAGTTTTGGAAATATTGTTATTTTTCTATTATCCCTATTTGGGGATATTACATGCTACAATTGGTAAAAGAAAACTCTAGCTATTTGGAATGCTAAATCTGAAAAATAGTTCTAAATTTGGGACAAGGATGAGTCTGGTATATGCAAATTGGAAGCATGCATGTGCCCTCACTTTCTCTCTCTATATCATTGCCACTTTCCTTCAACAACAAATTAGTGTCAAGCCATCACTTTGCTCTCTATTTGTTGCACATAGGAAACTAGGAAGATGGATCTGTTGGAGCATATCATTACATGGTATAAATCAGTCCTATTGATATGCCATCAGTGTTAGAGAGCTAATTGAGAAATAGATAAAAACTATAAATTTTTTCTTTGCAAGGAAAGTTTTCTCCACCAAACCTAATCTCTCCCTCAGCATCTTAAACTTTGCATTTGCTAGGGGCTTTATAAAAATATCTGCAACTTGTGAATCTGAAGGAATGTACTCAAGAACCACCACCCTTGTAGTGTAATTAACTCCACAATTTATAGAAATCACATAAATGTAGAGCAGAACCCAAGAACACAAGAGAAAAGATAAATAAACCCTAAGAAAGATCTATTTGATGATAAAAAATAGAGAGCTATGTTTACTTTCCACTTCAAGGGGGCAACCTCCAAGAGGAATTCTCCAAATACATACATAATTCTTGACAAAACATTACATATCCTTCTACTTAATATATAACTATCCATAGAAAATCTTATCTATCTATGGGCCCACTTATATTGAGAACCTACTAGCTATTTTGGGCCTTATTAACAAAGTTGATCCTTTTTATAATGAGTGATTGTTAACTAACTATTCAATGGGCCTTATGCAGTGAAATTGGACAGTTCTAATGTTATATTTGTTGCAAATATCTTTTATTTACTGACATCTCTAATAGTAACACCACTGCTTGATTTCCTTCCTCTGTATACCATGCTAGCGCACCCAAGGGAATGCTAGATTTGTTTCCACTTTTCATCAAGAGCACTTAAGAGGAACTAATTTTGACAAGTGGCAACTAGACATTCCTCAGACAGTTGAGGGACATATACCCATCTTCAGGAGCATTTACATCACCAATTTTCTGGGATGTGGTTAACATCCCAAAATAAAATGAGATGTCCCCAATAGTTGCCTTGTACCTCATGGATAGGGAAACACTAAAGTCTAAGCCAACCCACTTTCATTTTGCATATGATGGTGGTCGGATCCATTCAGGGGGACTGACAGTGAGCATAGATCCACTGATTGATCCATCCATGGATGCATCCCTTAGGGGTGGGACACATCCCTAATGCAACTAAGTCCCATCTAAGATAAAAGAGACAAGGATAAAAAAAAATCTCATGCATACATGAGAATGGACTATAGCATTTATCAGTGACAGAAATAGAACACATAAAATCATAAAATCATTTCATCTAACACAGTTATATATGAATACTTGAGTCTTAGACTCTTACAGAAATTGTCATATGTCATTTCTGATGTATGTATGAGTAATTATCAGGGTTGGTGTCCCCATGTGTGGGTGCACATCTCACATATTTGGTAGGAAAATGATAACATATCCTCCCAAGATGGTGGGCATCCCCAACCAATAAATAAATGCATGATTGGTGGACCCTGTTACCCATCATATGGCGTGAGAATTAATCCAGTAGAAGACCGCACCCAAGCAGGCTGCACTTGGAGAATTTTGGCCCTCTGGCTTGTTACCTCTCATGTTATAGGAGGCCTACACTTGTGAATATTTTCAATACTCTTGTCATTTCCATCACAAAGGGAGGAGAAGCAAACTTATGTTTTGGGCCACACACATAAGAGGGCTGACAGCGTGGAGAAGAGGGCAGTTCAGGGCACTCTTGGTGACTGTTATGAAGGTCGATTTGTTGTTCTAGAGGGCATAGGTAGAGGGGAGAATTTTTGCATGTTTTAGGGTATGTTAGGGTGTTTATAACCTTGGAAGAGACAATTTCATCCCTAGATGGCTGTTGTAGGAAGGCCACAGGCCTAAACCAACCTAAACAGAGTTGCGTAGGGAAGTGTTAGGGTTGGTTCATGCCCAGGATAGTAGGTTGGAGGAGGGTACTTCCAAAGGGCAGCCACTTTCATCTAGAGCAATTCTAGGTAGAATTGAAGGCTAGAAGAATGGACTATGTGATGCCCTAACCAGGCCTAGATTGCAACAATGAAAGAGACCTCAAAATAGTGAGCTTAAGGTATGTATTTTAGTGCATTCTTGTAGATGTTGGATCCTAACTTGTGGATCAATTGTAAATCGTGATAGGGCAGCATGTGGAAGTCAATGAGGAGGGGGCAGATCTCATGGTTATATGCCCTAAACCAATGATAGTTGCCACAGTGATTGGGCAGCAAAATTGGAGCAAGAATTTGTCAAGTATTGGGTCAAAGTGATGACTATTGTGTGGATCAGTTTGACGGGCAACTTGAGGAGGCCTTAGGAGTTGTTTGGAGGGAAAATTTGGAAAATGAATTTCAAAGTGATCTTCATTGCTACAGTACCAAAACAAAGGAGGTGGTGATTTCTTGCCCAAATCATATTATGATCTTCTAATAATGGACCTATCCATACACTCAAACATGAGATCCACATCAGGTACCAAACCAAGATACTGTTTCAGGAGCTACAACAGTCCCCAAATTGTAAACATCGTTATAAAGGGTCAAGGAAGTCTATCCTTACCTAAAAGGAGGCTAACCATATTAGATGGTTTGTAGGATATCTAACTTACAATCAAGGAGAGTACAAAACTTACAATCAAGGAGAGTATAAAAGTATTCAACCAAATTATGGCTTTCATGTCCCTGCAACAACAATGTGTAAATATCCCAAGTAGTAACCGAACTTTGTAGTGCCAAAATTCCTTCTATCAGCTGGAGGAACCAACCCTATTACTTTAGCATCAATGCTAGCAAACTTCTCTTTCATCCAACTATATCTACTTAAAGTAGAGATGATGTTGGCAATCAGCCTTTTGATGCAATATCCCAAATTGCATAAGCATTTTTGAGGCATGCTGCTCAAATGAGTAGTTATAACTTATAAAGAGTCTAGACATGAATTTTGGTGCATTTTCATGTGTTATTTTGAAATAAACTTATAGTCATAATTAAAGTTCTCCCACCTACTTATCTTGGATCTTACTAATGAGACCCTTTCCAAACTGATTCATGAAATCTACAAGTGGTAAGTGAGCACTATTATAGACAGTTTTAGATATTTCTAAAGCATATCAAGACAGGAATTTCTTGTTATATTTGAGTGTAACTATTGTTTCTCAGTCAACACATGTCACAGAGGTAGTTGGACATGATCAAGATAACGATGTTGCAGTGCTATGGATGAATGCGCCAAAAGATAAATTGATACCCATGGCAGTTGAAATTTCTGCAAATATTTTTGTAGGACAAAAAGTGTATGAAATTGGGAATCCATTTGATTTGGATCACACCTTGATGACTGTTATCATTAGTGGGCTTTCCAGGTAGATAAGTTCAGCTGCAACTGGCCATCTAATACACAATGTGCTTCAGACAGATGGTAAAGGACCATTGGAGGTCCTCTTATTGATAGTTCAGGAAATTTGATTGGCATAAACACTTCTAAGCCTACAAGGGATATTCTTCACTATGCTCAAGGAATGCAAGTTAACATCAGCTTAGCACCAAAAGGTGTCTCCATGACTCTTCATCTACACAAGGAATCTTCTTCAAGGTTACTTCATTTGGGGACTTCAACAATGTTGTTACAATTAGGGTTCTTAGGTCTGAACTTTAACAACTGCTTCCAAAGACTACTTCAATATGACCTTAACAAGGTTACTATCTTAAAATTCAAGGGCTATCTCCAACACAAAATAAAATAATTTTCTTTGCTATCACAAGGGATGATCAAACTACAAATATTTCAAGCAATCCATCTTCACTGCACCAAAAGGACACCAAAGATACTTCTCCACAGGACATCTTCAATAAGTTGTTTCAACACTCTTCAAGGTATCTTCTAAGGTCAGTTTTAGTGTCCAAGATCTGCTTCTAGAATGCCTGTCAAGGTTTTCTCCAAGGATGATCACAAGGTCTGTTTTGTTTAACAAATGTCTTTAAGTGCTTCAAGAGTCACCAACAATGTCTCCAAGTTCAATATGCCCAAACAAAAACAATGTATCCAACACCTCTTAAAAGGTTCAAGAACTGCTTCACTGTGGTGTCTTCAGATCTGCCACTAATATGAGGTTTGTACTCTTACAAAAGGGAATCTGGTATACAAATTTAAGGTCTTACTTCACCAAAGGAGAATCTGCTTCTGATATGAGGATAGTTCCAAATTCTGAGCCTAGTTTCAACAAATTAGAGCCCTATCCACATTCAAAACGTCAAATGAAGTCCTGAAATGATTGATAGGCTGAATTCCATAGAGGGTAATAAATTTTGGTTACAGACCCGAGCTACAGAGGAGTTGAGAGATGCAGGTCTAAGATTTCAGGCCTTTAGTAGGCCAGTTCTGTGATCAACAGGTCTAAAACTGTGCTACAAGTCTAAGGAATAGAGTTGTAGGTTTGTGTATTTTAGTACTTCCACAGGCTGAGATTCAGAGGTTCCACAAGGGCCAAGAATCTCAGTATTACAGATCCAAAATTACTGTCTTTGAAGGTCTGAGATAAGGAATGTAACAAAAGTTAAATTTAGCTCACAAGATATAACCCAAACACCTTTCCTCTTTACTGAACTTTTGTTTGTACTTCCTTGATCGAGTTTTTCTTGACTGGGAGTGACGAGGTTACTTTGGTATTTATAGTTGTTTGCCACAATGAAAGGACATGTTGGTTTCCTTAAGAGCCGACTTAAGTGCTAGAGAGCCGACCTGACATTTAGTCGACTCGTTCAACAAATGTATTAAAATTTGCATTTTTAAGGTGTCGTCTTGTGCATGCTTATTATTTAATTTATTTCAGTCATTAGATGATGGTGGATTTACAGTTTTTGAGTGTCCGCAATTTCCACCATAGTAGGCTCATGTTACTAATGATTTCACACTTCTGTTTTTCTGTTTTGAAACTCATTTATACACTGATTTCTCTTATGCTAACACTGTGTGTGCTTCAGGTATTCCTTAAGTCTGTCCTTTAAGACAAACTAGGCTAGCTTAAGTCTGCTCTTTAAATTTGTTTTCAAATCTATTCCTTTTGCTGAGCTAAATCAACCATTAATTTTGTTCTTCCATACTAGCTTGCACAAGCCTAGAATAGGTCTCACTAAAATCCTTTGACTGATCTGATTTAGGCCTTCAATTTCTGATATGAAGACAATCTTGAAACTATAATAAGGTTTGTCTTTGGAGCTCAATATTCCACAAAAAATAGTTTTCAATTATTCCTTGAAAAACAGGCCTAAACAACTCAAAACAACTCCTTTTTTTCATAAGATACAATGGTCAAAACAACCTTTGATTTCGGTCCACAGTGGTCCCTTTTCAGTTAACTATTCAACGTTAAACTAGCCCATATACTAGCAGCCTAAGGCATATTTCTTAAGGTTTTCAAGATTAGGACAATTTTTCAACAAAGACTAGGACATCAAAAGGATCTGGGGCTTGCCATCATATAGATAGGGGCATATATAACAAGGGTATTTTAACTATTAGGTTTTGCTAGGGCATCATATAGTCAAATATCTATGACATGCTTCAACAGTGCTTTCCATCTTATTGACATCAAAGACAAATTTTGTCAACACTCTAAAAAATTCTAAAATAATTCTAGAAACCATGCCTGAAGCTAAGCTAGACTCCTAAGATCTGACCACCAAGTATGTGTAGGTTGTAGTGATTTGGGGCATTCATTCTAGCAGTGCAGTGATTAGGATGTGAAACTTGGAGGTGGAGCCTAGGCTGAGATTTTCCAGAGGATTTTAATGGCTTCAAATATGGAAGATTAACATGCAAAAATGACTTCTTGTAGGGCTTGACGTAATGCCTTTGTTGGAGCAGCCAAGCATGCACTCTGAGACTTGTTTCTATCATGCTAGACAATTGTATCTATAGGTCTGAATGACTCCTGAAATGGGTCCAAATTCAAGTTTTTTTGGGTAGCATGTAGTAGTTGATCAGCTAAAATTGAGTATTTTACCATTTTATGGGGTTGTACCACCAGTTGTGCATCGTAGCATTAATTATGCCATTATATTGTTAAACCATCTTATGAGAGAAACCATGGTAGATTTTGGAATTTCCAAAGAACAAACATTTTATGGTTGGAATTCAAGTGTTAAGGAAACATACGATGATAGTGACCCTAACTATATGTCAGCAAACACCTTTTACAACAAAACATGATATATATAATTTTACAGCAAAACATGATATATAATCCTATGAATATAAAATAGCACATAAGTATTCCCTCATGGTGTGTTTTATTCATGATAGGAAAATTTCCCTCTAGAGCTATTATGCTATATGATGGGTAGTCTTAACTGGTGATCTGATGCAAGGTTTTGAGGCCTATTTGGCATAAGATTGTTGCTATTCTAGAACAGAAAATGGAAGCCATTTTCATTAGTTAGTATATCCCCTTCTTCAATGTGATACTCATCAAGTTAAGAAAGAGTTAAGTGTAAAAAGAAACAAACAACAAGTAGTGTATTATTCCTTGTGTTCACCTTCATCTAATTTGTTTGTACAAAGAGGGATATATTCTAAAGAAGTGTTTTATGGCCTAAAAGATGTTAGGCCTAATTGTGTAGAGTGCAGCTCCTTGCCATGGTCAAGAGGTATGTTTTAAAGGGGATTCCACTTGGCACACAATCCTAGGTTGCTTCATTTCCTAACAAATGTAATTGTTTTATTTTTTATTTTGTATTTTGAGGTTGATTCGTTTATTGGGGGTGGGGGGAGGAGGGGGGCGGGTTAGTTATAGTAACTTAAGTTTATTTATTGCCCCTTAACCATTGTTTCCTATTCTTGGAGAGATAGCTGGGTCATTAGAGAAAGAGCCTTAACCACCTTTTCTATTTTGAGATTGTAATTGGTTTGCATTTATGATGAGTGATGAATAACCTAGATCGAAGGAGTGCTGCCCTAGATGGCACCTTAGCACATTTTTTAAGGTCACTCCATTTTATAGAGCTTGTTGTAACTTACAATGGCCATGTTGACAATCCTGCACACATTTTTAGGGTGTATTCTTAGGGGGTGAATTCGCTACTTCCTTGGAGAGTATGAGCTAGCTCACCTTGACCTATTGGAGATATGTTGACTTACTAATACTGATATGGGTGAGAGTATGCAGAGATAGTTGGGTCATTTGAGAAAGAGCCTTAACTGCCTTTGCTATTTTGAGCTTATAATTGGTTTGCATTTATGATGAGTGATGAATCACCTAGATCAAAGGAGTGCTCCCCTAGCTGGCAGCCTGGCACCTTAGCACATTATTTAAGGTCACTCCATTTGCTAGAGTTTGTTGTAGCTTACAATGGCCAAGTTGACCATTCTGCACGCATTTTTAGGGTGTATTCTTAAGGGATGAATTGGCTACTTATGGTCTCAATACCTTGTATGCCTCTGTTACATTATGCATTTTATCCATTGCTGCAATAGGTAACCTGCAACAATCTGTTATCTCTTTTATTGTAATTTATTTTCCTTTCTACTCTGCTCTCATTCATTGCTATATTGATATTTTTATAGTAAATAATTTACTCTTAATGGTGCAATGAAGTTGGTTTCAAAGGATTCATCACCATATAATGTAATAGCAATGGGAACCCGGGACTATAGCATCACTGCGTGGACCACAGCTAGTCCATGCCCTATTTTTATTTTTGATAAGTCTTAGAGCCATTAGCTGAACATGATAATTGGTTTGATGCCCCAATCCAACTCTAAAGTTAATGCTATGAGATTCACTATATAAAACACTTCTACCTACTCCATAGAACTAAGGGTCATCATCAAAATATGCCCATGCACCATCCTTACCCACTTCTACAACAATTTTCCTAGGAGTCTTAGGTGATCTTGTCTGAGGAAAACTATTTTAAAGAATTGAGACCACATCAAATAGGAAAAGAAAATTGAATAGGAAGAATTTCCTATCTTTAAATAAGTTGACATTCCTAGTTTGCTAAATACCCAAGCTAGGATCCAGGGAAGTTCTTTGTAATCCTTCACTGAAGAGTTATGACACCAACCTCTTAGACCATTTTCAATTGTGCCACCAATTCATATATTTTTCAACCTAGTCAAATGTTTATTCTCCCTCTGAACTTGCATAGTGTAGTTACAGTCCATGACAATATATTTATTGGTATTTTCACATACCTTGCATAAACTGCACCTATCAAGTCTTGCTCTATTCCTTCTTAGAATATTATACCAAGTCAAGTATTTTTTTTTAGTGCAAACCACATAAAATTCAAGCCTTTGAGGGATATTTAAATATCCAAACTCTCCTCCACCACACATCATTCCTCTTCTCCCCATCTAAACTAATAGCGATATATCTAGCTTTTGGGGTATAAACCCCAGAAGGGTTATTTGATCATATGAGCTTGTCTATATTCTTAGTCAATCTAACATGGCTAGACTTAAGTCTTGCAATAAAAACTCCCTAGGAATGAGAATCATCACCTATAAAATCTAATGAAATCCACCTTTGACCTCAAAATATAAGTAATTTTAGGAACTACAATCTGAGAAAGATTAAAGTATCTTGTTCCTCAACAAAGGAACCATATGGAGTCGTAGGTCAACATGGCCAATTAATCCATAGGGGGAACCTTGTTTCATTCATATTGGAAGTTGGATGGTGGTTGAAGAGTTCTTTCATAATACTATGTTGTTGATACACTTGTTGCACCGCCCTTCATATTTTATCCAATAGTTAACTTATCCGCTATCCCCGTCTTCTAAAATTCCAATTTGCTGACCTTGAGATCAGTGCTCTTGGAGAGGGATAAAGTTAATAAAACTTTCTCATGACAAGAGGCATCAAAGGAGAAAAAATTCCATATGATAGGTTGGAAACAAACAATTATGCCTAAATTGGAATGAGAAGCAGGGATAATAAGACCGATACACAAAGCTCCATGTGTTTCTCTCTGGCAAACAAATTAACCTTATCTAATAGTTATCAACCGTGTCCATCTTCTAAAATTCCAATCTGTTAACCCCGAGATAAATTCCCTTGGAGAGGGATAAATTTAATAAAACTTTCTCATGACAAGAGGCATTAAAGGAGAAAAAGTGGCACCTGATAGGTTGGAAACAAATAATTAAGCCTAGATTGGAATGAGAAGCAAGGGTAAGAAGACAGGTAAACATGCTTCAACTCTGACAAAAAATGGTCTTTATGTCAAAATTTTAAGGAAAAAAGATACATGGGGAATAGGGAACTTGTCCACCTTGTGGGAGTCTTGAAATGATGATTTCCTTAAAGGATTAAGCATAAGGAATAATATGATCCAAAAAAGTTTAACAAGTAGTTGGATTTCCCAAGATGTCCAACATGGAGAAAAGGAAGACTTTTGGGAGTATGCATGGGTTCTACACCAGCCTCTCAGAAGCATCCAAGCTCTAGACAGAATCAGGTCTATTTGGGGTGAACCAAAACAAAGGATTATTGGATCAGTCCCAACAAACTATTTGGGTTATGTCGCTAAAATCAAATGGAAACATCCTTTAACATGACCAAAAAATGTCTCGAATCTGAACTGATGAGGCAAAGGAAATCAAGGAGGCTCTATGATTTAGACTCACTAAATTCCAAAGCGAATAAGATGGCTTGTGTTGAAATCCCACATCAAGAGGATCCTACTCACTTAAAGAAGGATATGGCATGGTTCTATTAGAAGAGAATCAGATTCTTAGATTAAAGCCTGGAAGAAAATATGGAACCCAGGAATATGGCCCAAATTTGCAGCATTTCAGTGGATAATAGTGAAAGGGAAAAATAATTACACACGAAAATGTGAAGAGAATAAGTGTATAGTGCCCAACCAGGTCTATTGGATGTTAAAGGGATGAAGAAACCTATGATTACATCCTGACACAACGTTTTTTTGCAAAATAGGTATGGGCATCATGGACTGAAATGTTTATAACTATTTCCCCTTTGAAACAATGAATTTAGGAGCTAATTTGAAAATTACCAGCCCCACATTGAAATCATAGGTTATCAAGAAATTATAGAAATGTATTAAAAACTTCATATTATATGAAGTCAAATGTAAATTGGGTTTATTTCGGGTGGTTAAGAGGAATGATTGTTATCCTCCCCACCCAGGTTCAATTCCCACAAGTGATATGATGAGCTCATATCAAGTGTATTGTTGGAATGGCTTCAAGCCTTCTTGTTGAATAGTCTTGAGCCCTGAAGAATATCTTACCCTTTCTACATGCTGGAGGGTGAGATGTTTTGTTACAGGGAAAAAAAATTATGGGAAGTCAAACAAAGAAATAAGGAGCCTTACCAGAGGTAGAAGCCTCCTCAATTGAGGGTATAACCCTAATCAAATCTTAAGGATTCCAAAGGATTGAAAAATAAGACAGACTCCAAATTTCTAATTAACATCTTGAACAGGACAGACAAAGTCAATAACTGGTTCATTGATGGTAACATATGCTAGATTATGAGGGCTTTACAATGAATAGTGGTTTCCTTCTAAGTTCCAAGTTCTCACACACAAAGAGGTCACAGAATAATTATGTGGATTGGCTAGCCAACCAAGTCATTGTCAGAGAATCGAGCCTTGAGCTTATTAAGATTAACAATGTGATTAAGGAAGTGAAGGGCTTTAAGTTCCCCCTCACCTCCTTAATGATGGAATTTCTGGAAATGTGAAACACCTCTCTTACAAAGATGAGATTAATAAATCCACTGCAAGGCGAGGATTGCTCATGTAGGGAAAAGGCTGGGAGAGGTGCTAGACACAAATTGGGTAGATGGAATTCATTAACGGAAAGGTAAGCAAGACAAATATTAGAGGTATAAACCTCTAGATTTCCTTCACTCAATATAAGTATGAAGTGGTATGAGAAAGCAGAGTGATGGAGTCCTCATCATCATGCCATGGACATCCAAAGAAGTTAGAAGGCAACCGTTGGAACTTTCCAAGATCAAAGCATTTTCATGTTGGGCATATACAAGCATGTTTGAAATTTGTATGCATAGTGATAATAAAACTCAGTTAGAGCTGAGTTTTGTACATTTTGAGACAAAAATGGATAAAAAGGGGTAGCAAAAATAACCTTAGAAAGGCAATTAGCTTATCACAGATGATGATTCAACTATGCTGACTTTATGGAAATATAAATATTCATTATCCAGGTAAAAAAAATGGAGAACCTTTGAGTATAAATATATTATGAATTGTCCTCGATTTCATTATATGGTAAGGCTAATTGGGACTTTCTCATAGAAAAAATTCATGGTTTTGGATTCAAGGAGTGTGGTGAACTAGGCTTTTGAATGCATCTCAATTGCTTCATGTGTACTTCTGGTAGTAGGAAAACCACACCCTAAGATTGATTAGGAGGACAACACGTGGATCTCATTCTTATTTATGATGTCGGTGGCTACTCGTTCAACCCTCCCTGGCCATACATACATATTACAGTGGTTTGGCTCTTATACCGCATTCTATCTCCATTTCAATTAATCCACCAGCCTAACATCTAGGGTATGAGTTAGCAAAGTAATTAACTCCCAAAAGGGTTAGCCCCATACCCTTTGAGTTCACTATATTATATATGTAATTACGTAATTGAAATTAGGGGAATTTCAAGTGGTTTAAAGGTCACTTTGAGTCATTTGAAGGAGGGATTTGAAATGAGGAACATTCCAATTTTGACAAAGCGTGAAGAGGATCAAGACATAGTTTCCTTTTTTCCCTACTTTATTATCATTCTCGCAGATACTTTGAGAAAGCTTATCAAAGAAGCAAGAGAATGAAGTCTCACCTAAGCCATTTTAATGTTTGATCTCTTCAATTTTTTCTTCTGCCACTCAGCTACAGTTTGGGGATGGGGATGTCATATTCCTATTAGGAGAAGCTAAAAAATTTATCAATACCATCCAGATTCAAGCATAGTTTGGGCCGGTCTATCAACAAGAAAAAATATAGTCCTCTTTTATCCTTTAATGTCAATTTGAGAATAAAAATAAGAATTTTGAAGGTTCTAGCATTCAAAGAAGATGTGCTCCCTTTCCTTCCAATTATCACAGAAGTCAAAAATTAAAATCACCTGCCATTGCATCAAGAACATCTTGCATGATAGCTACTCTAAGCTTTACATTTTAACAGTCCTAAATGTGCCTGGAGTGATAATTTTGTCCATGCCTTGCTCAGATGTTTTTCAAAGTTCATCAGATTGATCTAATGTATTATGAAAAAATCATTGTTCTTTGGAATCACCTTCTTCCCCGCTATTTCAAATTCACAAGACTTCCCATTCTTGCTAGCACCGCCCTTCTCACCTTCCTTTTCGAGGTTTTGAACCTTGTCCATTATTCATAGCATCGTCATTCTCACCTTCCTTTCTCTCTGAAACTTTTTCTATATTGAACAATCAATCCACACCTTCCTCCCGAATTTGGCAATGAAATCCCTTCCTCCTGTTGAATTTTTCAGTGGAATCCAATGTAGAAAAAGAATAGAAAGTCATCTCCTCTTGCAACGGAATCCAAAGAGTATCCAACTGTCTCCGAAACTCCTGAATTATGTAGTCGAATCCCTTCGTCCTGAATTTTACAGCGTAATCCAATGTAGAAAGAGCATTGAAACTCCTCTCATCTTGCAACAGAATCCAAAGACTACCAAACTCTCTCCCAAACGTGAGAAACAAAGGAAAGAATTAGCGGGAAAGCCAATTTTAATAGGCTAATCCGAAAAATGTCCCAAAATGTCAATTGTAGTGAATCCAAAGAGAATCGAACTCTCTCCTAGCGTGAGAACCAAAGGAAAGGAAAAAAATTAGTGGGAAAGCCAATTTTAATAGGCTAATCCGAAAATGTCCCAAAATGTCAATTGTAGTGGAATCCAAAAAGAATCGAACTCTCTCCCAGCGTGAGAACCAAAGGAAAAAAAGAGTGACGTGATAACCAAAGGAAAAAAATAGCGGGAAAGTCAATTTTAATAGGCTTGTCAATTGCCATGGTAGGTTACGGTGATATTATTTAGGTTAATTTTTCTCTAGTTGAAAATGTTGTTAACATTTGGGTTAATTTTAGATTTGTTTTTTAATTTTAATTTTAATTTTTGAGTAAAAAAATGTAAGCTATATGGACTAATAATTTTGAAAACCCACATATCGATTATTAAAGAAAAAGAATAAGTTATATTTAATGATTTTTAAAATTTATATATTGATCATTAAAGAAAAGGAGTAGGGGGAAAGTAAATTTTAATATATTAATGAGTAGGGGGAAAGTAAATTTTAATATGTTAATTTTAGATTAGTTGAAAATGTCAATTTCTTAGTAAGTTATGTTGTTATTATTGAAGTTTTTTTTTTTATTTGAGCATGCTGCCAATATTGAGATTCATTTTATTTTAATTTTAATTTTAATTTTTGAGTAAAATGATGTAGGCTATATCTAATGATTTAGAAAACCTATAGAGTGATAATTTTGGCATGATGGCATGAATAAAAATTATTGAAGAACTCCTCAATATAAGCAAGTATGCTCATATAAAGAGGGAAGGGGGACATGAGGTTTGCACATAAAAGTAATATCTACTAATCCTTAAAGAGGTGGAAAATATTTTCAAATGTATGAATAATGTTATCAATATTTTCAAATTTATGAATAATGTTATCAATAAACTCAAGTAGTTGTAGGTAGTCCATTGTTTTCCGTAAACTTCACTTAAAACTCATTAACACACTATTAGAAGCTAGTCATAATTTGGTTTAAATTAGTCAATCACATTAGTCATTTTTAGTTGTATTTCTTATTAGCTAGTCGTATATTTTAGCCCAAGACTAAATTATTCATTTATGTTAGTCACTTTTTAGTTGGGTCACTTAATTGCTCATTTTTTGTAGTATTTCACTTGGAAAAGTTGCAATGACTAACTTTTTTAGTCACTAATTTCTCATTTTATACTAGTTATAAATATCAAGTCGAGACCTAAAGATGCCTAAGAATTAATTAAAAATGACTAGCATAAATTACAAATCATATACTTGTTGCACTAGTTAGTTGGGCATATTTTTATTCTTTGACTATAGTGTTCATTTTCGTTAATCATTTTTTATTTTGTCACTTATTATCTAGTCATATATTTCAGTTCTAGACTAAATTAGACATTTAAGTTAGTCATTTTTAGTTTAGTCATTTATTATCTAGTCATATATTTTATCTCTAGAATAAATTAGTCATTTAAGTTAGTCATTTTTAGTTTGGTCACTTGAAATTGCTCAAATTTAGTAGTAATTCACTTTAAATAATTGCGGTGACTAAATTTTTTAGTCACCTAGTCATTAATTTCATCATTTTTTACTAGTGATTGATGACTTGCCTCTCTGGTACCAAATACACATCGTGGGAGTTCCGATCAGTTGCTTGTTATGATGAGTAGCTCATACCATTGTATACTACCATAATCACCACCGCGCTTAGTGGCTAGTCTAGGGCTAGATTTTTCTTTTTTTCATATTGGCATGTTCAAATAATAAAGGCCACGTGGCCTTAGATGCTTTGGATGAAATTTTGTAAATAAACACTTTTTACAGACATTTGGATTAATGAAACTACAAATTTTGTATTATTTTATCTTGTTCAATATGTTGATGAATATTGTTTTCTTTTTACAGTTGTTACAAATGTCAATTTAATACATAGTTAGCTAATGCATCAACCAATTATATGTCTTGGAATGTGTTGATATTTGATGTAATTAAAATATCTTTCCAAGAATCGAATCCATAAAAACATCCTTAACATTGTTGGACTTCTAACTGAATAGACACCGTTTAAATGTGATACTATGAGCTAAGAATCTAACCTAATGATCAATAGACGAATGCCAAATGAAATGGAGTCAGATAATAGTTCAATCACTGCACTATACTCTACAATGTTATTCGCTTTTTGACCAAAGAATATCCCATGAATAGAAGCTATCTCATGGGTGGGTGAGTAAATGGCCCAGGCTGTGCAAGAAATATTTTGTGTACTACGACTAGTGCCATTAGAAAATCCAATGTAAGTTTGAGGGAACGTCGAAATATGCAGATCCATTATAACACAAGATAAGCATGATAAGTAGAAGGAAATCATAAAAATATCCTAAACTTATTGCACACAGTCATAAAAATATGATACATGTACAAATTCTTCACGAAATGACTCACGCATAATATTTCTTTAGGTAAAGACCATTATTACAATCTCCCAAAGAAACATTGTCATAATAAACTAGTTCATGTGCCCCTTTATCTAGTAAATGCTTTACAATATAAGGACCATACCACATGCCCTCGAATTTACCAGCACTTATTTTATCATGCGCTTGATCATAGAGCACGACTAGGTCACCTTCCGAATATGGAGGACTCACCTTTTGGTCAAAATGTGCATTAACTCGTTTCTTATGAGCCTTGCTAGCCAGTGCAACATCACAGTAAGTCTCATCTAGTCGTTTTAGGTATAAAAAATTTTCCTCCTCTATAGAGGTATATGGAAATAACTCGATTTCCAATTTCAAAGACAAAATTTCACATTCAATCGACAACACTACCTCCAAACTGTAAACAATTTAGAGAGAAAAATATTTGATGGTTTTTCCAAACTACGATATTCCCACAATGTTAGAAAAATAATAATATTCCAATTTAATTTATGAATGTCGATGATCCGTTTTATCATGGTGGTAAAAAACTTGTTAAAAACTTCTACTTAACCATTCAGTTGTGAATAATATGGGGTAGAACTATCATGGCGCAAGCCTAGCTGTGAAGAAATTTTGGTCAAATTAAATTTTCGAAAATGACTACCATGGTCCGTGATGATGGCTTGTGGAATGCTGAAACTGGAAATCACATGGATGAATATGAAATTGGTTGTATTTTTCCATCATCCTTATATGTATCCATCTCCTCGGCCCATTTTGTAAAATAATCTACCGCTAGGATAATGTACCCATGCCCCCCAACCAAGTGAGGGTTACATGTAATGAAATCGATGCCCCAATTGGTAAAAGGACCAACAACAATGATTGGGTGAAAAGGAGTTGGAGGTTCACACATATTGCATAAGGTGGAAATTATGGCATTTATGGACTGCGGTTATGAAATATTTGAACATCAAGGGCCAGAATAGCTATTGCAAAAAATATTTTGGGTAGTGGAAAGGATGGACATCTGAACAATAAAATCTCCAGAATGATAGTAATTCAATGCATTTTTGGCTTCCTCATGAGTTAAAAGTTGTCTGAAGATGGAATCAACACCATGACGATAAATTGTATTGCCAACAATAGTGTATTGCTATGATTGGTACCGAATACGATTACGATTAGTTAGAAAAAATTTAGGGCGAAATGTTTGAGATTGGAGATATATGATAATATCTCCATACCATGGATCTAGAGTACAAATAAGAAAGAGATTTTTTTTCTGGAAGAGAATCCTCTGACACATTATTCGTCTTAATGTAAGAAAACACACACAATAGCTTAGCAAAAACCAGTGACTTCCTAGACTTATATTTTTCACATTCTAAATTGAATTATTGTAGGATGACAATCCATTTAGAATATTTTCCCCCTAGAAATTTTCTTGTAACAATGTAAATCATATGGTTGCAATTGGAAATAATAGTTTTTTTTCGCAAGAGTATGTAGTGACAAAAACATTGGAGAACTTGAATGGTTTCCAAAGCCAATTTCTCCACATGTGCGTATTTAATCTTAGTTTTCATGAGATTCCTACTCATATAGTATATCAAATGTTCAGTGTTGTGCTCATATTCTTGAACTAAAACCATGCCAATGGTGGCATTTGAGGAATCTAAGTACAAAAACTATTCTTGTTGATCATCAGGCGGATGTAACAACGGTGTATGGGTCAACACATGTTTTAGTGCGTCAAAATATTTTTTAGCAAGCTCGTCCCATGTAAATGAAATGCCATTTTTCAACAATCGAGTACAACTTTTAGTTAGCTCGGCATAGCTAGAGATGAATCTATGTAAAACGTTTTCTTTCCCTTGCAAACATTGGAGTTGGCATAGATTGGAAAGAGGCAGATTCATAATAGCCTCAACCTTGAGCAGATTGACATGAATGCCTTCCTTTGACATGAAAAATCCCAACAATCGACCAAATTATACAAAAAAATGAATTTATGGGGATTTAAGAGAGTATTTTAGTGTCTACATCTGATAAAAATTGCTCTCAAATGCATCAGATGATCTTCCTATTTTAATGAATAAGTCGATAAATCGTCTAAGTAATGTTGCACAATATGCTTGATATCGTGAAAAGTGAAAGACATCACCCATTGGAAAGTTTCACCAGAATTTTTCAATACAAATGGAAGTTTACAATAATAAAAGGTACCCAATGGATAAATAAACATAGTTTTATGTTGATAGGAAGGAAGTATGTTGATTTTATTATAGTCAGAAAATCCATCCATGAAAGAAAAGATTTATTTATCAGCACATTTGTCAACAATTCAGTCGATATAAGGGGTAGGATAGTTTTCCTTGGGACAATATTTGTTAATATCCCTATAATATATTCATAACCTGATGGTCCCTTACTTTTTGTTAGCTGGAACAATATTGGAAACCCAATCGATCAAGGGAACAAGATAAATAAAACATTAGGGGAATTTTGAGGTCTAAAATGGGCCTCCTAAGAAAAATGTACAACCAAAATAAACTTTATAAGAACTAATAGGATTCAAGATGATGATATCAACCATGGGGGATGATTCACCAATTTTTAAGTAAAAGGGTAAAAATATTTAAAAATAATAAATAATAAAAATACTTTTTCAACTCGTATTTTCAACTTATCTCCCAAATTTTACTCAAATTTCGAGCGGGAGTACTTGTTGGATGAAAAATTTAATTACTCATCCAAGGAGTACCCATGTTGCATACTTTCAATGGACCCTACTACGTGAAAAATGAGAAATACATGAAAAAATGTGATTGCAATCACGTTTTTCATGTATTTCTCATTTTCATGTAGAAGAGTCCATTGAAAGTATGCAACATGGGTACTCCTTGGATGAGAAATTAAATTTTTCATCCAACGAGTACTCCCGCTCAAAATTTGAGTAAAAACTTTGGGAGATAAGTTTAAAATACGAGTTGAAAAAGTAGTTTTTTCTTTTTTACCTCTAAAATTTGATGATGTCATCAAATTTTATTTTATTATTTCCACTATTATTTTATAATTTCCTTAAGAGGCCCATTTTATACCTCAAAATTCCCCTAATGACCTGCTTTGAGTAATTTTTCTACTCTAGATTTTATAGCAATGACCTTTCGTGGATGCACTAGACATAATATTTGTCTGACGGGTTTAGCATTCAGGTAAGTCTGTATCTTGTGAACAACTATGGTAGGGTCAATTCCTGAAATTTCCTCATAGGACAAGGAAAAAATATCTCAGAATTCTTGAAACTGCACTTTGTATGTCTGAATTTATTCAAGTGAGCATCAAGCACCTATGTGAATGCTTTCAATAATTCCTAATTTAATTGAGATGTCAATTGGAGTTGTTGTAGATATGTTTCCAAAATTATTTTCAGATTCTTCTTGAATAATTCGAATATGAAATTTGGGATTATCTACGATCTAAGGTGAAATATGGTAGAAAAATAATTCTTTATTTTACTAAGGCTAGGTAGAAAGGATGAACGATGATGAAAATTGTCCCATGGAATTTCATCCAAAGTCATTATTTCCATGATTCTCTAATCTATTGGAAGCATTCTATCAAAGGGATCAGGAAATGAAATTGGTTCTGACTGACATAGTTGATAATAATCATCTATGATTGCATTCACTCGATCAATTTCGAAGGGTGGTGGATTGGAAAATGCTTGAAATTCCTAATAAGATATTCCAAATGGGCTTAAAGGCATCTCATTACCATGCGAGGTCAATTATGAATCTAAAGGCATAATCCATAGATGAGAATATTCTATTTTTCTTGATGTGATCATGTTAACCTGGGCAATGTTAAAAGGAACATTTGGTTGAGGGAGTACAAAAGTTCCCATGAGTGAAGAATCTTTGAGCAAACTGACACCAACATCTTCATAGTTAACAATCATTTTCCCCACGAAAGGGGTACTACCAATAGAGCTAGCGTCTAAAGTGTAGTAAGAAATAGACATGATACATGTAGAAGCTCCTTCATCAACTACTTTATGAAAGACTCATTTAGTTTTGACGAAAACGGGTATTTGGAATGCTAGTTGATGTGGGATTCTAGGCATGTGACTCTCAAGATTAAAGATCATAAGATTAGAATCCTACATATCAATGGCTCCTATAGCTATAAATAGAAATCTCCTTTTTTGTTGTACATGTTTCCACCACTTCAAGGGCCGCCATTGTTGAAGGAGACATCACCATATCTTCAACAACGTTGTAGTTCTTAGCAGTTCTAGCATGAGTGTTAAACATTGATTTTCGAACAACACATTTAGGAGGCAGTCGAATCACAATGTCAGAATTTGGTTTTTAAATCTGTAATGGTTCAGAAGAAGGAGGAATTTAATTTTAAGGTTTCTAGATGGTCTAGTATCATTTCCATTTACTACAGGACACTTAGCTCTATAATCTTTATATCTCATGCCTACCATCACTTCTGACAACATCGTCATTATATATGTCGATGTGGAAGAAGAGGATTGATTATGTGCAATCATCCTACTATACTGAGAATGGAATGGATCCTTCAAAAAATTAGGAGTGGGACAACCTTTAACGAATTTAGTCACCTCTGCCTGATGTGGGAATTCCTTGGTGTAATGAACTTCATCACAAATTAAGCAAGGATAACATGGCCTCTTATTTTCGCCAGAGGGTTAATTTTTATTTGGTTTTGATTTCTGAGAACCATTTTGTTTTTCTTTACCTTTCCCTTTCTTTTTACTTCCAGACGGTTGGTGCTTTCCATTAGTTGAGTCTACAACATTAATTTTAGAAGTGATTTCTGGAGAAGGGCTTTCGTTGGGTGAATCTTCTATAGGCATTATCTGAGTATTTTTATAAATATTATTTTTACTCTTACATTTATGGCTAACAAAACCAATCACACAATCAGTGGCGTGATATCCTGTAGGGGTTGAATCTGGTTGATTTGGGCGAGGTAGATTTGGGATTTTCTCAATCAAAGTGCCAAACTATGTATAAACAAGGTCTAGATACTGGGCATGATAAATTTACCTTCTCTCCGTTCACAACACCTGATTTGGAAAAAAAAATGTAATGACAGGAAGTAATGATTTTGTAAACCATTAAACTAAAATTTGATCAAAAACGAAAACTTTGACCACTGGTCTATGCCTCCATTCATTTATATGATCAGAAATGTAGATGGATTTTGATTATTTCAAGGAATTCAAAAGTTTGATACTAGTATCATATTGGATTAGTAGCTGAAAGTGTGTCAAAAATGTTTTCCCTAAGGAGTTGAAGTTATGGAAAGAGGCTGTTGGTAACTCGATGTACCATTTTGTTGCCAAACCGATTAAAGTTCATTGGAAAATACGTAATCTAATGGAATCATTGATCAATAATTTTGACGCACACCAAATGTGATATGTCATAACATGGTTTGATTGGTCTCCTCCTTATTTTCTTTCAAATGTCAGAATGTCACTCGGAAACTTAGTAGGAATTGGCGGCCAAAATGGGTAATAGTAGATAGGATCATTTGTTAGCCGAGAAAAATATGGGAAATATAAAGTTGCAATCAACAGTAACTATCGGTTGGGGTCTGGTTCTAAATATGGATAACCTTGAGGGTTAGGTCCAGTACTTGGAGGAGGATACCTAGGATATCCTAGAATATCTTGTGCGGTTGGGATTTGCATTCCGCTAGGGTAACCAAGATGAGACGTACCAAGTTGCGGTTGAAATGGAATTTGAAACGTATGACCCAAATATGGATGACTCTGGAAAGGTGGACTTTAAAACATTTGGCCAAAATAATATTGCCCCTATATAGCCTGACTTTGTAAAGGCTAACCTTGAAAGAATTAACACTTAAAATGTTGGCCTTCAAAAATTTGACCTTGATACAGTGTCTGTATAATGCCTATAGTAGTTTGTTCCACAAGAATCTGTATGGTAGACTGAAAGTGGGTCTATTTTTATAAGAATATGCTTAAGGGATGGCCTCTGTAGTTTGATGAACCAATATTTGAGGCATAGTTTGGATCGTTTTTTGTGATACTCTTGGAATAGGTTTTTGGGGTGAACTCTGAACCTGTTGTCGCACATAAGTTTGAATAGTAAAATGAACATGTGTTTGAGGAATTCACTGTACAAGTTGTTGAATAGGTTTTTTCAAAGTTCCTTGAACATGTTATTGGATAGGTGCCTATTGAATCCCCTGGACAGGTTGTTGGACTTGAATTGGGATACCTTGAACATGTAATTGTGGAATAGATTGTTCAGTAGGATGAACAGGTTGGTAAAGTAAAGGAAACGGTAAGTTTAATGAAAAAGGAAAGAAAAATGGTTCTATTAAATTAGAGAAAGAGAAGCTCACATGTAAACATTTTTCAAAAAATGGCCATGATGACCACCATTTTTGTAAACTCCATCTAGATTTGAATCCCAACAAAATTAAAACCAAAGAGAAGGAGAAAATATATGCAATTATTGAACATGAATTAGGTTCAGATTCAGGAGATGAAACCAATATTACAAAAATAGGGTTGAAATGTAAGAACATAGAAAGCACTAGTTCTTCAAATTTTTCTATTATAACTCAGGATGAAGATGCAAGAATTGAACTCTTTCATATTAGAGTTGTTTCAAATCATACCAAAATAGAGACACTATTTAATAGTGGTTCTCAAGCCAATTTGATTTCTAAAGACTTAGTTAAGAGGTTAAATCTAGAAATTGTTACACATCCAAGACCTTATCCTTTAGACTGGATATGCAATAATGCAAACTTGCGTGTAACAAGGAAGTGCATCCTAAGGTTTGCAATCAATTCAAAATTTCTTGACAAAGTTGACCTTGATGTAGTTTCATTTGAGATTTCAGGTATTATTTTGGGAAGTCCTTATCTTTATGATAGGAGGGAAGTATTTCATCACCGTGAGAATAAGTACCACTTCTTCAAGAATGGAATTGAGTAAATATTTAGAGCGCATAAGAAGAATATGAGTTTGTCTCTTATACATGCATGGGAATTGAAGATGCATAAAATGAACAAGGTAATTTCATTGAAGTTGGCCAATGTTTTTAATAAGATTTTTTGGGGCTCTAATATGTTGCCTTTGAAAAGAGGTAAACAAGATGGGAAAAAATTGCAACAGTCCACATCATTGTTGAACGGTGATGGGAACAATATGATGGTGTTGAATGGTGCAAAAATCAAAGAACAAGCACCAGAGAAAGATGAAAACGAAGGCATAGGTTCCACAAGTACTTATTTTGGGTTTCAAAATGGTACATGGCAATGGTAGAAACACTTGGCCAAAATTTTATGCAAGTACAAGGAAAGACAAGCTAAAAATCGCCATGTCAACAACGTTTGCGGTGAGAAAGTTTTCAAGTTATTAGAGTTTATTTTGATTGAATACCAAGGAAGGAACATGTTTGTTTCTTCAAGGATATTTTTATGTTCTACAAATTCTGGGAAATTGCAGCATGATGGTATCTACTACAGCAAGAGATGGTCTCCATAATCAAGGAAAAAGATCACTTTTTATAAAAAGCTCAAATTGTTGAATTTAGGAAAATTCCATTGGATTGAGACTAGAAGGGTGAGGGGGTTGTACCCTCATCCACATGTTCAGTAATGAAAGAGATTTTTGGGTCCAAAATCTTCCACTGGGGAGGGGTGATCAGGTGCTCAAAATTATGCTAAAAAATGAAAGTTGTCAGAATAGTGTGGAGCCTGAACGACCGCGTAGATCTTGTCATTATAAATCCGACATAACTCAGTTCACCGAAACCTGACACTGTATGCTCCCAGAAATTCATTTTATCCACTTTGTCAAACAAGAATTTTTTTGGAAAAAACTTTTGCAGGGACAGCCTAGTCAGCAGTCTATAGTGCTGACTCAGAATGCACAATGGCAAGTTGACTTGGTCAACATAATATTCCTTGTTGAATCATGTGACTCCAATTTCCATGATTTCATTGGTTAGATTTGGTGCAATGTGATTGGTTGGGTAAGTGGTAAACCACATGCTGCCATGTGGCCCAACTGGAGGCTGCCACCTAGCAGCACGAGAGGCCAAAAAAATTTTGTTATAGTTCGAGCGAAGCAGGTGGGGCTCAAATCCGCGACCTCCAAGCCACAAGGATAGAGCTTTACCATGGTGGCAACTCATTTGGTTATTAATAAATAATGGACTTGATATGGTTTTGTTTCAACATTGTTTGCGTCGTGGGGGAGGGGGTCAGGGTCTTGCTCCAGCCTTGGTCACCACCTAGGGGCAAGACCATGGGCAGGAGGCTATCCCCACTCCCCACCCCCCAACCGATGATAACCATAGCAATCACCATTGACGGTGGACATATGACCACCATCAACTCAACATTTGGTGCAAATGGTTAACTAAACTGTGTCATTTCCAAATCGTCTGTCGATGCCCATGTGACCACCATAACATTTAATGCTTGCGGTTAGCCCAACTGCATGGCATTTTATTATATAAAGAAATTTTATTAAACCATATCCGATATGGTTTTAAATCTGGTCTTTAAGCGTTATTAGGAAAATTAATGCCCCAATAATTTCACCTAGTTTTTGGCGGAATTGGCACTCTATTAGCACTTTTGGGGGAGAAATTATGGGCTTGGTGCCTAATTTTAAGGGTTTTGCAGAACAAATAGTGGAGGAACTAGGGGAGATCATAACTTGAGGAGTTTGCGACCAAATCCAATGGAGAAAGAGGCTACGTAGGCATTTTTGGGCATTATGGAGCCATTGGAACATGGTTCAGAGCTATTCGAGCATTGTGAACACATTTAATCATAATTTTGAGCATAATAGAAGAGGGACAAGACATTGGAAGCTAGACCAAGGTGACGTAGCCCAGGCGGGGTTAACTCCTTCCTCCTACGCAATTGTGTTACTTTTTTTGGTGATGTTCATGTCTACTAGAAGTTGTCGTTTAGCGTTTTTTTATGATAATTTGCTCAATAAATTCACATAAAAACACACAAAAATTTATGGTTAACTTGAAATTTTCCTCATAATCCTCAAGAACTTTTTTTGTATTCTGAATTGGATCTTAGCAAAACAAACACTAATATTCCCATTCAGATCAATTTGGTATCATATCACTAGGTTTACTTATGCAAGGACGATTCAATTGTTTTTCAAGTGCTTAAATTCTTACAATATTGAAGCTCAAGAGAGGAGAAGGAAATCTTGTGAGTGCAGGTTCTCTAGTTGGAGCATGGAGAAGGAGGGAACAATTTCCACAATCTCCACCACAATATTCACCTCCAATTGCAGTAGAAGTTTTAGTAATCATGTCTCATGAATGAGGGAATGATAACATGAGCAAGGATGAGAAGGATTTTAGTAAGGCTTTCTCTGACATGATAGAGATGGTGAAGGTCCTCTATGAAGATAGGAACACAAGGTTACAGGGTGAAAGCTCCAGGCCTCCAAGAGGAGAGGGTTCTCCAGGAGGAGGAGGTAATGGAAATGGTGATAAGCCACCGTATACTCCACCATCATCCTCACCACCATATTCACCTTCATAATCATCCTCTTCCACTAATACAACCCTTACTCATACTCATCAACATACCTCAAAAGGAATTGGTAAACAACCCTTGTTAAAACTTGATATCAAATTTGAGCTGCATATGTATAATGGTGAAGTGAATGTAGAGAAGCTTAAAAATTGGGTTCTTCAGTTGGAGGTCTACTGTAGGATTCAAAACCTTCAATATGATGACACAAAGATTCAGCTAGCTTCCTTGAGAGTGCAGGGTGTATCACTAGTATGGTGGGAAGCCAAGACACAATAAGAGATGAAAAACCATGGTAAGATTTCAATCCCTTGGTCTGATTTCACTGCTGCAATTATAAGACAATTTGACCCTCTAGAATATATAGAGAAATCCATAATGGACTGGCATAATTTTAGACAACTAAAGAGACAAAGTGTTCTAAATTATACACAAGATTTTAGGAGAAGAGCACTGGTTTTGGATATCAATTTATCTTCTCAAGACACTGTGTTATAGTATATTGGGGGTTTGCACAACTATCTGAGGCATACTATTCTCATGTTCAATCCCACAAACTTAGAGGAGGTTTGTGTTCAATCCATACATCTATAAGCAAGAGGGAAACATGGTTCAGAAGAGAAAAGTGATAGTTTCCTTGATTATAAAAGTAAAGGAAAGGGCAAGTTTAATGGAAATGGAAAGAAAAATGGTTCTATTAAATTAGAGAAAGAGAAACTCTTAGAAAAATGGCCATGATGAAGACCATTGTTGAAAACTCCATCCAGAGTTGAAGCCCAACAAACTTAAAACTAAGGAGAAGGAGAAAATAGCTGCAATCATTGAAAAAGACTTAGGTTCAGATTCAGGAGATGAAACCAAGATTACAATAATGGGCTTGAAAGGTAAGAACATGGCAAGCACTATTTCTTCAAGTTGCTATAATATAACTCAATATGAAGATACAAGAATTGAACTCTTTCATATTAGATTTGTTTCAAAGCATATTAAAATAGACACATTATTTGATTGTAGTTCTCAAGCCAATTTTATTTCTGAAGAATTAGTTAAGAGGTTAAATCTAGAAACTGCTACTCATCCAAGACCTTATCCTTTAGGCTGGATATGCAAGAATGAAAACTTTTAGGTAACAAGGTAGTGAATCATAAGGTTTTCAATCAATTCAAACTTTCTTGACGAAGTTTAACTTGATGTAGTTCTGCTTGAGATTTCAGGTATTGTTTTGGGACCTCCTTGTATTTATGATAGGAGGGAAGTATTTCATCACAATTAGAATAAGTACCACTTGTTCAATAATGTAATTGAGTACATAGTTAGAGTGCATAAGAATAAGAAGATTTTTTCTCTTATACATGAAGGAGAAATTAGGAGAATAGTGAATGCAAGTCAAAATTTGGCTTTGTTAATGTTCAAGCATAATGATGTTTTGAATGAGAAATTTCAAGAATATGCATCAAATAAAAAATATAATTTCATTGAAGTTGATAATTTTTGTAATAATATGTTTCCGGGCTCTAATATGTTGCCTTGGAAAAGAGATAAACAATATGGGAAAATTTTGCAACAGTCCACATCATTTTCGAACAATGATGGGAATAAGATGTCAGCGCTGAATGTTGCAAAAATCAAAGAACAAGAACCAAATAAAGATGAAAAATAATGCATAGTTTTGACAAGTAATTATTTGGGTTTCAAAATGGCGCATGGCAATGGCGGAAACACTTGGTCAAAAGTCGACGCAAGTATAAGGCAAGACAAGCTAAAAATCAGCATGTCGACAGTGTTCAAGGTGAGAAATTTTTCAAGTTATTCAAGTTTCCTTTAATAGACGACCAAGGAAGGAACATGTTTTTTTCTTCAAGGACAAATTTTTTTCTACAAATTCTGGGAAATTGCCGCATGATGGTATCTACAACAACAAGACAAGGTCTCTAGAATCAAGGAAAAAGATCAATCTTTATGAAAATCTCAAATTGTTGTATTCAGGAAAATTTTAGGGGATTGAGACTGGAAAGGTGAGGAGGGTGTACCCTCATCCACATTTTCAGTAATGAAATATATTTTTAGGTCCAAAATATTCGATTGGAGAGGTGTGATCAGGTGTGCAAAATTATGTTGAAAATCAAAGTTGTTGATATGGTGTGGAACCTGAATGACTGCATAGGTCTCAGGCATTTTGAGTCCAGCGCAACTTGGTTCGCGGAAAAATGACACTATATGATTCCAAAAACGTGTTCTATAAAATTTGTCAAATAGGCAATTTTTTGCAAAAAAAATTGCAAGGTCAGCCCAGTCAGCAATCTGTATTGTTGACTCGACATGCACAGCTGCAAGTTGACTTGGTCAACAGAATATTTCTCAGGGAATTGTGTGGTTCCAAGTGGCATGCTGTCATTGGTTGGTCAAGCCACCAACCACATGCTGTTACGTGGCCCAGTCAGAGACTGCCACATGGCAGCACGGGAGGCCACAAAATTTTGGTTATAGGCCAAGCAGAGCAAACGGTGGTCGAAACCGCGACATCCAAGCCATGGGGACATAGCTTTACAATCGTGCCATCACATTTGGTTCTTAATGTATAACTGAATTGATATGGTTATGTTTCAACATTGTTTGCGCCATGGGGGAGGGGGGCGGGGTCACCCCGCCGGGTCATCGCCTGGGCAGACTATACAGCCTGGCCCCCCCCTTGCACTGAAATAACTATAGCAATCACCATCGATGACATACATGTGACCACCCTCAGCTAAGCATTTGATGTCGGCATTTAACCAAACCACGTCATTACCAAACCATTCATTGATGCCCATGTGACCACAATAACATTTAATGCCAGTAGTTAGCCCAACTGCACGATGTTTTATTTTATATAAAAAAAATTATTAAACCATATCCAATATGGTTTGGAATCCATTTTTTAAGCGTTATGTGGAAAGTTAATGCCTCAACATTTTCGCCCGATTTTTGGCGAAATTGGTGCTTCGTTAGCACTTTTGGGGGGGATATTGTGGGTTTGGTGCCATATTTTGAGGGTTTTGTAGAAAAAATAATGGAGGAACTATGGAATATCATAACTTGAGTATTTTAAGACCAATTTCCATGCAAAAAGAGGCTACATGTGCATTTTTGGGCATTCTAGAGCCATTGGAATAGGTTTCAGAGTTGTTTGAGCATTGTAAACACATGTAATCACACTTTTGAGCATAATAGAAGAGGGCCAAGCCACTGGAAGCTTGACCATGGAGAATTAGCCCAGTTGGGGTGAAATCCTTCATCATGTTCTATTGTGTTACTATTTATGGTGATGTTCATGTATGTTAGATGTTGTTGTTCAGTGTTTAATTATGTTAATTTGCTCAAGAAATTCACATAAAACACACACAAAAACTTATTGTTAAATTGTAATTTACCTCATAATACTCAAGCACTTTGTTTATATTGTGAATTGGATGTTAGCACAAAAACACTAATATTCCCATTTAGATCAATGGACTCCCTAAAACAAGCAATTATGGCCCAAAACCCATTTATTCTTTACAAAATCATGCACTTTTACAAAAAGGATGGACTTTGGCCCACCCCGAAACCCTTATGAAACTGTGTGATATATTTAAAATGGTCCACTTCATGCTCCTCGGTGCCCTCCACTGCACACTTTTCCCCACAAAATGTGGAGTATTTGCAAAAATCTAGGCCAATTTGGGTTGCGCCCAACAGATGCCTCATGGAGGTTTTCACCCAGACCCCTTATTTTTTCCTTATTTTTTTACTTCCATTCTTCCTTCTCTTTTGTGACTAGAGGCTAGATGAATTGAGGGTTGTGAGAGCCCCAATTATATTCATCTCCTTGCTTATTGAACTAGTAAACTCATATTTTGACAGAGTCCTCTTATATAACTTTAACCGATAACCATTAATTAACAAGGGAATTCCTTCCTCATCAATTCTTTTGAGTTGGAAAAATCAATTATCATAAATATTTTCCACTATATAGGGGCCTAGCCACCTTGTCATTAATTTCCCTTTGAAATCCTTGAATATTGAATCACACGGGAGGGATAAATAACCCTCTTGAAAATTTCTCTCCCTAAGATGTTTACCATTCCATATATTCCTTTACAGTTGGACTACCTTAGTGTGGAATATATCCTACAATCTGAACTCATCCAAGCCATTGAGCTAAAGCATCCTTTCTTGTTGTCTTGTAGTGTGGTCTAAATCCAATTGTGTTTCCATCCTCAAGGTATTGTACTAGAACTCAATGGAAAACAAGGCTTTCTTTCCATATACTAACTTGATTGAGGTGAATCCAATGGTGGTCTCCAGGTGGTATTATAGGCTCAAGTGGCCTCTACAAGTCGGTATTCCCAATATATTCTATTTTTATTGAAAACCTTGGTAAATATTTTCTCCAAGGATTTGTTTGTGACATCCACTTCCCCATTTTCATGAGGATGATAGTAAGTGTATTTCTTATTCTTGATATGGTGTTGCTTCATGATGTCTTCAATCAAATTTGAGGTGAATTGTGCCCCTTTATCAGTGACCAATTCCCTTGGAAATCCAAACTTTTAGAGTATTTTCTCCCTCATAAATTCAATCACTTTATGCTCAGTTGTTTCTTTCACTACCTTTGATTCATCCCACTTGATCAATTAATCAGTGCACACAATGATGTACCTCTTTATCCCTAATGGAAGATCAATAGGCCTAATGAAATCCATGCCACATTTCGCAAATGGCTCAATATTCACTTGAGGATGTAGGGGCATTTCATCCTTGGGTGTAGGCTTTCCCATACTTTGGCACTCATCACATCTAACAGTGTACCTCTTTTCTTATTGATGTAGAGTAGGCCAGTAGTAACCAGCTTGTAAAACCTTGAAGTTTGTCCTTCTAGCAGAAAAATGGCCCCCAAAGGGTCCATTGTGGTAGGGTGATAGGATGTCAAATACCTCCTCCTCTCTTAAAAATCTCCTCAAAATATAATCTGGACACAACTTGAAGATATTTCCCCCAATCTAGGTGAAAGGGGCACTCTTCCTAATAATCTTTCTCTTCTCCTTCAAGGATAGATTAGGAGGGAATCTCCAAGTAACCAAGTAGTTGGATATATCAGAAAACCAAGGAAATAGCACCGAGATGGCAAACAAGTGTTCATCTGGAAGTTGATCATATACCATCTCCTCATATACAGACAAGGTTAGTCTTAGCAAAAAACCTTCAACCACATTCTCTCTCCCTAGTTTGTCAACAATAGTTAAATAAAATTGTTGCATTAGTAACAACCATATAATAATTCTAACATTGACATATTTTGTATTCACTAAATACTTTATGGCTGCATGATCTGTGTGAACAAAGGTTTCATACCCAGTGATATAGTTCCTAAACTTATTCATAGTGTACACCATAGCTAGGAGTTCTTTTTATGTGACCATATAGTTAAGTTCAACCTTCCTTGCATTCATAAAAAACTTACATTTCTTTGGACTTGATGAAATATCATTTCAACACATTTATTTATTACTTTGCATACATTAGGAGGATATTTTTGGAAGTCACATCCATAAGGATTGAAGTGATCCATGTATATATCAACAATTTGATAAACAAGGTCATCAAAAATACTCAAAACTTGCCTTTGGAAGGTAGCAGGGGCATTACACTAACTAAATGGAAGGACTTTATAGGAAACGTTCCCCCAAGTACATGTGAATGTGGTTTTTCCTTGGTCCTCAGGGTTGATTTGTATCTAGTTATACCAACAAAATCCATCTAGGAAGTAAAATAATCTCTTCCCTACAAGGCCATCAAGAACTTTGTCAATGAAAGAAAAGGGAAATTTTCCTTCTTTGTAGCCTTTTTAAGTTCTCTATAATCAACACAAATCATCAACTTCCAATTATTCTTGGGGAATATGAAAATAGGGGACACCCACTCACTGTTTGAAATGGGTCTATGAACCCTACATCCAATATCTTTTGCAATTCTTCTTTTACAATTTCCTTAAGGGCAGGATTCATCCTCCTCTTGGGTTGGTGCATAGGTTTTCATCCTTCCTTTATGTATATGTGATGATTAAAAATTGATGGATTCACACCTTTCATTTCCTTATAGTCCCAAGAAAAAGCTTCAAGATGTTGCCTCAACAGAGTGCATTATTTATTTTCTTGCTTAGATGAGAGAAGGGTTGACCTTTAGAGTTCTTGATGGGCTAATTTCCACAACCTTAGAATGTTCTAGATCGGGATAAATAGATTTCATATCAGTCCATGGATTTCTCTCATATTTTTCCAAGGATTCTTCCACCAGTTCATCAATTGGCATGGCAGTGAAAGTTTGATTCTGTAAGAGATGGTCAATAAAGTCATCTTCATCACACTGCCTACCTCCTACAATAATGTCGACTGTACGGACTGGGTAGAGGGATGTCTAATAAAAGTATTCTTCTTCCCCATCATATATCCAAAAGGGTAAGTCATGCTCAATAGGAGGTTGATAAAGCGGATACAATATGAGTTGCTTTGAGAGATTCCCATTCTTGATCGTCATGTTCCTAGCACTGAAAATAATGTAGGCATCAGGAGTGGCCAATCAAGGTCTCCCTAGGATGAGAGGGTAACCATTAAACTTCATTTTGGGTTGGAGGAAAATGAAATATGTGGTATACTTCAAAGAGTCGATAGATACCATCACATTATCAATAAATTCTTCAAGGGATACTGTGGACCTATCTGCAAGCTTCAATATTGTGGTGGTCTTCCTCAAAGATCCTTGGATTTTGAGCTTGAGCATAGTCTCCTTGGTCATAACATTGATTACAACCCTAAGATCAATCAAGGTATGAGGGACTGAAATGTTGTTAATGTGAAAATTCATTACTTAGGCACTAGGAGCCATGTGTTTTGGGGAGATCACCCTCCCAAGCATTAGATTAGACACCTACCCAACAACATTGACAATGGAGGAATATCTTCTTCTCCCAGGCCTTTTGAAACATTATTCCTTGATAATATTGTTGTAAATGGGGACATATTTGATGACCTGGAGAAGGGGTATTTTAACACACAATTTATTCAATTTTGCCAGAAGTTCATCCTCTTCCATGCTGTGTTTTTTAGGTTGGACCAACCTTTCAGGATAGGGAGGTGCATTGGCTTGATGGGTACTATATTTCTTCTCTTATTTAATATATTTAGGTGGAGAAGGTGGGTGTGCATCTAGAAGTACCTTACAAGACCAAAGTTTTATCTCTTGGATTTCCACAACATGAGTAGGATAATATGTATCCCCATTGTAGACCTGTTGTGCATGATTATTGTTCGGGTTCATAGTGGGTTAGGCAGTCATTTGAGGTTGCTTCGATGGGTTGTGGGGAGAGAGTTGTGGTTGAGGTTGAGGAGGGTGCATTAAGGCAGGAGGTTGGGTTGCCTGAGGCCTCCATCCTTGTGAGGGTTTTTAGCATTAACGAGGTTGAGATTGATATGGATGTAAAGGTGGGTTGACAGGATGAAGAGGATATTAAGGAGCATAGGACCAAGGAGAGGGCATGCACCAATATGGATGAGTTGGAGAGTACCAAGGCTGGAAAGGTGCATTCTGGTTTGAATTGTAAGAAGGATACATGCACCTAACATGCCCTGTTGATATGGTCGTGGGCTGGGGGCCTCCTATGGTTGATGAAAAAACGCCACTCCAAGTCATTTTCATCCCTGTATTACATAGCCTTTAGGCTGGGAAGAGAGGGGAATTGGTCTATTGCATGGTTCTCCTCACACATAGAGAAAAAATATATGGTGTTCAATGGGAACTCATTTATTTGATGCCTCTTAGTGAATCTAGGGAAAAACATGAATAATTCCTTTTTTTCTTCCTCTTTCTTCCTTTTGATATGCACAATATCCATCTGTAAGGAAAATGTATGCAACGTTTCACTTTTAAATTCTTCCAACATGCTCCCTATCTAATGTTTGATAGTTGATGTGGGGGGAGAAGAGTTTACCATGCCTTGACTAGACCTACCTTTCTTCCTAGCAACCCTATAATGATTCTTGAATACTATCTTGATTTCATCATAGGTCAGTTGGTAAACATCTCCTCCATATGGCATATTGACGGTCTCCATTACATCCTCCCTAATCCCTCGAATAAGTAAAAGCTTGAGTGATTTAGGATCAAGGGTATAGTTAGCCATCCTATAATTTAGTTGGAATCTTTCCTCATAGTATCCCAATGACTCATCTGGCTCTAGGATAATTCTAAAGATTTCTTCTTTTTTCACCTTATACTTGCAATAGTCCCTATACTTCTCATTAAATTCTTGTTGCATTTGTTCTGAGGTAGTGATCCTACCTCTAGATAGACTTATAAATCAACGCAAGGTTGCAACCTCCAGGGTGGAGGGGAACAACTTCAATTTATTATCATCATAGGTATATTCATAGGTCCAAAAAACTACAACAAACTCAAACATAAATGTGCCAGGGTCCTCATAGGTTAATCCATGGAAATATGAAAGATAAGTAGGGCTTATATTCGCCTCCTAGCCTCGCCATTGGCCTCTCGGGTGAGAATGAACTCATTTTTCTTGTTTTCAGTCATGTTTTGGATAAGTGATATAGGCTCTTCCTCCCCTATGGTTAGAGAGGGAAGTTCATAGTCACTAAAGAAGAAGGATGGTTGACATCCTAAAGGGGTGAGGGTTTTTGGTAGAAATTTCCTTGATTATCCCTACTCCTATGAGACATGAAAACACTGGTTTTTTTTTTTTCTGTTTTTTGTTATTTTTTGAATATTTATCAAATGAGAAATGTTGATGCAGAAAAAATGGTGAAAAAAAAAAACTTCTAAGTAGAAGCAACAGCTACTTGGAAACTTCCTCGACGACGATGCCAAAAAGTATTGAGCCTCAATATCATAACAATATTGTTGAGACTCCTAAGGCTACAAACTTTAATTATCAACCTAGGGTTCGTACAAACTTTAGAAGTGATATTGATGTATACACAGTAAGCCAAGTTCTACTCATGCCACTTTCAAGAAATGAACCAGATCAATGCATACAAATACCACTCTTTTAGCTAGCTCAAGGAAGGGAATTCCATGAAAAATAAAGTTATAATCTAACTGCATGAATGAAATACAATTGCTCTACTTGCAGAAATGGAAAGTGGCATTCATCAAATGTAAATTCTAACCCTAGTTTCAAGAATGTAAAGGATATGCTAATTATAGGATTGAAAATTACTTATCTAATTGAATAATCTAAACCTTGTGCTACTTGCAATAATGTGAATCATTATTCGAATTGTGAAATGTGAAGAAAGACTATTCCTATGCAAGAACAACACTTTGTAACTGAAATCCTAAGAGAATAAATTCAAGAAATAGGCCTAATTTAATTTTCATGGGAGAAACACCCTCTTAATTACTGTGTTCAAAGGGACTTGACTAGAGTAACATAAGTCATATGCATTTCACGATAAAATCATCATTATCATATAATTTAGAATTTTGTCACCTAATCCTAATTACAAAATTATGCATGTAATGAAAAAAAAGGCAGGTTAAAAGTGGTCTTGGGTCTTCCTCAATCATGGATTCAAAGCACAAGGGTAATTATTCAAGCCTAAGGGACAAAAACCATTATTTTGGAGAAAATATAGTCAAGTTAAGGACTATTATAGAATGCTAAATGATATTACAGGATTGCCATGTTTTTCTACACGATTGAGCCCGTGAGAATGCTGACGGTGGAAAAGGTTTTTTTAAGGCGGGAAAGGGTAGGTAAGTTTATTTGAGGGTTGTGTGTGGCCTTTTCCAAGCCTAGAGCCTCCCAAAGACCCATATTGCACTTGACACAAATATTGGCGGTGGCCTTTATAGTGGCACCAATAATAAGTCTTAAATGCGGTCTCATTCTATAGAAATATAAAACTTCAACAAAAAAGAATCACTGATATAGAGGCATTTTCTGGATTTTCAATGCATACATATAAATATCCTACAATAAAGGTCCATTCACAAGTTAAATGCATAAATTTCTAGATTTTAAAATGTCGGTAGACTTGATGTTGTAGCAAAACTCACCCCACCATTGCAGGTATCTCTCCCAACACCTTCCTGCAAATCACTATGTCAACCTCTCCATGTGGGAGACAAAAACAAATTAAGAGTCCAAAAAAGAATCAAGGATGACTTCAGGCATTTTTCCAGTAAATTTGATCATAAACTCATTTAGAAACCAGTACTTCCAATGAATAAAATTCGGTGTCGATGAAATGTACGACAACCAACCTAAGTAAGTTGCTCTCCGGGTACATAAATGCACCTTTGAAGGTTAATATCCTTGGAGCGTGTTCTTCATATTGGACAGTAAGAAAATGGAGAATAAAGTCTTCAGAAAAAAATTACCCACACCGCATTCCTGTAATTAGTAGATAATGCTGAATGTGAACTCTACAAGTGCCAAACGAATGTGAATGGAAGATTAAATTCAGATTTATCAGATACAATCAGATTTCATATTTTGTAGGTGCGCTAATGCTGCTTCATTTGAAAACAATTGGATACAAGATCCGGATCCCCACGCGATGCTCCTTTGTGACTCAGCATGAGGTTGCGGGGAGTGGCGGGGGAGCAGCATAAGGATGCGGGGAGAAAGCGCGGGAGTCGAGAGGTGAGCGTAGAGCAGGATGGAGGAGGGAGCTGTGGGAGTGACAGAGTGAGGGGGAAGGTATACAGGGCTACGAGGAGGGGAGGGGATGTGAATGAGGGAGTGGAGAGCGGTGAACTGAGTGAGGGAGCTGTGGGAGGGAGGAGTGGTCTGGGTCAGATTGTATGAGGAGGAACGTGAGGGAGCATTCAATGGGTCAGAGGAGGGCAGTAGAAGGTGCAGTGAACGTGGAGGTAGAAGAAGGGGAGACTGCATGGAGGGAGAGGAGTCGATGAGTTTCAGGTGCGAGAGGCTACGGTGGGTGAGAAGAAGAGGCTAGAGGCAGCGTGGTGTAGTGGGGAGTCAAGAGGTGGAGGCTGCGTAATTGAGGAGTTGACTGTGTAAGGGGCCACAAGAGTCAATATTGTCAAACACACCAGGACACGAGAGTTATGAGAGTCCTGGGAGGAGTGTGTATTATTGAGGGTCGTTGCATTTATGTGTGGAGCCCAAGTGATACTATGCCAAGGAGAGGCAGCAAACTAGAGTGTGAAGTGGGAAGGAATTTGGAGAACCGAGGATGTGTGGGAGAGTGTAGCCTTGACTGTATCAGGAGTGTGGAGTAATCGAGATTGTCGTTGTATATAGTGCTGAGAGATCGGACTGTGAAATATGCCAATTCGGTGCTTGGTGTAAGGCGAGGAGTGATGTGGAGGATTATGGAGGGCTGATGTGTAAGAGTATGGAGGGCCGCAAGGCGAGGAGCGTGGTGTTTTGTTTTACTGCGAAGTGGGTATGGAGCAGTCCAGAGAGCACAGAGAGAGAGTTATGTCACAATGAGGGAATTGAATGAGTGAGGGAATTGAATGAGTGAGTGAATCGACTAAGTGAGGGAGACAGAATCAACATCATTTTGCAGTATGACAGATAAACAAATGCTGATGATTTGAGTGAAAATGGTAGCAGTTCTGACAAGCAGACAAGAAAAACTGACATGCAAGCGATATAGTGGACAAGCCATTTTTATAGTTCTAGTCTAGCCTGCCTACTATTTATTCTATGGAGGGTGTTTCTTGTAGCCCTAACAATCTGCCATATTCCTCATATACGAGACTACGGAAATGGTAGAGAAAAATTCCTAAACAGGGAAAATTCGCTGGTCTATAATGGCCACAAAATAACAAGTGGCTCAGGCTTGAGTAGGGCCAAAATTTGCCTTCTCTGATACCATTTTAAACAATGCATGGTAAATACACACAAGAAAATAAGATAAATGTGAGTTACATTTCTATTAGCCATAGATGTACATTTATATTACATTGGTGTCACACTTGGATTCCACATTCCAAGGTCACTTGGACTCCTTTTTGACTGTTCGCCTTCCACACCTACCCATAGAGGATTAGGTGTCCAACAGACCTAAGAAAGACTGCATTGATTTCTGATTGTGGGGAAAAGGGATTTTCTCAATTTCTCTAATCCTTTCCAGATCAAAATAAATACCCTTTTTTGATACGACAAATCCTAAAATCTTACCTTCACTCAAAGCAAAATAAGACTTTTTTGGATTTAGTGAAATCCCATATTTCATACATTTTTCAAAGATCTGTTTAAGGTCATTCAAACGGCTGCTTATTTTCTTGGAATAAACAGTGATATCATCCAAGTAAATTACAACAGATTTTTTAATGAGTCCTTTAAAGGCTATATCCATAGCTCTTTTAAATGTGACACCTACATTAATCAAACTAAACGACATTTTTTGATAAGCATATGTTCCCCATTTCATTCTAAACATAGTCTTCAATATATCATCTGGATGTACTAGGATTTAGTTATATCCTGAAAATCCATCAAGAAAATACATAAGCTTGGAACTGGCTACTAATTGCAGTACTTGTTCCATGGTTGGCAGTGGGAAGTTATCCTTCAAACAAGCTTTCTTTAGATTTCTAAAATATATGCATATGCGAATATCACCATTCTTCTTTCTAACAGGTACTAGATTGGAAACCCATTTTGAATGTATAACAAGAAATATAATTTTTGTCTTGAGAAGTTTGTTCAGTTTAGATTTTATCTGGCTTTCAAGATTTGGGTGAATTTTTCTCATTTTCTGCTACACAGGTTTATCATTTGAGAACATAGGTATGGTGTGTTGTATAACAACAGTATCATAAGTCTTGAGATCAGTATAATCCCAGGAAAATATTCTTTTATACTTCTTCAACAACTGAATGAATGATGATATTTCATGAGAAGGTAAACCAAGACCAAGGTTGATGTTCTACTGCTTTCCATCAGTATCGAGATTTACTAATTAAAAGTTTAAAGTTGAACTTTGAATTTTGGCATTAGTTATCCTCTTAAATCTATATTTGAGATCATAAAGATCTTCCATCTTAACGACGGATTTGGGTATTGGATTTTCTTCAATGTTTTTCTTTAACTGAAGGTCATGCTCATTTGCATCTAAAATTTGATCGTCATATGATCCTTCTAATGTCAAGAAATCAACAATATCATAATCGTCATTAAATACTCGCCAATTGGTGACATTGTTAGGAATGGATGGTCTAAAAATAAATTCAATGGAGAATTTGTCATGACTAAAATCTTCAGATGGTATGCGTTTTGATGCAACATTATCTAAAAGATCAGAACTAGCCTTTTTCAATTTGGGAATAGGGGGAATATTGAATGCAAAATAATTATCTATTGAATCTTGAACTAGTTTTTTATAGTGTTTAAGATGTCCATAAATGAAGTGGGTAGTGTTTCTTACATGTTTAATAATTATTTATGAGTCCCCAAATACCTGCAAATATTTCACATCAATACTAATTGTTGTATACAATCCTTGTATCAATGCTTCGTATTCTGAAATATTATTTGTACACTCGAATTGTAATCAACAAGATAACATGATCTTCTCTCCTTCTAGGTTAATTAAAATACAACCAACTTCTGCACCATCGTTAGATTTGGAACCATCAAAGTACAAAGTCCAAAACAGAGTTTTGACTATTAGTTTATTTACAAAATTTGTACATTTGGAAGGATCTATTTGTGAGAAGTTTTCAATTTGTGAAATGACAACATTTCCTAAGAAGGGTGATTTTTTAGCATTGAAATTCCCTAAACATGATTCACTTGAGTAATTTCCAATAATATTGTTGGTAAATGATACTGGCTCATTTTCACCTTCAAATTCGGTTACAATATGTTTCATGTGTTTTTCATGGTCAACTCGAATATGATTTGGTTTTCCATTATAAGGTAACCACATGTGAGACCAGTTTTTAGCAAAATATCCATGGAGTTTTCATACCAATCTCTACTCAAAATTAAGCCATATAATTCTAGAATATCAGCTACTAAAATATCAATGATTTGACTGACTTTGGGATTGGAAGATAGTTGGATACTAACTGAATCTATTTCCCCTAGGACTTCGAATTTTGTTCTATCAAGTTGTACTATGTGAACAATAGATTTTTGAGGAGTAATATTCAACTTAGCACAAACTTTTGTTGGAATTATATTAGAAGAAGCTCCTAAGTAAATAAAAAAATTGTGAAGATTCCTGTTGGAAATTTCATATGTTATAAGAAAAGGAGGTGTATGTGAATTAGATCTATCACCCATAAGGATTGAATCTGAATGATCAACCTTATTTGAATAAGTAGGAGGTTTTCCTGAACTATTTGCAGCCTGAGATATAACAGCAATGGGTAGTGGTGAAGCAGGAACTGCATTTAGTTCTTTAAGCAATATCTTCTGTTGTTTCAATTTAGTCAGTTCATGTAGTGAAATATTTTCCTTTACTTTCTTCATATCTTCAACAATATTATATTCCATAGTGTCAGAAACTACCAAGGTTTTTGATGTAGATGGAGAACTTGTTGAAGGTGGACTTGATTGTGAAGCCTTAGAAGTATATTTTTTATTAGCTGATTTATCCGTTGAAGCTGATGTTGAATTTTTCTGCTTTTGACTTGGTTGGATCACTTTAGCGGGTCCTTTGCTTCTAGTAGTAACAGGAAAAGCTTCTTGTTGTTATTCATTTGGAAGGATAAAGTCCCACATGCCATTTAGTTCAACTAATTCCTCTTCTTCGGCTTCTTCTTCCTTAGTTTCTTCATCTTCTGTTTCTACGTCAGACTCAATATTAGATATAATGTTGGTTGGTTGAGAACTAGAAGACTGATTTCTCCTAAAAGATCTGAAAGTTTTCTTACCATTGGACTTTTCAACAACTTGTTTTTTGATATCTACCATTTCATTTTTCATGGTTTTCAGTACTTTCTGGAGGCCTTCTACATCAAAAGGATCTTTTGATGGATTTTTCTTTGAATCATCTTTAAAAGAAACTTTCTTGGATTTTTTGTCTTCTTGAGAGCTTTTCTTTTCAAGAGCAATTATATGTTTCTCTACAAACAAATATTCTTTCATGTTTTATGCTAATGTAGCTAATTTCGCTCTATCTACAAAATTGGCTATATTAGAGGGAAGAAAAGAGATATACCACTTAATTTGAACATTAGCACCAGTAACTGACGTGTTAGGGATTTTATTGAGTGATTTATTGAATCTAGAATTGAAGTCTTTGATCTTCTCTCCTATTTTAGCCTTGAGATTGATAAGTCAATGATAATTGATGCAATAGTTCTATCATCTCGAAACTTAGCTTAGAATTATTCTTCAAACATATCCCAACTAGTTATACAATGAGCAGGTAATGAAAAATTCCATGATCCTGCATATCCTATAAGAGTATATGGGAATAATCTAACCACACAGTATTCTTTAGTTACCTCTTTTAAATTGGTGGCTAACATATAATTGTGGAGATGTTATTCTGTTGGTAGACCATCATCAGGATTAAATTTGGGCAACCATATTTTAGGATATTTAGGAAGTGGGCGTAGAGAAGTTTCCATTGCTACAACACCTAGATTATTCCATGGTTGTACATGCGGTGGTGGTTGTTGTCCTGCCATGATTGTAGGAGTTTGGGTGGATTAAGATATGAATGGGATGTGAGTGGAAGAAGAGGTAGGTTGACTACCTCAATTAGAAGAACTAGCACCAGTATTTTGAATGAGAGTTGTTGTAACGTGTGGGGGAAGTGAATGGATTTTGGATGAGGAATTGGATAAAATATCACTAATAGATGTTTGTGATTTATATTTCTCGGTATTCTTTTGGGAATAAGTAATAGGATATTCCAAAGTAGGAAATCCAATTTTCACACTTAGAGAACGAGTCAAGATTCTTCTAGGTTGTAACACAAACGAAACACTTTCTTCAGATGTTTGAGATATTGCAGGCCTTTTAGCTGAAATAAATATTTGTTCTAACTTCTTTATTAGAGTTTTAACTTCTGGTGATTCAGATTTATAATCTAAAGAAAGTAATATCTGACTCTCTAATAGGGTATTTTGGAGAAGGTTGTTCAACTTCTTATCTTAAAATAATAATTTGGGATGGGGATCCTGAAGTTGGAGGGGGTCTAGATGGAGAACAACTATTAGGATGGATTCTAGATTTTTTATTGGTTTTCCTTGCCATTCACAATTGGTCCTCCTTCTAGCGCCAAAATGTTGAAGCCTCAGAATTCTGTTGCAACAACATGGGGGATAACCACCCGGTCCGGACCTTAAAGTGACTCCTTTTCCATTTGGTGTGGTGGCTCCGACTGAGGATAATGGGACCAATTTCCCAACAAATAAATTGATATGATGATGATGGGTTTGATACAAGGTGAAATAAAGAATGACTTTTAAACTAATGGAAATAATCTATCTGAGTAACAAACACATGCATCTATTTAATCTAATTATTTAACTTAATCTATAACCCGAGAAGAATTACCATTAATGTGATATAGAAAGATATCTTACTGAAAGAGATGAAAATTATGTAAGATAAGTATTTTGACTAAATAGTTATCAAAATAATGATGTAAAATATATTGCATATATCGGTTTATTTATGTATTTGGTAAGGAATTATAGCTTAAACATTGTATAAAAGTGCATGAATGATAAATTGTAAATCAAACTGCATAAATATCACAATATCAAAAGAAATTATTGTAAACTCATAATCAATACTTAATCATAAAGATAATAGTACCATATATGATAAGTTATGATCATGAAATCCACAATATTGACCTGCTTCTTCTCAATCCAAATATACTTTAAGAGTACAAAAGTGAAATTTAAGTAAAGCATTCTTCAATTTTCCAAAAAATTAGATCATGCTCCATATATTTTATCAAAATCATTCACAAAAGTACATAAGTGCAAGCTTTCGCAAATTGTTTTTTGATAGAATTATGGACCCTTCTCTAAATGCATGAGAGGGGTTTAAATACTAAACTAAATAAATCAAAAATAGATTATTACACAAAAAGTTGAGAAGGTTTCAAACAACCTTCCTTATAATTAGTAAACTAAATTATATTATAGAAATTAAATATAAAATGACTCCTTAGTTGGGTTGATTTCCTTTTGTCACTTGGTCTTTAAGCTAGAAAATATCCATCATTGGCTTCAGTTGAGTCAGTTGAGTGATCTTGAATCTCACTTATCCTTTGAATACGACATTTGAAAGTGTTGGCAATGCCATTCTTGTGGAATCAGTTTAAGATTGCAGAGTCATGTTGGTGACGTGGTCTGATCAAGAAATTCCAGTAATTTTCTTGATCCAATTTAGTTATCTACTTGATTGATTATGCCTATGTCTCAATGCTTTCTTTCCACTATGTCTCCAATAGCTTGATCTCTGGAATTTCTTCAGCTATACATTCTTTAATAAGTTTGGCATTCTGAAGTTGTTCATTGACAAACTCAATGATTTTGTTTTCTAAGTTGGTTTCCTTTGAAGTCGCTTTCTCTTCTTGTTTTAATTGCATCTCCGAGTATTTGAATATAATATCTTAATGAAATTTGAAAATATTTAGGAGATCAACCTTCTTCACTTTCTCATATTTTTTCCATAAAATAAATTCATAAATTTTCTTATGAATCCTTTCACATTCCAACTTTCTGTTTTCCACCTGTTGAGTAAATATTTTACTTATTTCACAGTATGAGTTAGTAGTAGAGATTTGTTGGCAGAAACTCTCTTGTTGTTGCTTCAACTGTGAATTCCATTCAAGTGCTTCTTTTATGAACTGCTATGTTTGAGGTTTAATTTTGAGTTTGTCCATTGCTGCTTCTATTTGTGCATCCTTTTCAGAGATGTGAAATTGATGTTGCAATTTCAACCTTTCAAATTCTTTCTAGAATTATGCCATTTTCATTTCAACTTGCTTATTGGCATTATGCTTTTCCTGTTCCAGTTGTATTTCTAGCTCTTGGATTCTATCTTCTCTTTGTCTAAGCAGACGTTGCACTTCTTTTGCTTTATCAATCGTAGAATTTGCATACGCTCTTTTAAACTATGAAATTTTGGTAAGATGCTAAGTTGGATTGACAAGAGTGTCTTTCCAAACAATATATATTGATTCATTATTGAAGGTTGTCATTGTTTCATCAATTCTTCTCCTTTTCCTCCTCTTTACTAAAACTTTATGATTTGGACTGTAGAAAATGTCCAATGGGGGTATCTCTTCAATATTCAAAATAATTTCTTTAATAGGGTAGGCCGAGATTGTTTCCTTATCTTGGACACCTGGAGTTTGTTGTAGTGCTATTGTTGTTTCTGGTAGCTTCTAAGTTTGTTCATTAGTGTGAAAGCTTGATGATCCTTCAGGGTTAATATTAGGTGGTATCTGAATTTTTTCAGTAAACTTCTGCCATTATTTGCCCAAATTCTCTACTTGATATTTTGTTGTCTGCTCAGGTGTAGTTTGAACTTCCTGAAGTTCTTTAGAAGATGCCTTTAATAATTCAGCTTCATCAGTTCCTTCCTCAGCATGTGTATCAATTTCTTTGATTAGATATCTAATTATTTTATGAGGGCTTTCATCTTTATTTTCATATTCATTTTCAGAATGATCTGAATCTTGAGACTTATGTTGAGAATGTTTTGAATCTTGAATTGATTTCTCCTCGAACTCATCTTCAGACATATCTTTTGCATCATCATCTAGGCTGATACTAGGAGTTGGCTCTCTGATTTCTTCCATTCGTAATAGGTCCAATGGGACTTTTTCCAATCTCTTATTTTTGTATTCATGGAAATATTTGATATCTGCTACACTAAGTTTATTGGATTTCGTGTTTAAAACATCTAAAAATTTCTTTGTTCCTTCAAGCAAATCATCAAAATCATCTTTCTCGTGCCTGAATGGTCTAATTTTCAGAGTAGTAGTAAAATCTTGAACCACATTGTTGGGATCATACTGTCTTCCTAGCATAAAAGCCAAATTCAAAGAGGTAACATTTGGGATCTCCTTTGTTGTATGACCTATATCAAAAAGAGAAAAGGTACCACATTGTACTGGTAATGTAGGACAATTAGCTTTCTTTGAATCCTTGAGATACTTAGTGATACCATTTCCAAGTGTTTGGTATGCAATCTCCTTGGCCAAAATTTTGTCTGGGACACAATAGGGCAAAACATAAGGAGGCACAAGACTTTCAAAAACTCTAACATAAGTAAAAGTCTCTTCTCCAAAACATCTAGCTATAGGCATAATGTTTGCATTGGCTTCTTTAGAAATTCTGGGGGCTCTCTCATTAAAAATAATTTGGTGGATAAGCAACATGACTCCTTGGAAAATTTTATAAAAATGATAACGAAATTTAGACTCCCACAAGGCTTCGTGAAAAACATGAATATGACTAGGGTCTTGGCTGGTCCATTTCCAACCCATAATAGGAAAATTTGAATAGAAACATATGGCGTCCATAATGTATGAATTTTATAAAAAGGAGGGATTGTTCTAGTAGAAAATACCATATTTGTTCTGTATTCCATAATAGTTTTGGCCAAATTATTGGATAAGATATTGGCCCAGTTCATATTGGTAGAATTGACGACAACGTCTATTAAGGGAACCCATTCAATGGAAAATTTGGTGGTATCATGATTGGAAACCAACCTACACATCATTTTTGCTATAAAACAATGGGGTGATGGTAATTGTGCAATTAGATACATACCAAGTTTGTCCTGCTTCAATTTTCCTTGATCAACCTTCCATTCTTTTATTAACTTCATCGGGTCTTGATTTTATTTTGCAAACTTTTCAGGGAAAGATTTATCATAAACATTATGTGGCTATGGAAAATGGTACATTGCATGCAAATATTTGGGTGTGAATGAACCCATGTCTTCCTGTCTTGAATTCTTGAAAGTCTGTCTAAGACATTGGCATTGTCAATGACCCATCTCACCATGTCAATATATGGTAAAATCCCTATTCTTGCAGCTATCCTGTGTAAAAAGGAACATGCAGCCTCAAAATAGGAAGGATTTGATGAGTTAGATGCATCTGATGTTGCTACATTCTTCAATTCCCTTGGATTCTCTCCTTCAAGAAAATTATACATTTCTTCCTAGGAAGAGGTTCCACGATCCTTATTGCAAGAAGTATCTGAGAAGAGTGGAGGTATATCTGTAACTTCAGAAGTGGATGATTTATTGGGTAACTGACTTTTTTTCTTCGTTATTTCTGCTGATATTTATTTCTCGGGTAATTTTTTGAATTCAAGCAAACAAGGAAAGCAGAGTTTTAATGAGAGCAGAGAGGAAAGGAGAAATGGAGTTTAATTACCATAAATCATAAACCCAATGTTTTTATTTGAAACATGCTTTAGAAAGATATCAATTTTTTCGAGTCCTGAAACCATTGAATGTCGTTAATATCTCATTAAGTGATTATTAAATCTTTTACGTGTTTTACCATATATGTCCAATCACAAGATTTATACCGTTAGATATTTTTACATAATATGGATGCTTGTACGATGTGTGATTTGCAATATTTCATTTATTATCAAAGCAACCAATGGCAAGCAGATTTTAATTTCTTTGAAGTCTACAAAACCCTCGGGACAATCCTTCGAAAAATGTTATTTTATTGCATACTCTGCAATGTTTCTTTCTTTTCAAGTATGTTCTTTAGTTTATCAGTATTCATATTTCAAGTTGCTGGTACACGTGCTTTCTCACCGTTAAGATCATAAACTTTCTCATTATCCAATAGTAACCAAGGATAATTGTTAATTATTACTCCTTGTCATGTAAACAAGGTTTGTTTCCCTAGATGTTCAATAAATCAATGTGTAGGCAATAATTATGTCATTATTTTTTATAATGAAAATTACCCACAGTTATATATATATATATATATATATATAATTGATGGCATAAGTCACTTATTAAGAATGTGAAATGAGAAAATGAATATATATATATGAATTGGATTAAAGTTTTTCTTTTTGACTAAATCCTATTCCCAGTAGTAATTTTTCCATTGTAATAATTTTCCGTTTAGTTAATAAGCTTACTTTTTCATTACGTTTGTAGTCGACTCATCATCCACAACCAAAAAACTCTGTCTGATACCACTTTTAACCTATATTACTGCACACAACAAAAAAAATTATACATATACCATTAATATATTAAAACTAAGGTAATTTTTCGTGTTTATGCAACATTTTTTACAATATATATATATATATATATATATATATATATATATATATATATATATATATATATATCACACACACACATTAATAATTGCATTCATATATAGTATGGTTACATAAGCCATTCACCATGTATCACATTTTCTTTTCAGATAGACAAGCACTCAAAAATTTGGGTTGTCTTTACGACCATTTGGGTCCCAAAGCTATAGCAATTAGCAACAATAACTAACAAGGAAACTATGATGTGTGGTTTGATGGTTTTTTCTCATGGGTGAAACACAAGAGACCGCAGTTCAAATCTCATTGAGTATATGGCTTGCTATGATCCCGGATCAAGGAGTAGACTCCCCTTTCCCGTGAGTCTCGGCTATTGCTAAATCATAATATTTGGTATATTTGGCTTGCAGGCTTCTGGATATACTTGTGGTATTATATTCGCGACCATGTGATTTGACGGTTTGTTCTCATGGGTGAAACCCAAGAGACTGCGGTTCAAATCTCATTGAGTATATGGCTTGCTATGATCCCGGATCAAGGAGTAGACTCCATGGAAAATTTTAGGGGCCAATATTCGCAAGTGGGCTAATTTTCCATGATTTTTCCAAAAAAAGATTCGCCAATTTCCATTTTTTCTAAAAATGATTCGCCTAAATTTTACAATACAAAATTATTTTACCTTAAAAGTCACCAAATTTATATAGAGACTATATATAAAATGATTATAAATTTGAATAATACTACAAATATATCAATAAACATTTTATAGTTTTCATATTAGGGACTCGTGAGATTCGCTAATGTTTTAAACCTCAAGATAGTTTTCCATCGTTAAAATTTTCCCTGGTAGACTCCCATTTCTCGTGAGTCTCGGCTCTTGCTAAATCATAAGATTTTTTATATTTGGCTTGCAGGATGTTGGATATACTTGTGGTGTTATATTGGCGACCATGAGGATAGATCCTGGGTCTCCCCTAGATTACTCCAAAGAATTACCGATTCACCATGTGTTAAAAAAAAAAATTAACAAGGAAACTATGACATATATTTTCATACCCCTACCACATGAAAAAAAGTGGCATCCACAATACATTAATCATCAAGCTTTGTAAGAGGGTTATTTTATATTATTTATAAATATGGAATTAATCTTTGCCCAGGTATATCGTATCATCTAGATATTATTTCCTTAATATATTTTGATGATGTCCTGATTAATTTAATACCCCTGGCGATGTTACACCCTTTTCTGTGTTGGCTCATCGATCATAAGACATCTGGTGCAATCTGGTGCGTGCATATGCCTTTGGATCCGACGGTTGGAGGATTAAGGAAAAATTTTAGGGTTATACCCTTCCCCCAAACCCTTTCCGCAATCTCCATTTTCTACCGCTCAGTGTGGAGCTCTGCTCTGAAACTGTTCATCATAGTGACTACTCAGCGCAAAAATAAGTGCAACAGTAAGAAGCTTCGTTGGTATTTACAGTCACAGATAAATATGCATTCTCATTCCCTTCTAATCTTCCATTGTTAGTTGAGGATATGGTTTTTCTATTCCAGCAACATTTCAGTCTGTTGGTTAACATTTTGTTCAGCTTATTTTCAGTCTTCCAGTGGTCCCTGTTGCCGCATACTGACTCAGTTCGATTTATTGGGTCAGCTGCCAAACCAGGTAGGTTGGCCATGTAACCCTTGCAGACTATAAACGTTGCATTCCCTTTTTTTTTTCCTTATGTGATTTCAATAATGATTAACATCTCGGTGCATGCCTCTTTTTCTGATTTTGTGGTCGTTCAGAACCCTCACGCTCCAGGTAACATTATTTTCCCCTATTTGCATTTTTTTCAAATTTGGGTTTTGATTTAGAGGTAACAATTGCAAAGAGAAAACCTTAACCAATTTTGTTCTTATGTAGTTGCATATAAAATGGAGGTTTGACCATATTTCTCTTCTTTTTTTAAGCCAATGCTATGACAAATCTCACCTCGGTTCCTTCTTGCACCAGGGGCTTCTGGAATTGTCGACTGAGTCTTCATCTCTCCTTTCCAGGGTCTAAGTTCATTATGAGCATCCATTTCAATTGATTGTTATAGTTTGTTATTGTAATTTAATGTTTGTTGGAAATATTGAATACAACAAACAGAGGGAGATGTGTTTCCCCCATAACATAAAGAATGCAAAAATTAACACTCAAACGTAGACAGAGAGTGAAACGCACAGGAGAGAATTTTTTTAATTTATGTAACTCTTTTCTGAAAACATATGAAACTACATATATATCTAATAAAAAATGGCCATAGCCTGTTAACTTAATGCATTTAAATGCTGGATGTACGAGTAACAACCAATCGTCCCTTTTTCTTTCAAGGCCCATTTCTTCATTAACAACACATAGAGCCGTGTACACCCGATTCTACTATTATGTTGTTTTTACAAGAAAACACGTACAAAACACATAAATTGGTGGACCTAAAATATTATGGATTTCAACTGTGAAACCTCATCACATCTGCGCCTCCATCACATAACAGATATCGGCGATATCGAAACTTAATTTGCCACTATCCATTAAACTTTGTGAATTTTGATGTGTGCTGGCATAATTGCATCGCATCACAAAACATTTAACTTTGTGGGCGCTTAGATAAAAACATAAACTGTTATGATTGCGAGGTGACGTGGCATTATCGCATTACATCCAAAACAAAATAACTTGTGGGCGCTATCTGTTAACTCTTGATCTTCGTGGTGTGCGATATGCGCTATCCTCCTGAGCTTGCCACGTCCCCCTCTTGCGATCACATCGTGGCTCAAATAACATAACTTGTGGGTGGTAAAAAGGGTAAGTCATAAACTTTGCGAAGTGCGCACTACGGGCGGTGGAAAAGGTTAGAACATAAAATGTGTGAAGTGTGGGTGGCTTAAAAGTTAAATTGTGCAATGTGCGATGTGTTAGTCATTAGTAATTTTTCTGATATCAAAATATGACTAAGTTGTAAAGCCTAGATTTCTAGAAACAATGTTTGAAGAAACAGTGTGAGTTCTAGAAATCTCATTGCCTTAATCATCCTAAAACTAACTATTCTTCTAAATTTGCATATCTTTTTCCCTCTCAAAATTTACCCTGCTGCAAAGAAGGCTTCATTTTTTAGGCCTGTTTGCCTCATTTTCATTTCCTCATTTACACCCTCATTCATTCTCTTCTTCCCTTCTCAAAAATCCTCAAACATTCCCCTCACACATAATTTTCTTCTAAAAAACCCTTAAACAATGTAAAAACCCCTATTTTTACATTGTTTAAAATTAACTTCTAAGCCTATCTAACCCTTTAAAATCTCATAAAAATTCTATTTTTATGTGAAAAGCATTTTTTCATAAATTAAGCCTTTAGCCCCTTCTCATCTTAGCCCTAGTTCCCTCCTGCTCCCATAAAACCAAGGCCTCTGTCCGCTATACCCTAGCCCCTTCCCTATTTTAAGGACTCCTCTACCCCCTTTACTTCACCCAGCCTTCTCGTTTTCTTCCAAAAACCTCGACCCTGCATATAACCCAGCCCTGCAATGCGACAAAACTACCACGCCACCTATCCTGGGCCCCACCTCCCAAATTTATGCCTCAGTCCCCGAAGCCTACCGCACCGTTGATCTCACTTCACAAGATCTGATGGCTCAGGTCCGATATCGCACAGGTTTTTACAATAGGGTTTAACAACCCCAACCCATGTGAAATGGGCAGTTTTTCCCTGGACACGTGGCAATCGCCCAGTGGAATCGTGCGGCTTCTGCTCAAAACCACTTACCGCCTAATGACCGCGTGAAAAACCATTATGGTTTTCCAAAACCACCTTTCTCCCCCTCGCGCCAAAATTCAAGATTATTCATCTCTCTACCATGATTCCACCTCTGGAACCTTTTCCTCTGCACACTCTCCTCCTCTGCATACCGTCCCCACCAGCTCCAAACCCCAAAAAGGCATTTTTACCCCCTTCTGCAGGCTTTAAACTAATATGTGTTTATGCAGTTGTAGGTTTTAATGGCGGTAATCCCCACAGAGGCATTCCAATGGTAAAATATCCTCTGGATGACGATCCATAAGGAGAATTTGCATTAAAAGGGCCAAGAGGGTTTGCATAGGGTTATACCCACGATGAATCATGATCATCGATGGGTTAAAAAACCCTACAGCACATGAAGACTGCATCCCTACACGCAGAAAGCACAAAAATATCAGAGAAATAGAAAACCAATAAGAGCAAAAGGATCAAAAGGGATGATTACAGATCAAAGGATAAAACAAAAGATTATCCTTTAAAGACAGTGATTAAAGATGAAAAGACAAATGTTTTAAGATAAAGGATAAATAAATAAGACAGTCATAAAGCAGAATAGAGGATAAAGGTAGTAAGATAGATTATCAAATAAAATCAAGGCTCAAAGGCCTAATTACTAAGTTCGATGATTAAAACAAAAACAAATAAACCTAAAGGTAGCCTCGAATAACTCAAGAAGGAAGCAGTTACTCCTCCAAAAGATCAGATTGCCACCTACTGCATGCTTTCTATCCATAAAGGCAATTGGCAATTAATGCACATTCAGAAAATATTTTATCTATCAAGGCAGTTATTGTAATTGTTAAAAATAGGCCTTAAAGTCAAACTCTCCACCTATTTTTCCTTAGAAAGTTAAGACAGAGTTATTAAAACAGAGAAGTATCTGTAAATATTTCTACCTTATGCCTTACATGGTTTTCAAGGTTAGAAATGCACCTTCTCTGTCATAAATGATACCCAAACCCTATCTTAACCTCACCTCCTCATTTGCAGCATAAATACTTCATTTGAATTCATTGTATTGTTGGCATTTGATGACTCTTTGAAGTAATACATAGTCTCTTGGAAGTTGAAGGAAAATCGATGTCTTGGATCTTGTGGATGCCCTAATTTGTTTGTTGATGGAGGAGGCTAGATCATTGGATCCCTGAGCTTGGCTGTTGGTGAACTGCTTCTATCTAATATTGTTATTTCCTGTTCTCATTATGTTTTCATTTTTTTTTTGTTACAGTAGAGTAAAGGTTTTAGGCTAAGAAATGTCTTTTGAAAGCACCTTAGTTCTTTTTACTCTTCACTGTCTAAATGTTTTCTTCTGCAAGGTCTGATTGGATGATCCTTAATTTCCCTCGAGTTCTATCTAGCTTGCTATTTTAGAAATGATTCAATAGAGTATAACCAAGGAGTTTCTCTTTTGGTAAGTCCATGTTCCTTTGAGTACAACTTGAGAGGTTGTTTTAAGGAATGATTTCAATAGAGTGAAACCAAGAAATTAAGTGGTGAGTCCATGTTCCTTTGAGTACGGCTTGAGAGGTTGTTTTAAGGAATGATTTCAATAGAGTGAAACCAGGAAATTAAGTGGTGATTCCATGTTCCTTTGAGTACAGCTTGAGAGGTTGTTTTAAGGAATGATTTCAATAGAGTGAAACTAGGAAATTAAGTGGTGAGTCCATGCTCCTTTGAGTACAACTTGAGAATTGTTTCTGAAACTTCTTTAAAGTATGCTTAGTAAATTCTAAACTAGGGAAGTCTATGGTGTGCCCTGTCCTTTGGTCTGCCTTTAAAAAATTTCTTTTAACATCCTTAGAGAGTTGGTCAAAAGAAGACTAGATTATTTATGTTTGATCTTAGGCTGCTCTTACTGTTTATCTTATATGTTTTCTTATCTAAAAGTAGTCTTTTGATTATTGTGTTGTTGTTTTAAAGGTTGCTTATTAAAATTTTGTCCAAAGAAGTCTATGTTTTTCCCTGTCTTTTGGTTCACTTCAAATTACCTTGAAATATGTCTCTTGTTTAAAGTACATGATAAATAATTCTTAATTGCTCTTTGTCCTACTTTTCATTCTTATCCTTAATGTTCACCTCATTATTCCAAAAACTTTGAAGATCCACTAACCAAGTTAGATTTATCATATGATACTCCCTGATCCTTTTATATACTCATCATGACTTCCATTTGACTCCATTTCCCAATGACTTAGACATTTCCCATTCTATTTATGGTCTTTGATCATTATGTCCAACCAAAGCAATCAAACAAACCTTGTACTTAATAACTAGCCTAAAATCAACCCTTAAAATAAAACAAGCACATATCCTTTGCAAAACAACCTGAGAGATCCCTCTCTGAGTCTAGGAAGGCTAGGTCCTAGAACTCTAAAGCTTGGTTTCATGTTGCCTTGTCATTTGTGTTACACAACATTTTGTCACTGTCCCTACAATCCCCAACTCGCACATTGGAGTGTCATTTCTGTGACCAATACGCAGTTTCATGCTTTGCAAATACCATCCTTGCCTCCATTTTAATGAAAACAACATTATTCTTGTTGACATTTCCCTAAGAAAAGCTGTCAAAATCCCTATTTTTGCCTTGGCATGAGTAGCCCGTTACATCCTTGCGCCGACTAGGAAAGTTGACACTGAGCCTGTGCCACTTGGCACATTGTGCCAGTTAGACACCCGCGCCAAGCTGTTTATGGAATTTTTTTTTAAAATAGAGGTGGAGGTTCCATTCCAACCACCTCGGGGATGAGCCATTGGGAGTGGTTGAACTGAAACAACCACGGACTCCTTCCTTTAGTTAGTAGTTTCCACCTCCCTTGGAACTCTCCTAAAGGATAGGACTCCCTCCCACCTTTGTAAGGATCCCAACCTCCTCTCTTCCCTCTATATAAGAAAATATCTCCTTTGGTAGAAGCTAGTTGAACACATTATAGAAAAATAGCTGAACGACTGAATAGTTGAACTAAGAGAATTATACTATAGCTAAGCTGCCAGAGGAGATAGAGTAAGAAAGATTGTGTTGAGCGAGCTCGAGTCGATGACTTCTAAGAGAGCTTGAGTCCGAATTCACTGACCAAAAGTTGAGACGCTTTTCGTCTGAACCCCGTTGGAGGAGATCACGACATCAAAGCATCAGTTGTACTCTTCCTTCTACTCATTAATATACATGACTATTGTTTGGTTCCACTATTGTGTTATGATGTTTATTTGATGTGATATGTTTAGTCCTCTTTGATTGGCTAATAGTTGTGAGTGAAACTATTCTGTCATATGTTGTTCTTGTTCTTTTTCCTATGTGCAGGTATCTGAGCATGATAGCGAATAGATCATGACTTGCCATGGCAAGAGCGAGAGACCACTACTCTTTCCGCAACATCGACAGTGTTGGATTCAAGGTAGGTCAATCTACCATGTCTTTTTTTCATTCATTAACTAGGAAGAAACACTTTAGCATGTCCTTTTGTTACTAGACCCACCCTAGGGCTAGACGGATCGTCTCTGTCCACAGAGAGGATTTACCTTCATAACAAATTGGCAACTCCACTAGGGATCGGTGTGAGTCTGTCGTGTCATCCTATTGGGTCGATTTCAATTCTTGGTTTAGTTATCTATCTTTTTTCTGGTTTGTTTGTTGATTTCCCATTCTCTGTTCAACTCCAGAGAGTCAAGGTTGACTTATGCTCATTAGGTTAGGTTTTTTCCTCTCTTTCCCATAGGTATCCAGCTTGGTGTTTTTTTTGTCTAGACATTCGCGTTGATTGGCGCATGTTGCTCTTTTAGCACTCGCGCCAACCTCTGTATAGCGCAGATTATAGCCTTACAGTCACGCCAATCCCTGTAGGTTTTGGTTTGACCTCCCTAATGCGTTTTTTGGTTATTTGTTCTTGCCTCTAGGTTATTTTGAGTGTGTTTGAGCCTTTGCAGACTGTGTTGACTACTGTAGACTTGTTTCCCTTAGTCATTTGTCTGTTGTCTTGTCGGTGTCATTTAAGACCTTAGGGTTTCTAAGTGTTCTTGCACACCAAGCCTTCTATTCAGAAACAAGTCTCTTTAATTGTTATCAGTCTCGTTTCGGGTTTTTGGACTGATTTTTATTGATCCTTTTGTTTTGTTGATTGAATGGTCTTTTAATTTTTCAATTAGCCCTTCTTATTCAAATACTTTGAGCATCGATTACTTTACTTGTTTGGATCGTTTTGAGAACTCTCTTTCTTGATTGAAATTTTGCTTCATTAACTTGCATGTTTTTGCGTCTGTTTCGCTTTGGTTGAGTCATTCAATTTCAAAACGTTACATTTGCAAAACTCAAACTAGTGTTTATTTTGTTTTCCATTGAATTAGTACAATGTGTGCTTCATTTCATTGAAAATTCAACAAAAAAAATCAGAAACTATCTTTGCATTCTTTTGTTGCATCGAAAAGTCAAACGTTTCTTTACATAACTAGCATTTCTCAATCTAGGAAGGAATTTCATTTTCGATTGATTACATTAAAGGCATTAGAAGTTTTTTCACATGTTTTCTTTGTTTTCTTGTTTGAAATATTTCTATCCTTATTATAGCTAGCATTCATTGAATTGAAATGATATTCATTTGCATATAGCTTGCATTTAGGAAGTTGAGATCCACATTTGATAGGGCTTGAAAATTGAAACATAATTCAAGATTAACTTTAAAATTTTCTCAATGAACCTAAGGAAACATTGAAACCTAACGAAATATTTCTAGTGGTATAGGCTAGAGACGTGTTCCAGAGTCTTAAAAACTAGCAGTTGTCGCTCGCCTTTCGGCTTCAGACAGTGCTAGTATGGACTTGTGCTCCCTGTACCGTTGCGTATATAAAGGGAGACCCATCTAGGTTGCAATCCTTTTATCCATAGGAAGTCGAGTCTGCTGCCTTGTAACCGTGATACACCGAACACAGAATTCGGGGATACTACCTACACGTACGTCAAGTCCTTGGTCATTTATGTTTCATTTGATCACCAAGTTGTATATGGCAGTTCATGGAAACCTGGTACACCCTCATGCTTAGAATACCTAAGTAGTCATTTCGATATTTTCGTGACTCTTTAAACAAGATAAGAGATCATCGAGCACTTGTCCTTTCAAGTTTGTTTCAAATTGAAAGTGACTAGAGTCATATTTTTCCTATTTCTTGACTCTTAAAACATGAAACAGTGAATTTTGGTTTCAGTGTTATAAAATTAATCACCTACGATTACATGCCCATTAATTTTTGTTACTTGGTCTGATTGATTTCCTTGGTTCTTGATGTTGGTACTTATGATTGGTTATCTCTTTTCCTTCCTGCTCTGATTTACAATCAAAGTGGCGGAACATCCAGTTTCGTCATCCTCACTGTCTCCTAGTGGTGGCTCTTTTTCGGACAATTATTTTGAAACTCCTCAATCCACTAGATCTATCAAGTTCTTGCATCCCATTTTACCGTCTATCTAGCCCCTTTCTACTCGATCTCTGCTTGACGAGCCAGTTGAGTTCAATTGGCCTCATTCAAGTGCTTGGTCTGGTTTTGGGGAAGAAGGGGAATTTCCCCCTCTTACATCTAGATCACCTTTTGTTGCTACTGCGGTACCTCCTAGTCCCCGTAGTCTTTTTGAAGATCTTACGGAAGACTCAGATATGGATTCCTCCAGTCCTATTTGCAGTGAAGGAATTCTTGTATCCACAGGAGAATATCAACTCTTTCCTAAAGATCTTTCTCATACCTCTATCCAATCTTCTTTTCCTTCAGTGTCACTTCTGGCTGGCTATAGGTCTCTGAGTCAGATTATGTCTGGTGTTGTGTCCATTGCACAATCCAACACGGTAACTCCTCCTAGGAGTTCGGTCCAAATTTTATCAGTACCATTACCTTCGGCATCAGATCCGTCAGTTACTGTTACATCTGTTCCAGTCCAACCTACAGTCTGTGTGGCTTCTAGTTCAGTTTCCACTACTCCTTTGATTACTGGCAGTTTCACTTTTGAAGAATATATGTTAGTTGTTCAACAGAGTTCTCAGGGTTCTCAACAGCCCCTGCCTTTTAGAGATCCTCATTTTCATTACTATGATGCTGTTGGTAATCCCATATATGTATATCTGCATCATTATGATGAACATGGGAATCCAGTTTATATGCCTCCTATAGATCCTTATCAAGCCGTTTATGATCCTTATCAGTCGGTTACTCATTTGGGACCTACTTTTCCTGTGCAACCCTCTGGCTTACAAGGACAACCCCTCAGGGACAACCTTCAGCTCAGCAGGGCCCTACTTTTGGTCTAAGGCCAAGGCCAACCTTTACAAGGACCACCTTTGGTCCAACATGGAAAAACCTCTGGTCTCTCGGGTCAACCTCTGGTTCAACCAGGATCATATTTTGGTCCTGGGGGGAAAGTTTATCCACCACAAGGACAATCCTATGGTCCTTTTCTGGGTCAACCTGGTCATCAGGGGCATCCTAGACCGTCTCAACCATCAGGCCAACCTTTACCACAAAGTCAACCTGGTGGCCCTTAACAACCGGTTCAACCAGCTCAACAACCATTGCAACCTGCCCACCAGCAGATTCCTTCATTTTCGCAGCCAGTTTTACCTGTTTATCCTAATCAGAAACCTTCTCAACCTGCTCCGCAAGGTCAACCTGTGCAACCGTAGGGTGCTTATTACCCTCAAGTTTCCTATCAACCAGTATATAATGCACCCTAAATTCTGTACCCTCAAAATCAACCAGTATATAGTGCACCTCAGATTCTGTACCCTCAAAATCAACCTGTGTATCAGCAACCTCAAAGTCATACTTACATTCCGCAACAGAATCTTTATGCTACTCAGCAAGGACCTTACTAGTCTGCTTCGACTCAATATCCTAGTCCTCAATCCCAGTAACAGCCAAATTATCCTGTTTTTAATCACTATGATCTTAGGATAGAATATGTGGGGACAAAATGTCGTTCAAACTAGGTGGAATGTACATACAGGTCCTTATCAAAGACCTCCAATGACATTCAATACTCAGTTACCGTTTCTTGCCACGTTGGAATTACTCGATGTGTCGAAGTTGACAAATGATCCTATTCTTCATAATCCATATTGGCCTCTAGTTCTGACCAATATTCCTGGTGATTGTCCTAAATTTGAGGGTAAACTTGCTGAATACCCCCAAACGCATGTGATGACTTACCATTTATGGTGTTCTTCTAATTCTTGGGTTAACGATTCTATTTGTCTCCAAATTTTCTAGCGAACTCTTACTGGTGTTGCTGCAAAGTGGTACATTGAGCTGTCTCATGGAGTTTTCCAATACTTCAACTCTTTGGCCATGGCATTCCTTACACATTTTCAGTTACCGATCCACTATGAGACCGGGATGCATCTCCTCACTTCCTTGAAACAGGATCGAGCTACTCATATCTCAGATCATATTCATGATTGGCGGCGGCGGCGTCGCATGATCAAATTTGAGATACCTATTCAGTTTCTGACTCATTGGTTCACTACCTCCTTTTTCAATCAAATTTCCAAAGACATATCTATGGGGGCATGTGTAACTGAGGAACAAGCCATTACTTATGCCCAATACCTTGATCTCGTGTATTCTAAGTCTGGTGCATTGTACAATATCTTGTCTGATGCTCCTCGACCTGGAACCTCTAAAGTGCCAGCGACTCCATCCATTGATGGTATTATTGGTTCTATATCGCAGACTTCTCAGAAATATCCTTCATCTAACTCTGGGAAGCAGAAGTCTACTTCTTCCAATAATGTAGCTTCTCAGTCAAATTCGAATTATGGCACACCCACAAAAGTGAATGTTGTTTAGGCCAATCCTACAGATAACACTTCCAAAGGTAAGAAGAAGGGTAAAGGTAAGGCCAAAGCCGATACCCCAAAATAGGATTCTCCAAAACCTTGTTCTGCTGATAGTTCTCAACGTAAACCGAAGTATCCTTGTTTTATTTCTGATAATGAGCACTTCACCAAGGACTGTCCTCGATGGTCTGAAGTGATTCGATTGCTCAAAGGCACCCAAGGAGGTTCTTAAGGAACCCTTCCCTCAGCAAAATCGGATAGTATAGCACCCTCATTCCTCTACTCCATCTGGTTCACAAGTGTTCATGATGAATGGTTCTGCACCCATTTCTATTGCTACTTGATCGAAAGATTATTCTAGTTCATGTCAGCCAGCGGGGAAAGAGATCGTTGATGGTACTCCTCCCCCTCCTATTTCTGGTCCTCTTAAGATTGAACGGCCTAACACTGAATTCGTTGTGCGACCACCTTCCAAAGGTGTGCTCCGTAAGTCTTCGTACAATCCCAACACCCGTGCCGCTCATCATTACAGTATTTTTGAAGATTTGGCTCACGTGCCATCTACAATGTCTGCGTTAGAAGTGCTTCAGAGTTGTCCTTTGCAACAAAAATCTTTGCTATCTGCGATAGGTGGGATTGATCCTGCCGATACTAGTTTTCTCACTTTCGATTTAGAGAATTTCGTCCTGTCACTCCCACACCAAATTGCGCTCATCATTCAAGTTGGTATTAATGGTTTGAATATTCACCAAGCTATCGTGGACGAGGGTGCATCTACCTGTGTTATGTCATCTACTTGTTGGAAAGCCATTGGTTCTCCAACTCTTACCTCATCACCCAATGCCCTTGAAGCATTTGATGGAAGAGAATCTAAACCTCTTGGTGTTATTGCTAGTTTACCGATCACATTAGAAGGGAAGACACTCAATGTGTAGGTCGAAGTTGTTGATGAAAAAATCAATTATAATCTCCTCCTCAGACGTAGTTGGACTCATGCCATGTTGTGCATTCCATCCACTCTCTATCGTGTTTTGAAGCATCCACACGAAGGAAAGATTATTACTGTTGATCAATTGTCTTTTTTCACTTATTCTTCTGAGAACAACGTTTCGTACCTGGATAAGATTACTACTCCTTACGAGAGTGTAGGGCCAAGAATTTTTAAGGATCCTGCCCTCATGGGTGTTTTCCCTCTTCCACCACCAAACACTGTTTAGTTCAACATGATTTATTGAACCAATGACCCCTGGGTTATCCCTTCTCCTGAAAAAATCAATTCGTTTGGAAATTCGATGCCTTTGAGTCTGATTGAAATTGATTATTGTGAACTCGTTGCTGCATTGGATTCTGATCTTGATTCTGTTCCTTTGAGCGTAACTCTTGACGTCTATTCTCAATCCCCTTGTCTTGGTGATTTTGATTCACCGAATCCTTTGAAATAAGTGTTTCCTTCTGATGAGGCTATTGTGGAAAACCTATCTCTCGAAAATCTACCATGGGCTGATGGTCATCATCGTTCCTCATTTCTACCAAGCCTCGGAGCCATGTCTACTTATCTTGAGCATTTTTCCTCTCAGGTTCCTTCTCCTCCACTTCAAACATCTGTTCAAGTCTATGAGGTTTTTTCAAAAGGTAACTTGAGTAACATCACTCAGACGATGCCTATCGACATTTCCATTAAACCGGGAATCGTCGAGAACATCCATATTGGGGTTACTTGTTCTTCAGATGAAGTGCAAGTCTATACTAGCCTTTTTCGTGAATTCCATGATGTCTTTACATGGTCCTACAAATAAATTCCTGCTATTGATTCTAGCATCGTGGTACATGAGATTCCTACTTATCCCAGTTCGAAACCTGTTCATCAGCGTCTTCATCCGATGCATCCTAGGAAAGCTGCTGCCATTAAGGCTAAAGTGGAAAAGCTTCTCAAAGCTGTTTTCATTTATCTGATTCCATTGACAGAATGGGTCTCTAATATTGTTCATGTTGACAAGAAACAGGGCACTATTTTTGTCTATGTTGACTATCATGATAGCAATCGAGCTTGTCCTAAGGATAATTACCCTACTCCTTTCATCGATCAAATCATTGACGACTGTCCCAGGAGCGAGATTTTTTCCCTTATGGACGGTTTTTCGGGTTATAATCAGATCAATATTCTCCCAACAGATCAACACAAGACTGCCTTTATCTGTCCTTGGGGTACCTTTGCATATAAGAAGCTCCCCTTTGGTTTGAAGAATGTCAGGGCCACATTTCAGCGCGCGATGTATTATGCCTTTCATGATATTCATCACATCATTCAGCCTTATCTGGATGACCATCAGGCTCATTCAGCTAAGCGTAGGGATCATCCTGACCATCTTCGTCAGATTTTTCTTCGTTTTAGACACTATAACATTTGGCTTAATCCTCACAAGTGTGTCTTCTGCGTTGATTCAGGTAGACTCTTAGGGTTTATCATTTCTAAAGACGGAATTCGCCTGGATCCTCTCAAGGTTGAGGCTATTATCAATCTCCCCTCCCCTTCCTCATTACACTAGTTGCAGAGTTTACAGGGGAAAGCTAATTTTCTTCGCCGTTTTATACCTAACTATGTCGAAGTAGCTAAAGGATTCACACGATTGTTAAAGCAGGGTGTTCCTTTTTACTTGGATGAGATCGCTCAGAAATATTTTGATGCATTGAAAACATTGTTGGTCAATGCTCGTCTCCTCCGCCCTCCAGATTATCATCATGATTTATCCCTTTATTTGGCTACTGATTTCAACACGATTTCCATGGTTTTGGTACAAGACAATGATGGACGGTCATGAGCATGTTATTTATTACTTGCCTCGTAACCTTCTCAACCCCGAAACACATTATGCCCATGTAAAAAAGTTAACATTGGTCGTTGTTCAAGCTATTCAATGTTTTCGTCATTATATTCTTTTACGTAGAGTGACAGTGATTTCTGAATGCAACCCCGTGACCTACATATTGTCTCAACAATTGCTGGGGGGAAAATACTCAAAGTGGATTGTCATCCTCCAAGAGTTTGATTTGGAATATATTGCTGCCAAATCTAAGAAGTCATTGGTCTTTGTTGATTTACTTTGTTCTCTCCCTTCTGACTCTGCTCCTTCTCGTTTTGAGGACTTCATCCCAGACAATTTGCTTTTCTTGATTAGAACCTTCGATCCATGGTACGGTGATATCATCATTTATCTCCAAACTTCATCTTTTAGGTCTGAGTTGACGAAATATGCCTGCCGACATATCTGCCATCAGTCACAACCTTATCGTATAGTTGGAGATACTCTCTATCGTATTGGAGTTGATTCCATACTCTAGCGATGTTTGACTCTCGAGGAAGCTGAGAAAGCTCTGAATTATTTTCATAGTGGCGCCTGGGGTAGTCACATGACTGGTTATGCTACTGCACAGAATATTCTTCGTGCTGGTTATTTTTGGCCTTCTATTTTCAAAGATTGTATTGTCGCAGTTCGTAAATGCCATGATTGCCAAATTTATCAACGCAAGTTGCGTGCATCACACGTTCCTCTTCATCCTGTCATTACCGTTGGTCCCTTTGCGAAGTGGGGCATCGATTTTATGACGTGTAACCCTCACTTGACCGAGGGGCATGCTTATATTATCATAGTCGTGAACTACTTCACCAAATGGGCCGAAGCAATGCCTAAACTTGCCGCTGACGGTAAGACAACTGCTTAGTTCATATTCAATCATATTATTACTAGGTTTGGTGTCCCTCAAGGCATTGTTACCGATCATGGTTCCCATTTTCGGCATTATATGGTGGCGGAGTTGACTTCTAAGTTGGGTCTGCATCACGACAGCTCAACGCCGTACTACCCTCAAGCCAATGGCCAGGTTGAAGTTGTGAAAAAAATTCTTGTCACAATGCTTCAATGTACGATTGGGATCCACAAAACAAATTAGCATATTATGTTATTTTCGGCTTTTTGGGCGTACCGAACCTCAGTAAAAAACGCAACCAGGTTCACTCCCTTCCAGTTGGTTTATGGCCTGGAAGCTACTCTTCCGATTGAATGTGAAATACCTTCGCTCAATTTGGCTATTGAATTACTATTGGATACTTCGCTAGAAGAAGAGCATCTCCTTTATTTAGAAACACTGGATGAAACCCACCGCTTTGCTGCTCTCGTTATCGAAGCACAGAAAAAGTGGGACAAAACTCATTTTTATCAATCAGTTTCCCCTTGTTCTTTCGTTGAAGGATATCTCATCCTCCTGTATGACCAAGCTCGTGATAAGCTGGGGGCAGGAAAATTTCAACCTATGTGGCATGGACCCTACATCGTTAAACGTGTGTTGCAGAATGGGGCCTATGAGCTAACTGACTACGAAGGTCACCCTCTTGAACAACCTAGAAATGGGTTGTATCTCAAAAAATATTATGCATGAGTAATTATCCACAAATAAAATTGGCATCTCATGTTATTTTCGGCTCTTTGGGCATACCGAACCTCAATAAAAAACGCAACCAGGTTCACTCCCTTCCAGTTGGTTTATGGCCTGGAAGCTACTCTTTCGATTGAATCTGAAATACCTTCGCTCAAGTTGGCTATTGAATTATTGTTGGATAATTCACTAGAAGAAGAGTGTATCCTTTATTTAGAAAGGCTGGACGAAACCCATCGCTTTGCTGCTCTCGTTATCGAAGCACAAAAAAAGCGGGTCAAAGCTCATTTTGATCAATCAGTTTCCCCTTGTTCTTTCGTTGAAGGATATCTCGTCCTCCTGTATGACCAAGCTCGTGATAAGCTGGGGGCAGGAAAATTTCAACCTATGTGGCATGGACCCTACATCGTTAAACGTGTGTTGCAGAATGGGGCCTATGAGCTAATTGACTATGAAGGTCACCCTCTTGAAAAACCCAGAAATGGGTTGTATCTCAAAAATATTATGCGTGATTCATTCATGCGTAATAAGTGTACATAGGTGTTGTTTTCATTTTTGTACATGTTTTCTGGTTTGATGTGCTTTGTGAGCATTTTCCTGCTTATTGGGTCTTGCTTATTGTGTAGATGTCTATTACCCCTTATGTCAGTTTCACGGATGGTGCTTCCAGCAGTACCAGGCATTTGTCTTCGGTAGCCTGGGTAATTTATGATCCTGTTGGTGAGTTGATAGATCTACAAGGTATTTGTTTAGGACATGTTACAGTCTATATATTCATCCCTCCATCAGAGATCAAATTTCTCTTGTTGCATTTCATTTTAGGTGTCTCATTCAGTTCAATCAGCTGCATTCCATTAGGGGCTTGGATCATCTGACGGAAGAGTATTGTCACTCATATCCCTCATGTCATGTACCTGCTGGTCCGTGTTTGTTCATCAAAATCATTCATAGTCATTTACAGTCATGTTTGGTCTCTTGGTCAGAAAAGAGTCATTTAGGGTTTTTAGTCTAATTGGGTCTAGGGTTTCGTTAATTTAGTCTTCAAAGTATCTAATAATGCCAGCAGGCGCATGAGGAACTTTCAAATAGGTTTTCACTGCAAAAATTTCATCGTCATAATACTTGATAATGATTTTTCTTCAAAACTTTGTTTTGATGAAAAATCGTCTATTTCATCCTTTTGTAATAAATGCAATGTAATTTTCAAAGTTTTTCAGTTGTAAATTTCTTCAGGCACAGCCCTGGTCACCTTTTCCAAAATCCCATGCCAGCTATCCCTACAAAGACAGACAAGAGATTCGTCATTCAGCTCAAAAATCACAAAGGAAACAAAAGCAGAGTTTATTTGAAAAGTGTCAAAGTTCAAACATTACAAAAGTGGTTTTTTCAAATCAAAAATCAAAGTCTATGGCATAAAATATACTTTTGTGTTTCAATAATCCATTTGCAAGCCAAGACAAGAGTGAAGCCAAGAGAAATAGTGGAGGAAGCGAAACAATGTTTGAAGGTTGAAATTGTGGGTGAATTTGAACGGTCGTGGCGCATTGGGAGTTGGGCGCGGCACACTGGTTGAGTGCGGCACATAGGGCCACTCTACACAGTGCAAATTTGAATGGTCACGGTGTATAAGGAGGGCACGATGCACTGGGCCACTATCGCGGCGCACAGGGCCGATAACGAAATTTTTGTCATTGCTCCAAAAAAATTCAAATTGACTCAGTCTCTTATGATCCAAGTAAGTTATGAGACTTTGTAATTGCTATTAACCAATGTTTGGTGGTGATTGAGATTGAATATGGGAATTTGAATGCCAAAAGTATAAACCCTATTCCCTTGTTAAAAATTGCTCCTTAGGGTTTTGAAATTGGCGTTTTAAAAGTAATTGTGGTGCCAAACTTGTTCATTCCTCACTTTGTTTTTTCTCCTCCTCCCTGTCATCCTATGTAAGGTCCCACCTTACCCACCATCAGTAAGATAGAGAAGTAGATGTCACATAATCACTAATACTCATTCCCACAAAATCCTAAAGAATTAGTCACTGTAAAATTGTTTCCAACAACAAGCCCTTTTTTTTTTTTTTGAAAGCTTTAGATAATACAAGAAACAATTGTCTTATTCACACTTCAGCAAATTATTAAACTCATTTTCACATTCATACCAAAAACTTGTAGACATAGGAAGCTACACCCATTAAATAGTTTATTTATAATTTATAGTAACATAAAAACAACAGTAACTAATAATTTTACACTAAAAATTTATATGCACAAAATCTACAGCCATTCAGGACTTTTGACAAACACTTTGTAGACATGCACCCTACACTCATTGAGTCCTTATGACAAACACTTTGCAAGCATGCAATTAAAAGTCATCGAGGCATTTTTTCAAACACTTGGAAATAATGAATTTAAGATTATTCTTCAACATATTTATCTCATAAAATTCAGAAATTGAAAATTTAAATATTTACATCTTAAAACAGGGACTAAATAATCTTAGTCTTTCATCAAATACTCAAAAACAGGCGCACATAACTCACAACAGCAATCTGCCATATCGCCCAGATTTCCGATTTGGGTTCTGAAAATTATTTTTTTGGAATGAAATCAGGGGTTACATGCCCTTTAGGCACAGATACCCCCTGATGTTGGGCTGAATCGAATTAAAAATGCCCAGGAATTCGTTTCTTTAAAAAAACAAAATTTATAGCCAAAATGTTTCATTTATGACTTTTGTCAAAAATATGGAATGAAAACTTACAACTACACTTCTACATGAGGAAAAACAACCCAGAGTTATGCTACTAATATATGCTCATTGAAATCACATATTTCTAAATCCATCATATGATTTCTTGAAACATTTGACCACCCACAAGCTAATTCATTTGACATGATTGACAGGCTTTTTGCACCAATTGCTACAATTTAAAAAACACATGGAATCCCTGAATGCTACAGCCATTAAGGCTTTCTGTCAGAATTCTGATAGTGCTATTACAACAACTTGAATAACAAAACATTGAAGAATATGAAACATGAGCCATAACTGAAATTTATCTCCAACTTACTTCAAGTATTTGATCTTCCAAACTATACTTTAGTTGCTATTATTTTTGCATTTTCTTTTAAGGGTTGATTCTGTAATTCCTCCAAGCATATTTTGGGTACATGTCCATTTTCTTACTTCTGATGTAAGCCAAGTCCTTTGGAATTTATTTGCTGAAATTACCTTCAACAATATTTGGCTTTCCTTTCTCAAATGCTACAATACCAAGATTAGTACCATAAACTATACCAAAAATAATTCCAATATTGAGATCTAAACATCCATACATATAGATTGATCTAGTATTCATTTTTAACTAATCAATAATATTTTAGATAACATAAGCCTAAACCAAAATTAGATGATTACAACAATTTAAATGTCTATTTTTTATTTTATGCTAAAGCTATACTATAATTTTAGGACAATGGAAATTATACCTGAAGAGATATTCAGCTCCAATCATTGAGAATATGATCCACCTTCGATCCCTTAACAAACTCATTTGAACCATACGATTTTCCACCCAACCATATCCAGGGAGAACTCCTCCCCCTGGAACCCCCGAGCTGTAAAATCTCACAAACAGTACCGAAATACAACAGTAGAGAGAGAGAGATGTAGGGAAAACTAAGGAAGATAGTTTTCACTTCCTCTAAATACCACTCATGTTCAACCTCAATAGATACTTAGTAGATTAGTAAGAAATTCAGATTTGTTTTGGAAGTAATTGGATACTCTCCATATCTCTCCCTCTCACAATATTCCTCAAGTCTCTTCCACTCTTGGCATTCCCCCCTCCCCCCAAATGAGAATACATGAGACTCATATATAGGAGGAGCAACAAATTCTTGTCATAAAGGAGGATTAATATGCATGCATTGTATTCCATTTAGAGGAGTGTAACTTATGCCATTAAGAAGAGGTATGCATGCCTTATTTAAGGAGAGTGTAACATATGCATTAAAGAGAGTGTAAGAGGAATATTTTATGACATATCTTTAATGAGTGTAAGAGGAATATGCCATTCCTCGATGAGTGCATAAAAGAGAGTGCAATGTAATATTTAAAATAGAGAGAGTTACATAGAGCCATGAGAGTCATGAAGGAGAGAGGTGTGAAGTGATTGAGGAGATATAATTTCCTTTTAATAATAATATCATAGTCTCACAAAAGATAATAATAATATTAATAATATTAATAATATTGAGGATTAAGTCGAGATTGAACTATTACAATTGATTAATCATAAGTTAAGTGATTTTCCTTCAAGTATACTTGTTTACCCATTGATTGGAGGTGATTTACTATTTTTGGAAAGTCATACTTGAAATGGTAGACATGACTTTCTATTTTTAGAAAGTCACTCCAAAATTGTTAGGAATGAGATTGTTAAGGAAATTCATCTATGAGTTGCCCATGAGTGGTATTTTTCTTCCGGATAATAGGGATTCCACACCCCTATTGTATGCATCTTCATGCCTTAGTAGATTGAGGACTCCGCGCCCTGATCTACTCTAAAGATCCAAGATTCCACACCTTGATCTTTTTAAATATTCAGGACTCCACGCCCCAAACATTTCATTATAGATTCAAGACTCCATGTCTTTATATTTCCTGGATTTAGGACTTCGCGCCCTAATCCTTTTATTATATATCCAAGACTCCACGTTTTTATATTTCATGGATTTAGGACTCCGCACCCTAATTTTCATGACTTCTCATCTACTTTGCTTTGAAACTCCGCGCTTCACCTTAAGGTATTGATTGTGAGCTCATACCCATCTGATGGGTCATTGGTAAGGTCTTCTTCCAAGACCTGCACACATCACAATCTCATATATCAAATTAATCAAATGAATTTCATAATTAACTTATTCACATTTTACCAAAGATTATGCTGACTTCCACAGTCATTTTGGTTTTGGAGAAATGACTTCCACAGTCATTTATAACTTGATCATCCTTGTTGGCAATGACCAAGTCCCTTGCCACATAATGCTTAGTATGAGATTGCGCACATATAATCATACAAATCATGTATCATCCATAAATCATAATTAACCATATGTTCCACATAACCATGATCATCCATGGATCTATGTCTCAAATCTGAATCACCATTCATGTCATACACCTATGTCCAAAATAGGATACCAAAAGAGAAAACATCGCTAATATGCTCTTAACCAAAATCAATTCTTGTGCACACAACCATAGATATTATCATAAGCACACAACAACCAAGTGATCCAAACCAGGTCATAGCATATAAGCATTTATATAAGTCTGTCATACATAATATTATATCATTATATCAAAATCACCATCTCTAAGTGTCATCAAAGCTATCTCAACAAGAAGGGACACTACATACTCCCCCTCTTGGGCTAAACTTGGCCCGAAGTTTTTACTACGGTCATAAGATACTTATTTATTTTAGATTCTCCTATCAATAATTTGTTAACCTTATGTATATGTATTTGATATATTTTTTTCTTCATGCCAATCCATAGTTTAATGTTTTCTAAATTTGAAGCAACTCCATGAAAACTAAACATACCATTCTTAATCAAGTAGAAAATACATGCATGCCATACTAGGCATGTTTTGACACAAAATACCAAATATTTCTATATCAAAACCAGCCATACAATTTATAGTATCATAAAAATACTATTGTATGTAATTGATATGATATCTACTTAATTTATCTATAATAATTTGATATTCTACATGTTTTTCTTTCTCATAGTCTATATGAATCCTACATGTGTCATATTCTTGGTTCTATAGTATGTTGAGCTTGCCAAGCTATAAATATAACACACATTGGTTGTATACACAACAATGATGGTCCATCCCATGTCACAATCAAATTGGCATACAATAAGCATAAAATAATCCACATACAATTGTCAGTGAAATTACGCAACAAAACATGATGTTATATATAAAACCCACTCTTACGCAACAAAACATGATGTTATATATAAAACACACTCTTACATCCCACTTGATTTAATAAGCTCAAGAACTAATTTTCTCTTTTTATCTGCAGTATACACATCCTTGCAAATCCAAATATTTATGATTGATTTTAGTTTTTATTAAATGTTTACTAGGCAAAAATAAATTTGAGGTTCAAGGCACCATTTTTGTTTTTGTTTTTGTTTTTGTTTTTTGTTTTTAGTTTTTTTGTTTTTTTTTTTTTACCAACAAACTCATGTTAAACATAAAATTTCATTGACCCACCAAGGTATTATAGATCATTCTTTTCACCTACAATCTTCATTATTAGCCATTTCTCCAACTTGAGAACTGAATGAATAAATTTATTAGAAGACTTTCATCACAGCGTACTAATGATATCTTTTTGAAAATTTACTTTTAACTTAAGAAAACAAACTTTACAATTATGCAAATATGGTATTCATATTATCATAACTACCTTGATAACTTTAAGTCAATTTGTTTTCCACCTATGAAATCGGTCATGATTTATATTCAGTAATTAATCAATTCATTTGCTTTCATGGCTTATTCCTTACTATTAATACATATGCAACAAAAAGCTATGAAAACCATACATTTCTCAAAATTTGATGAATCTCGTTAAATTTAAATAAGTTTTAGATTATCACAAGGGAATTTCTAGCCTAAAGTTAAACCCTTTTTTTTTTCAAGGAGAATTACCACCCTCTCAAATTATTACAACATTTTGTAGGACTAATAAATACTCATAGAACTATACATCCCAACAAAAAAAATTCCTAATTCCAACAATCTCTTCCATTCCACATACAATACACTCATCTTAGGCTTCTAAATCATTCAAGAATTTCAATTCATCAAAATGTGATCTCACCCTCCTTCAATTTCTCCCTCAAAAAATATTACAAGCACATATTCTTGTAAAAAAAGTACTGAACATGCTTTTTTTTCTTTAATTTCAAATAAAATAGGTTCTCACCACATAAATCATTTACCTTCTAAACATTTTATTCTCTTCCCAATTTACAAACAATTTGAATTTTGATGAGATCGCCTAACTAACAATAGTTTAGAGCAATACATGAGTTCAATCCTCATAATTTCTCTAAATAATTTGGTTAAATAGAATGCAACTAATATTCAATTGATAAAATCATTAAAGAGACTATTATGGCTCCCCTAGACCTAATTTGTCTTAAGCTAATAGAAAATTTATTTCATCAACTTATCAGAATAATCTTTTTCTACATTTCAATAATTTGAAAGTCATTTTAATTATACCTAAATTCAAAACCTACAAAAGGATTACAATACTAGAGGATAGATATCTAGTTCACTCTGCTGTATACTGCAATCAATTAGTCCAAATATCTTAAAACCACCTAATGTATGTTTAGTAGCTCAATCTTAGGGGACATCTTTCATTTGCAATAAAAATAGAATAATGGATTTAAAGCTCAAGAAAGTTTGTGTTACAAATCTCTATCCATTTAACTTTAATTACACATAATCATTCCTTAATCATCAATATCAGATTCCATCAAAATATTCTAACTAGAAGAATTACTTAGCTCATAGATATATTTTACTTTGGATTCCACACCCATACTTTACCTCATTAATTATCTCATAGATATATACTAGTATGGATTCCACACCCATACATTTTCTCATAGATATACACTAGTATGGTTTCCACACCGATACATTAGATCATAGATATATCTTAGTATGGATTCCACACCCATACATTTTCTCAAAGATATATGCTAGTATGGATTCCACACCCATACATTAGCTTAAGGAAAACATAACATTCAAGTGTTCCTTAAAATGGCTTCCACGGCCCATCATGCACCAATCATTTAAGCCTCTTGTTTATTAGGAAGTTCATACCTCAACCTAGTATTTGAGTTATTTGATGCCTAATGTCAACCCAAATACACAAAATCATGTCAAAGAAATCAGAGAAATTTCATTCTTACTCATTAAGAATGTATCCCAAATCATATTTTAACACATCTAATTAATACACATACATTACTTCTTGAATTTACATTCACAGTTAAAAGTGACATCTTTCAAGGTAGCTTTTAGTTAAGTTTCCTTTAGTGTAGGTATGAAAAGATTCAAAATTATCATGATGAACTCAATCATCACGTTAACAGAATCTCAGCCTTACACTTGTTACTCATTCCCAAAGCATACACACCAAGGGCATCACACTATAGTCCAAATTAAGCTAATATTCTTCTTGGTAGATACGATTTCAGCTAGTAAAGATGGCTACTAATCCCATATCACATTGAAAATGATGTGCTAAAAATATATGAAACCATGCATTCACTCCACCTATCTCACTCATTGATTGAAAATCAAGTCATTCACATACTTGGGTTTAACCCCAAATTTCTCAAGCAGGTCCTTTCCCAACATGTATTTAAGCATTTTAACATATTGTTAATAAACAAAAAGTTCAATACAAAAATACAAAGGAACATAAGGATTTTTTTTTTTTTTTTTTTAAATTTTAGCCACGAAATGAGATATAATGATAATACGACCTTCACTAGAACCAATATGTGTTTTCCAAGTTTAAGATATTAACAACAACTCAACATGCACAAAATAATATTCATCAACCTATATGTAAGTATGTTGGCTCATTAGGCCTTAACGTTGTAACTAGTTTCCGATAAGCTCTGTAAGGTCGTACCCTTACCTCCACCATCAAGAGATAGGAGAAGTAGATGTGAGAGACTACTGGTTACCTATTCCTACAAAAATCCCCAAAGAATTAGTCACCGTAAATTGCTTTCCACCAAGAAGCCTTTTGAAAGCTTTAGATAATATGTAAAAAACTGTCTTATTCATACCAAAGAATTATTAACTACCATACTCATCTTAAAAACTTACACATAGGTTACACACCCATTAAATAGTTTATTTATAATTTATAGTAACATAGAAACAACAGTAACTAATAATTTTACACTAACAATTTATATGCACAAAAGCTACAGCCATTCAAGACTTTTGACAAACACTTTGTAGACATGCATTCTACACTCATTGAACCCTTATGACAAACACTTTCCAAGCATGATATTTAAAAGTCATTGAGGCATTTTTCAAACACTTAGCAACAATGAATTTAAGATTATTCTTCAAAATATTTATCACATAAAATTCAGAATTGAAACTTTAAATCTTTCCATCTTAAAACAGAACAATAATCTTAGTTTCTTCATCAAACACCAAAACAGCGTACATGTCTTCATGGTAATAATTGCCAACCACTCAGATTTCCTGAATCTGTCTCTGAAAATTATTTTTTCAGAATGGAATTGTGTTGGCACCCCCTATTAGGCACGGATACAGCCTAACAGTCGTGGGGCTGAATCGAATTAAAAATTCTACATTCGTTTCTTTAAAAACAAAATTTATAGAGCCACAAATGTTTACCAGACTTTTTTCAAAAACATACATGAACAGCCACAAATTACACTTCTCTACAATGGAGGAAAAAATGTCTATAGTTATGCTACTAATATGCTCATTGAAATCACACATTTCTAAATCCACCATATGAGTTCTTGAAACATTTTACCACCCACAAGCTAATTCATTTGACATGAGTGATAAGCTTTTTGCACCAATTGCTACAATTTAACAAACACATGGAAGCCCTGAATGCTACAGCCATTAAGGCTTTCTATCAAAATTCTGATAGTACTATTACAACAACTTGAATAACAAAACATTGAAGAATATGAAACATAAGCCATAACTAAAATTTATCTCCAACTTACCTCAAGCATTTGATCTTCCAAACTATAATTTAGTTGCCATTATTTTTGCATTTTCTTTTAAGGGTTGATTCTGTAATTCCTCCAAGCATATTTTGGGTACATGTCCATTTTCTTACCTATGCATCCAAGTCTGAATTATATTTCTGTTAAATTTCATTTTCTTCTGTCATATTTGCTTTCCTTTTCTTCAAATACAATACCACGATTAGCAATTTTCATAAACTACACCAATAATAACTCCAATATTGAGATGTAAACATCCATACATATAGATTAATCTAGTCTTCATTTTTAACTAATCAATAATATTCTAGATAATATAAGCCTAAACCAAAATTAGATGCTTACAACAATTTAAATGTGTACTTTTTATTTTATGCTAAAGCTATACTATAATTTTAGGACAATGGAAATTATACCTGAAGATATATTCAGCTCCAATCGCTGAGAATATGATCCACCTTCGATCCCTTAACCAACTCATTTGAACCATCCGGTTTTCCACCCAACCATATCCAGGAAGAAATCCTCCCCTTGGAACCCCTGAGCTGTAAAAGCTCACAAACAGTACCAAAATGCAACAGTAGAGAGAGAGATGCAAGGAAAACTAAGGAAGATAGTTTTCACTTCCTCTAAATACCACTCATGTTCAACCTCAAAAGATACTTAGTAGATTAATAACAAATTCAAATTTGTTTTGGAAGTAATTGGATACTCTCCATATCTCTCCCTCTCACAATATTCCTCAAGTCTCCTCCACTCTTGGCATTACCCCCCCTCCCCTCAAATGAGAATACATGAGACTCATATATAGGAGGAGCAACAAATTCTTGTCATAAAGGAGAAGTAATATGCATGCATTGTATTCCTTTTAGAGGAGTGTAACTTATGCCATTAAGGAGAGGTATGCATGCCTTATTTAAGGAGAGTGTAATACATGCATTAAAGTGAGGTAAGATAGTCATTTTATGACATGCTATTTAATGAGCAAGAGTAAAACACTAGCCCTTGATGAGTAATAAAAGAGAGTGTAATGTAATATTTAAAACAGAGAGAGTTATATAGGAGCTTATGAGCCTAAATAGAAATTATGATTGATAGACATAATTCTCCTTTTAATAATAATATCATAGTCTCATAAAAGATAATAATAATATTAGTAATATTAATAATACGGAGGATTAAGTCAGATTAACCAGTCAGTAATCTTACTAATCGTTATTAAGTGATTTTCCTTCAAGTATACTTGTTTACCCATCGTATTGATAAAGGTGATTTACTATTTTTGGAAAGTCATACGTCAAAAGGTAGACATGACTTTCTACTTTTAGAAAGTCGCTCCAAAATTGTTAGGAATGAGATTATTAAGGAAATTTCATCTATGAGTTTCCCATGAGTGATATTTTTCTTCCGGATAATAGGGATTCCGCACATGTATTGTATGCATCTTCATGCCTTAGTAGATTGAGGACTCCGCGCCCTTATCTACTCTTAAGATCCAAGATTCCACACCTTGATATTTTTAAATATTTAGGACTCCACGCCCCAAACACTTCCTTATAGATTCAAGACTCCGTTTCTTTATATTTCATGGATTTAGGACTCCGCGTCCTAATCCTTTTATCAAATATCCAAGACTGCACGTCTTTATATTTCATGGATTTAAATATCCGCGCCCTAATTTCATGGCTTCTCATGTACTCTGATTTGAAACTCCATGCTTCACCTTAAGGTACTGATTGTGAGCTCATACTCATATGATGGTTCATTGGTAAGGTCTTCTTCCAAGACCTGAACACATCACAATCTCATTGATCAAATAAATCAAATGAATTTCATAATTAACTTATTCAAATTTTACCAAATATTTTGCATGACTTCCACGGTCATTTTAGTTTTGGATAAATGACTTCCGAAGTCATTTATAACTTGAGAATACCTGTTGGCAATGATAAAGTCTCCTATCACATCATGCTTAGTACGATATTATGCACATATAATCATACAAATCATGTATCATCCATAAATCATAATTAACCATATGTTCCACATAACCATGATCATCCATGGATATGTGTCTCAATTCTGAATCACCATTCATGTCATAAACCTATGTCCAAAATAGGATACCAAAAGAGAAAACATCGCTAATATGCTCTTAACCAAAATAAATTCTTGTGCACACAATCATAGATATTATCATAAGCACACAACAACCAAGTGACCCAAACCAGGTCATAGCATATAAGCATGTACATAAGTCTTTCATACATAATATTATATGATTATATCAAAATCACCATCTCTAAGTGTCATCAAAGCTATCTCACTAAGAAGGGACACTACATCCTATCACTACAGTTCATCCCCTATTCCCTTATATCCCAAGCCACTCATATCATCTAATTCCCATTATCCCTATCCATAAGTCATTTTATTTCCTATCACTATCCCTTTCTCATTTCACTTATAAAAACTCCCAAACCCCAAGTTTCCCAAAAAGTCAAGTGGTTGTCCATTGTCCTTACATTTGTCAAAATTCCAAAAGGTAAATTCCACTTGATTAAAACCCATTGTTCCCACTGTACTATTTCTCCTACAGTCCCTCCCCTTTGACATATATTTGGCAATTAAAACAAAGCACCAAATTCCCATTTTCCTCTCATATAAACCAACATACACTTTGCATGGACGTCATGGAGACAGAAACTGATACATCCTATGACAGAGATAGTGATTCTACCACTGAGCTACATGCACCTAGAATGCCTCGTAAAGGTGGCAAACATGTCAGAGAAGAGCCTACCTCATTAACTCAATTGCAGGCTTGCCCACTTGCCATGGCATGTTTTCGGGAGCAGTCATGCTATCAGTATTGTGAAATGATTGCTAGGATCCATCATCATCAGGAGTTGGCTCGTTTGTTTGTATTGCATTTACATGATGGTCAGGTAACTATTGCTAGTGTAAATTTCACTTTGACACCTGAAACCATCTCTCAAGCAACGGGAATACCAAATGTGGGTGAACAGTGGAACAAAAGACAGCAAGCAGGTGGAAAGAGTGCATTATGAACCATAAATCATGCCTAGCTTTGTGAGGCATCTCAGTAGGGTGTTCCCATTCCGGTTCCTAAAGGAATCCTATGCACCTCTGATGAAACTTATTATCAGATATTTCAGTTATGAGGGCCGGTTTTCACGCCTCTATGCCTACCACATCAAGTTATTGATGCATTCAACTAGAGTGAGGATGATGAACATACCTTATTTCATGTGCCAGAATATCGAGAGAATGACCACTCTTGTGCAGAAGAAAACTCCCGAGTAGCAATACAACAATATTTATCACTATGCACTCATCAAGATCGTGGTCGTACAACAGCTTGGATTGTAGGGTCCGAGCTCAAAGTTGAGAAACCTTCAGGCTGATAGGAAGGTCCGAGCTCAAAGTTGAGAAAGACTATTCAGGAGCAGAAAGCTGAGATCAACACATTGACCGTCAAGTTACATAGAGCCCAATGGATCATAAACTACCTGGAGCAGCGAAACAAACAGTTATAATATTAGAAAACAATCATGGAGTTGCAAAACATCCGTGAAAACCGGCAAGATGCCCAAAGAAGCCAAACGGAGATGACACCCATTGAGCGGGAGATTGAGGCTGACAGAGAGACTTGGCTTGAGAGGGTCAATATTCATATTGAGAAGCTATTGGAGAAGGAAAACAAGGAAAATAACATGCTTCGGCACATGAAGAACCTTTATTGGGTGAAAAATCATGTTTGCAAAGCAAGGATCAAAATCCTGAAAGCAAGGCTAAGGAGGGCACTAAAGCGTCGCAAAAGGCATGATAAACTCAAAATTTTGGCCGAAGCTTCTTTTTCCTAGCATAGTGCTTGATGGTGGACATTCAGCCCAAATTTCAAGAAATTTGGGAAAAAAATTGTCAATTTTGAATTTTTTGGCCTAAACACAGATTTTCTTGCCCGATGCATAGCGCCACTTGGCGCGCGCTTATAATTGGCGGCTCTTTTGGAGGAAAAATTTGCATTTCTGGATTTTTCATCAGAATTTATGCATTCCTACCCATTAACTAAGGATTTCATCAAGTTTTGGGTTGCCTAAAGGGTCAAAAACACCTCAAAAATGGCCTTTTTGCCACTTTTTGGACACACAGGAAGCAGTGTTGGGCAATTGAACTTTTTTAGGGGAAAATGGAAACCAAATTAAGAAATTCCACTTGGGTTGGAAAGTAGACACGTAGGGATTTCTAACGAGATATCCTGCACTCAATTTGGACTTCAGAAAGGCCCTCAAAATCAGCCTCAAAGTTGTGCTACAGATAGAGATTTCAGGCGCAGCGCATTGGGAAATTTGGCCTATGTTTTCACTCAGCAGCTCAGATTTTCGCCTAATTTTGGCTAGTTTGACCTTTTCATGTAACTCTTGATGTAAATTGATGTAATTTAATGACTATGATGTAATTTTGGCACATTTTTATTTATCTTAGTAGATTCATTCACCAAAAAGTGAAATGTAAGTGAATGAATCAGTTTCCTATCATATAGAGGCAAGTTGTTTCATTGCCTATTTTCCAATTCTTAGTTTAGATATGGTTGAAAAAGCTCCTAGAATGATGAGCTCGAACCCTAGAGGCATGGGGATGAGTTAGGCATGTCTATATCTTGTAGTTCTTCAGTCATTTTCAGGGTTGGACACTTGGGATTGCTTGGCACTTCATTGTACATTTCATCTCTGCAATTTTGGCAAAGGAATAGACCAGGGTTTGCAGCACTCTTTGGGATCCATGTGGCTCTGTGTTTTGATGGTGTTTTTATCTATGTGATTTTAATTTCATTGATGTTTATGTGTATCATTTCCCTTCTCCTTTCTTCTTAAATTAAACAAATGAGTGATAAAGGTGAAATTCATTAAATTGCTTTGCTCTGCCTTCAGTTTTGTTTAATTTTCCATGTTTTCATCTATTTGAAGAGGATTCTTGAAAGCCTATTTCCCTCTTCAGCTCCTCACCGATCTGAACTATCCATTCATTCAATCCAAAGCATCAAAACATTTTCCTTCCTTGCCCCATCCAGAACTCTGCAAAAACTAGGCCTCATCCCCGAACCCAAAACTGCCTTTCCCTTTGTTTCCAACAAAACCCCCAAAATCAAAATCAAACTCCTCTACTTATATACCTAGCCTAAAATCAGCCTTTATTTCAAGGCATATCAAGCCTTTTTGATTATTTTTTCTGAGATTGACCCAAAGAGAGCCATCTCCTGATCTGGTAGGGCTAGCTACTAGACTGAGCGTGGTTTGATGTTACCCTGAACTCTGCCTTCTTTTAGCCTCAGGTAGATTTAGGCCATAACATAGTGGCGACCATACTGGGGAAAAGAATGGTTTGCTTTTTAGTGTTATTTTTTTTATAAGCTACAGACGGAGCCTGAAGTTATGCCAGGTAGCCTTCGAAACGCTCTTGCTTTGCATTACCAAAAGTAGATAAATGCTGCTTCAGTCAATCTCCGGTCTAGTTTGTCAACGTAACATCTGACTTGAAAATTTACCCAGTACATGTATCAAGTTAGATCTTGTGGTTGATGGTGGACAACGATCAAACATAAGAAAGTTGAAATCATTCACCTGGCGCCTCCAATGTCAAAGAATCCCAATTTTTAGAATTTTTATGGCAACTCTACTCTTCAAGAATCGGTAGCCTGAGGAATTTATTGGTGAATTCATTGTTATCAAAATGGTTTCGCTGCATCGAAGGTATTCTACCATGAGCCGAGATCGCATTCTAGGTTTTCCAAATAAAATTCCTAAGGTAGATTGCAAATGAATTTGCCTACGTTTAAAGATGATGATAGGAAGGATGCTACTTTACATCTAGTTAGATTTCACATACATATTCGCAAGTTGAAGGTTGATTTTCCTAAAGACTGCTTGATGAATATATTCATGGCCACTCTGCCCGGTCTTGGTATGAAAGCTTGCCGCCTGCTTGTATTTACTGTTTAAAGGATTTTCATACCATGTTCTTTGAAAGGATTTACCATGTTCTTTGAAAGGATTTTCATACCATGTTCTTTGAAAGCTTGCCGCTTGCTTGTATTTATTGTTTAAAGGATTTTAGTTCAGAACTGTTGTAGCCATGTTCATAGTTTTATTGAAAATCTTGAGAAAGTTTATGAAGATGATGACTTCATGGACGATGAGATCATGGAGGCTCTGTATGAAAATCCATTTCAGCAGCATAAAGAGAACTTAGAGGATACTCATCAAGATGCTCAGGAAACTTTGCAGCAGGATCAAGATCCTAGTACAATGGAAAAGGAGGAAAGAGAAAGTTTTATTTCAGATCTGTCCATAGAAGAAGACAATATACAGGAAAGTCAAGTTTCAATTTCAGAATGTGATAAAGTCAAGATAGCTATTTCAGATCTAGATTCAGATCGTGATGACCAAGAATATCTTGTGTTGAATCCCATGAAGGAGAGCTCTGCTGTTGAGATCATCTGGAATGAAGAAGACAGAGTTATTAATCCAAATGTTCTCATTTCATTAGAACAAAGCCTTCATGAGGAGGTAATCCAGTCAGTTCATGAAAAAAAAGATGAGATCTTTGTTCAAGTAAGTGAAAAATCTTCTTTCAATAACTGAGTGATAAATGATAATTTGATTGCCATGTCATATGAAGATGATCAACAATGTTTTCAAATTTCAGAAGATCAGGGAATTAAGGACTGTCATTCAGGTTTTTCATGTTTTAAAATGTTATTTCATGAAGACAATCATTGTTTGAGCAAAAGAAAACAAAAAGTATTATCTTCTCTGTCTGAAGATGAGATAGATCAACTCCTGAAAGGTCATGTTACAACCCAAGCTAAAGCAGATTTTCAGTGCCCACATGGTCAAGAAAGTGTTGGTGAAACTTCTTCTTCTTTTGAAAATGATGACGATCTTGTAATTAGCTTTATAGATTAGCAAATAGATAATATTTTATTTCACGAAGATGATAAGGTTGTCTTGTTTGATAATCTTGAAGATTGTTTTCTATTTAAGAATGACCTAGACCATGAAGTTTAGGAATATGAGCTTGAGAGAGACAATATGCCAGAATTTCTCATGGAAAAGGAATTTACAACTAACACTCAGATGGAGGAAGCCTATACCTCTATGTGCCTTCCTATCACTCGGCAATCGATTGTTCTTTCAGATCAGAATGAAGCGAGTAGTTGTATTTTTGCTGTTGGATCTCAAGACCAACTAGTGCTTCAGGATTTTCAAGATCCCTTCAAAATTCTTTTGCAAGCATCAAAAAAGATAAGTGTTGCCTGGTTCGTTATCATAAGCCTTGTTTTCAGTGGTTATTGTGAGTTTACTACACGTACATCATTCTACCTGATCGAGAAAAGTAAGAGCAGAATTTTGGTATGTAGCCATTTGATGGATTGGTTACATTGGAAGGATCACTACACATGATTGTACATATTCCATCAGTAGGCAGTTGGTTGTCATCATGATTTCAAATCTCGATGGGTTGCTGCCATTAAAAATCTTTGTAAGTACACATGTCAGTTAAGTAGGTCTTGAGTCATTTTTTTCAGTTTCAATATAGTTTCAGAGCAAGTGTGTGCTCTCATCAATTCTTTCAGTTTGGGGCTGGAGGTGAAGGCTATAATTCTGAAGATTGATTTCAGCTTTGGTTTGTTTTTGTCGAGTCAGGTTTTTCAGTCATTTTGGTTTCAATATTGAGTCAGTTTGAGTCAATTTTCAGTCAATAAAATTGATTCAAGAGTCTTGTGTTGATTTTTTGAAGTTATGGACTCCATTACCCAATGGACGAAGGCACTTCCTACTCTCCCAAAAATCTGTAGTTCTTGGCACCTCCAAGGAGCTACCATCCCCATTGGAGCCAATGTTAGAGTCAGTATCTTCATCCCTCCATCAGAGATCAAATTTCTCTTGTTGCATTTCATTTTAGGTGTCTCATTCAGTTCATTCAGCTGCATTCCATTAGGAGCATGGATCATCTGACGAAACGGTCTTGTCACTCATATCCCTCATGTCATGTACCTGCTGGTCCGTGTTTGTTCATCGAGATCATTCACAGTCATTTACAGTCATGTTTGGTCTCTTGGTCAGCAAAGAATCATTTAGGGTTTTTAGTCTCATTAGGTCTAGGGTTTCGTTAATTTAGTCTTCAAAGTGTCTAATAATGCCAACAGGCACATGAGGAAGTTTCAAATAGGTTTTCACTGCAAAAATTTCATCGTCATAATGCTTGATAATGATTTTTCTTCAAAACTCTGTTTTGAAGAAAAATCGTCTATTTCATCCTTTTATAATAATGCAATGTAATTTTAAAAGTTTTTCAATTGTAAAGTTCTTCAGGCACAACCCTGGTCACCTTTGCTAAAATCCCATGCCAGCTATCCCTGCAAAGACATACAAGAGATTCGTCATTTAGCTCAAAAATCACAAAGGAAACAAAAGCAGAGTTTATTTGAAAAGTGTCAAAGTTCAAACATTACAAAAGTGGGTTTTTCAAATAAAAAATCAAAGTCTATGGCATAAAATATATTTTTTTGTTTCAATAATCCATTTGTAAGCCAAGACAAGAGTGAAGCCAAGAGAAATAGTGGAGGAAGCGAAACAGTGTTTGAAGGCCGAAACTGTGGGTGAATTTGAATGGTAGCGGCGCACTGGGCATTGGGCACGGTGCACTGGTTGAGCGCGGCGCATAGGGCCGCTCTACACAGTGCAAATTTGAATGGTTGCACTGGGCCAATGTCGCAGTGCACAGGGCCAATAACAAATTTTTTGTCATTGCTCCACAAAAATTCAAATTGACTCAGTCTCCTATGCTCCAAGTAAGTTATGAGACTTTGTAATTGCTATTAACCAATGTTTGGTGGTGATTGAGATTGAATATGGGAATTTGAATGCCAAAAGTATAAACCCTATTCCCCTGTTAAAAATTGCTCCTTAGGGTTTTGAAATTGGCATTTTAAAAGTAATTGTGGTGCCAAACTTGTTCATTCCTCACTTTGTTTTTTCTCCTCCTCCTTGTCATCCTATCACTACAGTTCATCCCCTATTCCCTTATATGCCAAGCCACTCATATCATCTCATTCCCATTATTCCTATCCCTAAGTCATTTCATTTCCTATCACTATCCCTTTCTCATTTCACTTATAAAAATTCCCAAACCCCAAGTTTCCCAAACAGTCAAGTGGTTGTCCATTTTCCTTACATTTGTCAAAATTCCAAAAGGTAAATTCCACTTGATTAAAACCCATTGTTCCTACTTTACTATTTCTCCTACAGTCCCTCCCCTTTGACATATATTTGGAAATTAAAACAAAGCACCAAATTCCCATTTTCCTCTCATATAAGCCAACATACACTTTGCATGGACATCATGGAGACAGACACTGATACATCCTATGACAGAGATAATGATTCTACCACTGAGCTACATGCACCTAGAAGGCCTCGTAAAGGTGGAAAACATGCGAGAGAAGAGCCCACCTCATTAACTCAATTGCAGGCTTGCCCACTTGCCATGGCATGTTTTCGAGAGCAGTCATGCTATCAGTATTGTGAAATGATTGCTAGGATCCATCATCATCAAGAGTTGGCTCGTTTTTTTGTATTGCATTTACATGATGGTCAGGTAACTCCTGCTGGTGTAAATTTCACTTTGACACCTGAAACCATCTCTCAAGCAACCGGAATACCGAATGTGGGTGAACAGTGGAACAAAAGACAACAGGTGGACAGAGTGCATTATGAACCATACATTAGGCCTAGCTTTGTGAGGCAACTCAGCAGGGTGTTCCCATTCTGGTTCCTAAAGGAATCCTATGCGCCTCTGATGAAACTTATTATCAGATATTTCAGTTGTGAGGACCGGTTTTCACGCCTCTATGCCTACCACATTAGGTTATTGATGCATTTCACTAGAGTGAGGATGATGAACATACCTTATTTCATGTGCCAGAATATCAGGAGAATGACCACTCTTGTGCAGAAGAAAACTCCCGAGCAGCAGTACAACAGCATTTATCACTATGCACTCATCAAGATCGTGGTCATACATCAGCTTGGATTGCAGGGTATTTCATGGGAGGATTTCATTTCCCGTGATCTATTCACAGTTCCTCAGGTTCCTCCAGAGGTTGTTTATGAGCTAGGTGAACCTTCACATTAGCCTGAAGGTCACGAGACAGATCCTATCAATGTGCCAGTGTTTGTTACTTATCAAAGAGGCACTAGAGGATTGTTTGCAGCAGCCCAACGATTACTATCTCCACCTGGCGTGGAAGGGGTCTCATTGCCATTATCAGCAACATAGGTACAGGTACAATATAGAGGTAAGAGGCCTATGCAGGATGAGGGCCCTTCAGGAGGCCAAGATACTGATTTCATATTGATCGATGAGGATTTGAGCTCTCCAAGCTCAAAGTTGAGAGAGACTATTCAGGAGCAGAAAGTTGAGATCAACACATTGACCGTCAAGTTGCAGAGAGCCCAATGGATCATAAAATACCTGGAGCAGTGAAACAAACAATTAGAAGATCAGAAAACAATCATGGAGTTGCAAAACATCCGTGAAAACTGGCAAGCTGTCCAAAGAAGCCAAACCTAGATGACACCCATTGAGCGGGAGATTGAGGCTGATAGAGAGACTTGGCTTGAGAGGGTCAATATTCATCTTGAGAAGCTGTTGGAGAAGGAAAAAAAGGAAAATAACATGCTCAGGCACATGAAGAACCATTATTGGGCCCGAAATCATGTTTGCCAAGCAAGGATCAAAATCCTGAAAGCAAGGCTAAGGAGGGCACTAAAGCATCGCAAAAGGCATGATAGACTCCAAATTTTGGCTGAAGCTTCTTTGGCCTAGCATAGTGCTTGATGGTGGACATTCATCCCAAATTTCAAGAAATTTGGGAAAATGTTTGTCAATTTTGAATTTTTTGGCCTAAACACAGATTTTCTTGCCCAACGCGTAGCGCCACTTGGCGCGCGCTTATAATTGGCAGCTCTTTTGGAGGAAAAATTTTCATTTCTGGATTTTTCATCACAATCATGCAATCCTACCCATTACCTAAGGATTTCATCAAGTTTTGGGTTGCCTAAATGGTCAAAAACACCTCAAAAATGGTCTTTCTGCCACTTTTTGGACACATAGGAAGCGGTGTTGGGAGATTGAATTTTTGGAGGGGCAAATGGAAACCAAATTTAGAAATTCCACTTGGGTTGGAAAGTAGATATGTAGGGATTTCCAACGAGCTATCCTGCACTAAATTTGGACTTTAGGAAGGCCCCCAAAATCAGCCTCAAATTTATGCTACGCATAGAGATTTCAGGCGCGGCGCATTGGGAAATTTGGCCTATTTTTTCACTCAGCAGCTCAGATTTTCTCCTAGTTTTTCCTAGTTTGACTTTTTCATGTAAATCTTGATGTAACTTGATATAATTTCATGACTATGATTTAATTTTGGTACATTTTTACTCATATTAGTAGATTCATTCACCAAAAAGTGAAATGTAAGTGAATGAATCAGTTTCCTATTATATAGGGGCAAGTTGTTTCATTTCCTATTTTCCAGTTCTTAGTTTAAATATGGTTGAAACAGCTCCTAGAATGATGATATCGACCCCTAGAGGCATGGGTATGAGCTAGGCATGTATATATCTTGTAGTTCTTCAGTCATTTTCAGGGTTGGACACTTGGGATTTCTTGCCACTTCATTGTACATTTCATCTCTGCAATTTTGGCAAAGGAATACACCAGGGTTTGCAGCACTCTTTGGGATCCATGTGGCTCTATGGTTTGATGGTGTTTTTCTCTATCTGATTGTAAGTTCATTGATGTTTATGTGTATCATTTCCCTTCTCCTTTCTTCTTAAATTAAACAAATGAGTGATAAAGGTGGAATTCATTAGATTGCTTTGCTCTGCCTTCAATTTTGTTTAATTTTCCATGTTTTCATCTGTTTGAAGAGGATTCTTGAAAGCATCTTGCCCTCTTCAGCTCCTCACCAGTCTGAACTATCCATTCATTCAATCCAAAGCATCAAAACAAGTACCTTCCTTGCCTCATTCAGAACTATACAAAAACTAGGCCTCATCCCCGAACCCAAAACTACCTTTCCCTTTGTTTCCAACAAAACCCCCAAAATCAAAATCAAAATCCTTTACTTATATACCTAGCCTAAAATCAGCCTTTATTTCAAGTCATCTCAAGCCTTTTTTATTATTTTTGCTGAGATTGACCTGGAGAGAACCCTCTCCTGATCTGGTAGGGATAGCTACCAGATTGAGCGTGGTTTGATGTTACCCTGAACTCTGCCTTCTTTCAGCCTGAGGTAGATTTAGGCCATAACAGGACAAACTACAAACAATGTCGTTGAATATAGCACTGTCATTGAGCTATTAACTGAGGCAATCAACCTCAGCATACGTGCATTGCTTTAAATCTAGATTCACAGCTTGTTGTTCTGCAACTCAATAATTATTATTTAGTTAGAAATCCGCACATTCTGAGATTTTTTTTACGTATTCGTTTGTTGGAAATACATTTTGATTTTATTACCTATCAACATATTCCTAGACGAATGAACACATTAACTGATACAGTGGCTAACATTGTATTAGATAGACATTTACATCATTTGTAAAAACATCATCATATGTAAAAGAACCATGTAGGGAAATAGATATATATATATATATATATCATGTTTGCAACTGTGTGCATCATAACGTAAAAAAATATGTATGTTTCTGTTACATCCTGAGACATCATGTCTCGCAAAATATGCAGATAAAATAAAAACTAGGTGTCTCATCAGCATGGTGCTTGTGATAACATGTCACGGCCCGTATTAGCCACCTCAGAAAGCGGTGAATTCGGCTGGGCACCCCTATAGTATGTCTCTGGTAGGCACAAGGAACATCATCAAAACGTGCATAATATGGGACTCCTCGTGTGATCCCCTCTAGGTTGCGCACTATCTTGTCTTCCTTGCCGCCCTCGCCTTGGGGGTCAAAATCTCGAGGGATTCGCCTCGCTATCGGTGACATACCGGCAGGTCTCTCTGGGCCTACATCTACATCACATGGATTTAATGTTAGTGTTGGGATCCTGTGATTTGGCTGATTGGAAAACCAAATGACAAGGCAACATATAAACCAGTCTTTAGAGCTCTAGGATCTAGCCCTCCTAGTCTCATAGAGGGATCTCTCAAAATGTTTGCAAAGATATGACTTGTTTGATTGTAAAAAGGTTGATTTTAGGCTAGTTATTAAGCATGAGTTTGTTTGATTGTTTTGTGGGACATGATGATCTAGGCAGCATAGATAGAAAAGGAAAATATCTAAGTCATTGGGCAATGGAGTCAAGTAGAGGTTTGTAACATGTTTGTAGATTAATTAGGGATATCAAAGGGAAAATCTAACTTGGTTGTTGGATCTACAAAGTTTTCAGGTGAAATGAAATGAACATCAAGGTTTTAGAATGAAAATTAGAACTAAGGGCAATTAAGAACCCTTAATTATATGTACTCTTCAACAAAGGGACTTAAAGCATCATTTGAACTTGAAGAAGTATTTTATAGACAGGGCTAACCATGAATTATACAAATCACACTTCAGCAAATAACAGTTTCAAGACAAACTTTCAAAATGAAATCTAAGAGTCGAGGAACACTATGTTTCATCAAAGATTTCACTCTCAAGGATAAGAAAACATTCAAGATCCACAAATAACTTCATTCATAGAAGAGGGAACTCCTAAACATCTGTGATTACAGCTATAAAGACGTTCAAAATAATTATTTGAGCAAGTACAAAGGGTATGATCAAAACAGGACTCTTCGGAAAACTTTGGACAATGGTACTTTGAAATGAGACTTTACAAACAGTTTTTAAAGTGTCAACAAGAAGCAGGGAAAACCATAAATCATCTTGAGGCCAACTGTATTGAACTATTCTTGAAATAAACAAGCTTAAGGGTTGAAAAGCAGTCAAACTACTCAATAAAACCTTCAGCAGATGAAAAAATAAAGATAGTGAAAACACTGTTACCGATCAAATAGGTAACCTGACCTCAAAACGGGAACTCTAGCCCAAAAAGTCTCAAAAAACATGAAAAAACACCCAAAAAAAAAAGTGTGTCTTCCAAAACGCACTTGTTTTTTTTTTAAGGTCAAATTTCAACATTTTATAAAATTATGCTTAAAACAAAATTGTTTGTTGAAAAAAGGATTGAAAAAACACCCTCAAAACAAAACCAGTTGATGCTGGAATAACAAAAAAAAAAATTGTGTCATAATTTTGACACTTGTAACAATGGAATTAAAGACAATATATTAGGACATTTTTTAAAGTTGTAAATTTCTAACATTTTTGATAGATGATGTTAAAGATAAACAAATACATGTCTGAAGGGCTTATCATTTCGAACAATTTTCATCCATATTGTTAAACATAAAATATCTTGACTTTAAACAACCCCAAAATTGTAATTATTGTCAACCATAACCTTAAAGATAAAATTTGGTAGCGCATAAAAACCTTAATGACAAGTTGTAAATCTAAAGTTTTTCAATCTTAAGTGTTCGACATACTTGAACAATGAAATTATGGAGAAATTATAAGACTTAACAATTTAAAAAAATGAACAAGTAAATGAAAAAATTATCATTGAACAAAAACAAGTAAGAGTAATTTTAATTTTAAAGGATAAAAACTTATCTTTTTTCAAATCTTAGCATAAGACAAATTTAAATATAATTTCAACCAAAACCTAAAAATCAAGCATCAAAACAAAGTGTTCTATTTCAATGACGCATATAATTATTAAAATTTTTAAAAGTATCTTATACCAAATGGTACCAATACATAATATCATGGTAATATCACTGCATAATCTAAAAATTCAACATTAGTTTCTATTTTCTATTTTACTTATAATTAAAATATCAACATTGGTACATTGAATATAACATAAATTATTTTTGTAATTCATTGTTATATTGTCGATATTCTAAAGAAATGAATTCTTCATAATTAAAACATATAATCCAACAAACATAGAAATGTCTCAGAACTTCATGAAAAATGAGATGGAAGTCAAAATTTTTATTTCAAGTTACCATGCAAACATCAATTACATAAAAGTGTCTTAGATAGTTATTCAAAATCAGTCATAGGTTCTGGCACACCATCATAATCTACATCTTCAGATGAATGGCTCGATGCAGATGAAGATGATCCATATTCTTCTCTTTCATCAACTAGTGCTCTATCTGAGTCAACATGCATGCCCACCATTTCAGAGTTCAAAAGTCTTGTAGATCTACGTCTACATTCTGCAGAGTCCCATTTCAACAGTAATTGTTCTGGTAGTAATTTCTTCAAAATATTTATGGTCTTCAACCGAAGAGTTCCTCTCTTTGTCAAATTGAAGTCATACACAAGTATGTCAACATCCTCCAATTTTAAGACATCTGTGCGGCGACGATTTATATTTGTGCCCTTTCTTTTTCTCTTTCTGCCAATTATTTTTTCCACTACCATCTCTGGCTTGTACACACCATTGAAAGGGTGTGTACTTGTGGCATACCAATGTACATCAACAGTTGTAATCTCTTCATTTTCATTAATTACCTTTATAAGCTTGGCAATCCAGAATGGATAGCTAAGTGGATCTTCATCTGCTAACACTGCTATCATGCAACCCTCCTTAAGATCCTGCACAGAACCCCTGTAAAGGTCTTCCATGGCTTTACGTTGTGCACGTGATCTTCTAGAACCGATATAGATTTCTCTTTCCTCTACCTGTGGGGAATTAATAATAGCTTGAGGCTGGTGTTTTTCAACATTGTGTGTTTCCTGATGTTCATGTTCATTTGGCATATTTTGTGGCCAAAAAAAGGAGTCTTCAAAAGCGTATCCCCATTTACTGATCTTGAAATCATATCACTTTGATTACTGAAAAAAGACTTCCACCAAATTGAATCAGCAACATCGAAGTATTCATATGTATCTCTAATACATATTTTAATTTCCTCTAGACATTCAGAATAATTTATGTCTCTCTTCTGCCTTCGTGCATTATGAAGTTCAGAAACTGACTGTAATAACAATATCTTTGATGAAAACATTGGACGCTCTGGAATTAACTTCAAAAATGCTAAACCTGATGATGGTCCCCTTTCTTCAATAGTTGAATACTTCTTGCCCCATATAAGTGTTATCCCATCAATTGTTTTGATACGAAATTGATACTGGAAGCTAATGTCGTTAAGTTCTTCAATGCATTTCTCCTCACCATGCGATCCAAAAATAAACCTTCGCATGTCAATAGTTTCTTCCAACACATGAAAAACAGGCACTGGAATGTACGATTTCTTAATACATTCAATTAATGATGGCAGGCTCCCAACACCTTTCCTCCTCAATGTTACTGAAAAACGACTGAACATTTGATCAATATGATCATGAGTATGCCCAACAAGAAGGAAACCAACTTTTATCTTTTTAAAAATCCCCAATTCAACAAGCATGTTTAGATACCCAAAAAGAACTTGATTTTTGTTCTCACGACTTGTGTTGTCTAATTGTAAATACAAAACTTCAGGAAGAATCCCAGACCAATGAGTAACTACATCATGGATTATAGTTATGGTCAGATTTGCATCATTGTGAATATTTGGAGTTGTGAAGAAAACTCTTGGAAACATCTTCTCATTAAATACCATACAACCAACCAAGTGAAACTGAATGAAATTTTCCTCCTGTAATTTTTTTGGCGTGCTGACAAAATGTGGAAGAAGTGTTTTCTTTTGGTCCATACCATCAATTATCAATCCCAGATATTTATTTGGATGATCATAACACTTCTTTCGATGTTTATACAACTTTTTTCTTTCACTTGTTTGCCGATTGCGATGGTCTTGAAGTTCTTTGACAACGGAATCTGTACATAAAATAAAAGAAACATATGAATAAATATATTTTCATAGTTGATAAGTATCAAATTTTAAAAAACAATGTTTTGAACACATACCTCTTTCTGCCCCTTGACATTTATCTCTTTTTGCTTTAAGAGAAGCACATGTGCTGCAAATCCTCATCCTTGTCTTCTTAGGAATACGAACATTATTGAATTCAGTTTTCCATATCCTTATAAAATAAGAATATGTAATAAAATTACCAATTCCTTCAACAGCTTCTGCATAATCTTTGTATAACATGAATATTTCTCGTCTCGAGAAATTATCTGGAATATGTATTTTGTCTTTATTTGGCATACACTCTCCATGATTTGAAAAGAAGTCTTTCATCCATGTCTTAGCAGTATTTGCAAATGGCCCCACCTCCCGTTTATAACGTGCTTCTAAATAATATGTGGGATCATTTTCCAATCTACCCTGGATTCTTGACAAACGAAAATTACCAATTGAATACAACATTTTGAACGCCTTTCTGCAAAGCAATACATTCCCAATATGATAATCATAACCTGCTAGTGTAGATTGCATGCAACCCACTAAATATGAATTTTGCATGCTTTTATTCATTGACATATATGTTTTCATTTTCTCCAAAGAAAAGTTGAAATCCATATTTTTCAAGCAATCCCTTCGACAACATTCACTTGAAATCAAATGAACGATAGAACTTTTTGTCGTGAGATATTTTGTCCTCGCCCTTGTATAACTGGAATGCTTTGGATTGATATGAAAGGGTCCACTCCTACTCCTAGTTGCAATATTTGCTTGCAACAGCTTCATCATTCCATCATCCTTTGTAAAAGTAGTTTCATCACCATTAGAAGGAATATGATCCCCAATATCATCATCCTCAACATAGTTAAGAAATTCATCAACATCATTGCAGCGTGGAAAATTTTCTTTACCATCATCAATTGAAGAAAACATTTCACAAGAATCATCGGCACTTTTGTAACCCTGACTCAAAAGAAATTCTTCACCATCTTGACCCATGCTTTCAAATTCTTCCCTGGGAGGATTCAATTCTTCATCACCATGAGTGTCTATGAAATGGTCACTTGGAGAAAATGCAATATTTAGATCTGTGCCTCTAAAATTATCATTTGCAAGAAACTCTTCATCCTCCCCTTCCTCAGTGGTGCTCTCATAATCCTTGGGATTAGGCATAAGTGGAAGCTTTGAATTTGTATTCACTAGAATTTATTCATCCTACCCCTCCCCTTCCTCATTGAAGCTCTCATAATCCTTAGGATTAGGAATAAGTGAATGCCTTGAATCTATATTTATTGGAAATTCTTCATCCCCCCCTTGATCAGTGGTTAAATTATAATCATTATGATTAGGATGAAGTGAAAATTTTAGCTTTGGCAATTCATCCCCGTCTTCATCAGTGGTGCTGTCATAATCCTTAGGATTAGGACGAAGTGGATATTTTGACACTGCAAATTCTTCATTCCCCTCTTCCTCAGTGGTGCTGACATAATCCTTAGGATTAGGACGAAGTGCATATTTTGACTTTGCAAATTCTTCATTCCCCTCTTCATCTGTGGTGCTGAAATAATCCTTAGGATTAAGACGAAGTGGAAATTCTGACTCTGGAATTTTTTCATCCCCCTCTTCATCAGTGGTGCTTGCATAATCCTTAGGATTAGGACGGAGTGGAAATTTTGACGCTGTAAATTTTTCATTTCCCTCTTCATCAGTGGTGTTGGCATAATCCTTAGGATTGGGATGAAGTGGATGTTTTGACTCTGAAACATTATCATTCCCCTCTTCATCAGTGGTGCTCGCATAATCCTTACGATTAGGACGAATTTGATACTTTGACTCTGGAAATTTTACATCCCCTTTTTCATCAGTGGTGCTGGCATACTCCTCAGGATTAGGACAGAGTGGATATTTTGACTCTACAGATTCTTCATTCCCCTCTTCATTTGTTGTTCTCACATAATCCTTAGGATTAAGCTGAAGTGGATATTTTTCATCTCCCTCTTCATCAATGGTGTCCTCATAATCCTTGGGATTAGGACGAAGTGAAACTTTTGACTCTGGAATTTCTTCATCATGACCTTCATCACTGTTGCTTTCATAATCATTAGGATTAAGATTAAGTGGTATAACTGGCGCTCGATTTACAGAAATTTCATTTTGCTGCACCTCATCAATTTTTTTCTCATCATCTTTAGGATAACAACCAAGTCAATTTTTTGACTCTTTATTCATGGTGAACAAACTCCCGTTATATTCATCACTCTGAATAGAGTTGTTGCGTGACAAAGATGTTGATGTTCTAGAAAGAAAAACTTCGCTATCATAAGAAACCATGGCTTTCAACAAGAATAGGTTGAATGATACAAATTCCTCTCCCACTTACAATATATAGCTTAAAGACTGAAAATTTCCCTCCAAAAAAATTCGCAAAAAAATTTCCCTCCAAAATTTCCCTCCAAAAAATTTCGCGAAAAACTTTCCCTCCAAAATTTTCATTTCATATATTTGGTACAAATATTAATCAAAAAATGTGTTTAACATTTTTTTTAATAAACTGTTTATGTTGAAATATTTTACCGATATTTATATTCAAAATATCCACAAAATACTTCTATCATTGATGCCTTCCAAACTAAAATAATGTTTTTATTTGAATGATTTAACATTGACTAGATGTAAGTATTAACTATAATATTACTATAATACCTAGATGCAAATATTAACTATTTTAACTATAATGACTACATGTAAATATTTTAAATTTTAAAGTTACGTTATATTCATCTAAAATATATTTCAAAATTTATTAATAAACTGTTGGTCTTCAAATATTTCACCAAACTTTCTATTCAAAATATCCACAAAATATTCTTTTGATGCATGTCTTCGAAACTAAAATAATTTTCTTATTTGAATGGTTTCAGATTGACTACATGTAAATATTTACAAAAATAACAACATGTAAATATTAACTATTTAAACTATAATTACATACATGTACATATTTTAGATTTTAAAATTTAATCCCATGATTTTAAACATTGATTACATGTAAATATTACCTATAATAACTAAATGCAAATATTAACTATTTTATCTATAATATTAAATATAATTAACTACATGTAAGTATTTCATATTTTAATTTTTAATCTGAGATTATATTTGAATTATTCAACATTTAGTGCATGTAAATATTAAATAAAATATTAATTATGATAACTACATGCAAATAATAAGTATTTTAACTATAGTATGAACTATAATAAACTAAATGTAAATATTTTAAATTTGAAATTTTAATCCCACATTCGTTAAACAGTAAACCAATAAGACAATATACGCTATTTAAAAGGAATGATTGTTTCTATTCATCACATCACATCAATTTTTCTGGTATTTGTTAGAGCAAATTTTTGGAGGTGTTGCGTTGGCATTGGTAACTTCGTGGAGGCATTGCATTGGCATTGGAAGCGTTGTGTCGCTATTGGTAATTTTGTGGAGGTGTTGCATTGGCATTGGTAACTTCGTGAAGGCATTGCATTGGCATTGGAGGCATTGTGTTGCTATTCGTAATTTTGTGGAGGCGTTGTGTTGGCATTGGTGACAGCATTTTTTTGCATTTCAAAGGTTAGTTTTCCTTCTATTCTGTCAATTTAAAGACGATTTTGGGGAAAATCTATTTTTCTGTAGTTTTTTTGTGTCCAAAAACTACTTTTTTAAGGTTTTTAGGTTCAAAAACCTTGATTTTTAATTTTTTTTTAGTGAAGAAAATGCAAAAAAAACTAAATTTTTTAGGGTTTTAAGAACAAAAATTTAGATTTTTTTTTTCTTTTTTAAGACTTATAGGTTCATTTAGATAGAAAAATCCATAAAATGACCATGCACATAAAAAAAAAAGTAATATTATAACATTTTTTATTTTTTATTTTTTATCATAAACATATCAGTGATTTCATTATTTAAATTTTATTTTTTTTTATTTGAGAATTTTTTTATTTTATATTCTATTTTATTTTATTTTTTTAATTTTAAATCTTTAATTTTTTTTTTCATTATTGTTTTGTTATATATATATATATATATATATATATATATATATTGTATTGTGATATAGTTTTTTTTTTTAAATTTATTATATTGTTATATTAAAACAAATGTTTATTTATTTATTTATTATATATATATATTTTTTTTTTTTAATTATATGATATTTAAAAACCAAACATTATTGTGATTTAATAAATTTTTTTTTTTTTTTTTGATATTTTTAACAATTTTTTTTATTAATAAATAATGTTTTAATAATTATATTATATAAAAAAATTAAAATTAAAAATCGAAATTAAAAAAAATAAAATAAAAAAGAGAATAAAAATTTAAAAAAATTAAAAATTAAAAATAAAAAATTAAAAAATTAAAAAATTAAAAAAAAAAAAAATTAAAAAAAAATTAAAAATAAAAATAAAAATGGTGCATGGCCCGCCAGTTGGGCGTCGGGGGCCGGCCGGGCGGCGCCACGGGGACGGCCCAGCCCGCCCTTAGCCGAGGGTCAATTCCGGGAATCGGCCCTCGGCCAAGGGCGGGTCGGGAGGCGGGCTGGGCTGCCCCCGTGGCGCCGCCCGGCCAGCCCCCAACGCCCAACGAGCGGGTCGCGCGCCATTTGATTTTAAATTTTTTTTTTTTTAAATTTTTTTTAAAATTTTTAAAATTTTTAAATTTTGTTTTTTATAAATTTGTTTTAACAAATTTTTTTTTAAATTTTGGTTTTTTTTTTTTTTTTAAATTTTGTTTTTTAAATTTTTTTTAATTTTTTTTTTTAAATAATTTTTTTAACAAAACATTTTATAATTTTGATTTTTTTTTTAATTTTATAGAAACATTGTTATATATAAAAATAAAAACAAAAATTGTTATATAATATAATAAAAAAATTGTTAAATAATAATTGTTAAAAATTTCAAAATATAACAAATATATATATATATATCAAAAAAAAAAATTCATTAAACAACAATTATGTTTTGTTTTTAAACATTATATAATTAAAAAAAAAAATACAATATAATAAATTAAAAAAAAAACATTTGTTTTAATATAACAATATAATAAATTAATTAAAAAAAACTATATAACAATACAATTAAAAAAATAAAAAAATATATAATATTATAACATTTGTTATAAATAGTTAGTAACTTTTTTGTTTTTTTTTTTAAATATTAAACAAAAACTGAAGTTTAAAAATACTAGTTTATTTTTTTAAAATTATTTTATACAATTTAAACACATTTTTAAATTTTTTATAAAATGTATTCAAAACATATTATATAGATATATATACATATGATTTATAATATTTTGTTTTTAAATGAAAATTTTTATAGTTAATTTTACTGCTTTAATTTCAAGCTATTTAGTTTTAGAAATAAATTTTGTTTATTAAATTTATTTTATCCACAATATTTTTCCATTAACTAATATATATATATATATATATATATATATATATATATATAATCAGGAAAATGGCATCAAAAAAGATTTCTGTGAATGTTTCTGCACCTAGGGCAGCAGCTCCCAAATCTACAGCTGCAGCTCGACGCACTATGGATACAACTCCCAAATCTAAAGTTGCAGCTGGACGCACTATGGACACTGTTGGACGCAATAAGGATATTGTTGCACACACTAATAAAAGTCAAGCAAGTGGGGCACCAGGTTCATTAAAGCTTATTTCTGATTGGAAGAATGTCGAGGAAATAGATAAAACCGATTTCTCATGGTATCTTGAAGACAGTGAAACGGAGGCTGATATACACATCTATCTGATTTGTGGTATGATTGACTTAAATGAGCAATATGATGTGATGGGCAGAGTACGAGACATATGTATGGTCCCAAATACAAACACTATTTATGATCTTGCAAGGAAGGCTCAGAAACGTGAGAAGGTTAGATATCGTCTATCAATCGTCAAGTATGACACAGATGAAATAAATTCAAAATTTTCTGAAGAAATAGCAAGAAACATTGCAAATAACATTGTAAGTATGCTTATTTTTATTTCCTCTATGCATTATTGTAAGGATGATTCAATTTTTCTATAAATTATTGATCATTGACATGTTTTATTTTGTTTCATAGGATTTTGTTCCGAGTCTTTCAAACATGTTTGATGGTATTTATATGTTGGTGCCAAATGTTATGGATGTGATCAAAACTTTCCACAAAGACAAAGAAGAGGAAAGGAGATTGAAGCAAAGAGCAATAGCTCGTGACACTGCAACAGTACAAAGAGGGGATCAACCAAGAGTCACTAAGGTGGGTCAATCTAGTAAACTTAAACATGTTTCTTTTGAAGGTGTCGAACATGAAATATAAAATTATGATAGAATTTGTGAGGAGGAGATGAGAACTATTGTGCAAAAGGAGAAAACAGATCGGACACCAAAAAGAAAAATTGCCAAAGATCTCTCTCTTGTACCTCATGAAGGAGATCTTGTTCATAAAAAAACTGATATGTTATCCAATAAGACTAGGAAATCAAATATTGGTGAACCTGTAAAGGTCGTGAGCAGCAGTGAAGAACAAATTGAAAGCTCTTACGGAAGAAGAGAAATCATAACACCAGGTGCTGAGTTAGAGGATGGCATTATTAAAACAAAACAAAATGCTATTCGACAAGAGTTGAGGAAGAATAAATTAATTCTTGGTGGCCAAACATTTGAGCTTAATGTTAACCAATTTTATGGCCCAGATGAAGGACAATCTCAATATCAAATTAGAAAGGCCTATCACCTACATGTACATAATCTAAAAACATTGTTCAGGTTCAATCCATATGCGCATGTGGTGGATTATGTGGTTCTTGTCGATCCATGTCAGGTTCCCAACAAACAAGCATTTGACAAGACAAAATGTTTTGATTATAAATATTATGTAATTGGAGGGAACCATTCAATAGAGGCTAAGAGACAACTGATTGCAGAATATCCCAATAACTATCTTTTTCAAACAATGAAATGCATCATTTACGCTGGCTTAACAGAAATGGAATCAAAGTTATTGGAATGGGATCATAATGCAGATAATGAGTACAGAATGAAAATGACTTTCATCTAAAGGGTCAGATTTATTCATAATGAATTCATAGAAAAATGTCGTGGGGATAAGACACAAGTTAGTGTAGCATTTCAAAAGGAATGTTTAATGGAAACATGCTATCAAATTGATGAAAAAAAAGCAAAAGATGGAAAATTGAATACAAATCTCTTCAAAGGAATAGATAACATTTTTCATTTGGCATTTAGAACTCGGTAGGTATGGGATTTGATTGATGAGATTTTTGATCGGTGGGAGAAAATTTCCATAAAAAATCAGAAGGTTAGAAAGAGTAAACCCATAATATGTACCAACAGTAAGGGGGGTCCTGAAATGAAGCAGCTTCTAGAGGATATGACTATTACACCTTGGAGAACAATGCAAGGTGTGAAGGATGATAAATTAGTCAAATCAGTATTAGCCCATGTGAAGTCAGGTGAATTATCAATGGAAGAAATGTGTGCAGAATTTCAAAAGTAAGTTTCTTGAATTATTTCTTTCATTATAATTTTCTTTTAAAATTATTTCTTTCATTATAATTTTCTTTTAAATAAAACATAATGATGTTGGTAGAATTTGTTATACATGTCAATATATTAACTTTTTTAACTTGATTTATTCAGTCAAAATTTTTTTATGAAAATACAAGAACACATGGTTAAAATGTTGAATGAAGACAGTTGGGATGATGTTGTACGCTATTACCCAGAAGCAAGTTCTACATCAACACTAAAATAGTTTTATATTGCATTCAATAAGGTATGTTGATTTATAAATTTATTTTATTCATATTTTAACTATTTTTATTTTATTACTTATACATATCTATATATATATTTTTATGTCATTAAAGATGTCGAAGAAGAATGGAAATGGAGTACCTGATACTTTCAAAAGCTTTATTGAAAAAATTAAGATGGAGAACCTGAGAAGGAAGCGTCTTATGAATGTTGAACTAGATCCTACTCTTAATCATTACATTTGGAATGGGCTCGACAATGTCCAATATCAAATAATACAAGGTGACTGTGAAGACATTGCATCACTAATACCTAAAAGGGAATATGGCCTAGTTATTGCAGATATTCCTCATGGTTTCAATTTCCCATACATTGAATATGATAGAGAACCATATACTTATCAAGATTTTAATAAAGTGGTTACGGGTTTGCAAGAAGTGACAACATCACCACTTTGGCGATTTGTGACATTTCATTCAGACACACAGTTTCCAATGTTATTAACAAGCTTCAAGGGTAAAGCAAACTCAACGATGAAACTTACATGGTAAGATTTTGAAATTGTATGTTTGATTCCTCCTAAATTTTTTTATTCATGTAAAATTTAATTGAACTTTTACTATGTTATGTTACAGGCAAAAGTCAAATATTGTTTTTTCCGAAGATCAGCCTATTATAAATGATTGTGAGTTCATCCATGTTGAATGTTGGACAAAAGACGATAGCTATAAGCATATTATTATGAATCGAGTAGATGGAAAGAGTCATAGTCAAGTATTGGTTTATGATGCAGTGGTAAGAAAACTAACATATGAGGATAAAGATGCAAAAGGAGATATAGTTAACATTTATCAAAAACCACAAGCATTTATTAACTATCTTATAGATCTATGTTCAAATGAAGGAGAATGGGTTTTGGATTTATTCTCAGGTTCAGGTAAGTTTTAATATACAAATTTAAATTTAAATATTGTCTTTTTTACTTTTTATGTCTCCATACTAATTTTCTTACTTTTTTTTTTTGTGCTTGATGATTAGGTACAACACTAGCATGTTGCCTACTAAAAGGAAGAAATTGCATTGCCATTGAGAAAGACCCAGTTCAATGCAAATTTATTCAACAAAGAATTAACGCTCTTAAATTCCTTCCAGATGCTAAGCAAGAAGTTGGTTTGAGGAAAGGAGATTTTAATGAATCACGTGTGGCAAAAAAGGAAAAGGAACCTCAACCACCATTATATGGAATGATTGTAAAGGGACACTTTGGAAGATTTTATGACATGAAAGATCCATTAGAAGATGACAATGATCAAAATGAGGAAGAAAATGTTGCGGAAGAAGCCATCAATGTTGTTCTAGATGATGTTGAAGATGTATTAGTTGATATTGTTGATGATGTTTAAGTTATGCTTGCAAACAAAGCTTATTTTTTAGAACTATTAATCAGTTTTACTTGTAATGTTTAGACTTTGATATTTTATGAGAATAACCCTTTTTTTTTGCAAAAAACATGTGATTGCTATTATTTTTTGACATAAAATTCAATAAAAATGTTGTTTTCTTAAGTTTTTTTGTTAAGATTCTCCCAAAAAATTAGTTTATTTAACATGTTTTTTTCAACAAAAACTCTGTAAAAGTGTATTTTTTGCATTGTATTTATATTGAAAAATTGTATTTTTTTGTCATATGGTTCAAAATATTGGTTTTTTAGCAACAATTTTTTGATGTGCATTGAAAATTATTTAACAATACATAAACATGTAGAAAATATAAACTTTAGAATATTGACCCTTTTTCCATCTTTTATGTATGTGAAAAAGTGAAGATATCATTACAAGTTTTTATTTAAAAAAAAAAAAAAAAATATATTTTTAAAACACAAGTACATAAATGCACTTAAAAATAAACATCTCAAAGAAGAAGAAGACATTAGAAAATTTATAGTGTCAAAATCAATCCTATAAAAAAACGTTGGTGGTGATACACCACCACTATTCAAAATCGACATAAAAAACACCACTTAAAAAAAAAAAATTTAAAAAAAAAACAAAATGAAAAAAATTTAAAGTGCCAAAAACATGCTCAAATTTTTTTTTCTTGATTCTACATCGCCACTTTTTCAAAATCAGGTGTTTTTCTTGATACTTCAAAAAGTAGGTAACATTGAGGTTACCTATTTCATCGGTAACATTGTTTGAAGAGTAAACAGGTCTAAGGTGCTTCTAGGAGACATTTATTAGCCTAAAAATTTTACTCTACTGCAAGCAAGAGATGATGAAAACAGAATGGAAATAGGAAAAACATCAACAGTTTAGAATACTTCACCAACATCCAAGCTCAAGGATCCAATGACAGAGCTTTCTCCATCAAAAAACAGGTCAAAACATCCACAGTTTCCAGTACATCAATTTCTTTTCATCTCAGTAGAACTATATATTACTTCAAAGAGTTATCAAATTCCCCCACCCTAAAATGAGTTCCAGTGCAGTATATATACTGCAAATGAGGAGGTGGAACTGTCTAGGGTTCAAAAATGTTATTAATGACATAGTAAATGCACTCCTATCCTTAAAAACCATGCAAGGCATAAAGTAGGAATGTTTCTCAACTACTTCTCTGTGTAATAAATCTGTCTTTACTTCCTAAGGATGAAACAGCTAAAAATATTAACTTTGAGACCTTTTTCTATCTTTGTATTAACTTCTTTGACAGTTTATAATATCTTCTTTAGTGTAATAACTATTTATTTGTCTTTTGAGGTATAAAGTAAGTGAAATGTGTCACTTTTGATTTATCAAGTGAATAACTGCTCCTTTGATGTATCCAAGGCTATCATTAAGCCTGGTTTGCCTTCATTTCATCATAAAACTGTGTTTTAAGGCCTTTTTAGCCTTGATCTGCTTTTTAAATTAATCTTCTTTGTTTTCCTTTAACACTTTATATGATTTCTTTAAACCTTTTAATCCTCTGTTTCTTTGGCCTTTAACCTCACCTTTATCCCCTTTCAGAACTGCTTCAAAGCTTTCTAAGTGTATCTTTAGCTATGTCTTCATCTTTTGATCATCATATTAAGCTTTTAATCTCTGTTCCTTTGGCCTTTCTTCCTACTTCAATGATTTTTCTTTGCTTTGTTGTGTGCAGGGTTTCTTCTGGTGCGTCGAGGGTTTGATTGTATAACTTGTGCTCATAAGCACTGATCAAGCTATGGAATGAAACCATGGCAGTCCCTTTCTTCATTATTTGGCCTCTGTTTGGATTTTGAAAGTCATCACCTTCACGCTCATCCTTTTATGGACTATGGGAGGGTTTTTGGCCCTAAAAATCGCCATAGAACCTGCAAAAACCAATAAACATATTATATAATCTTGCGGGGTTGGAAAAACTGCGTGCAGAGGCTGAGGAGTGGTGGAGGAATAGTGGAGGAATGATGTAAAGGGAGGAAATGGAGAAAACCGCGGAAAAAGATTTTAAAATGGAGTTGGGCGCGAAAAATGGGAAAAAGTGGTTTTGAAAATCACCAGTGGTTTTCGTGCGGGGCAATGGTGGTTTGTGGTTTTTCCCAAATCGAACGTGATCCAATTATTTTGCGACACACGTCCCTTACGAAACCTTCAGTTTCGCGTAACTTTTGGTTGTTAAACCTTGGGAGCGAATGTTGTGTGATATCACATATGAGCCGTCGGATGGGAAGGGGCAGATCCGACGGTGCAGAGAGGAGCGTGATGGAAAGGTGCACGGGCGAGAGTTTAGTGGGATACAGGTGTCAAGTGATGATTGGATGGGCGGCTCTGTGGGTGGAAGGTGGGACATATGGTGACGTGGGCTATTTTTCGTGGAGCAGAAGGGTCGTTGGATCGTTGGGTTAGACGAGAACCATTAGATCTATAAGATCTACGATGTAGATTGATCTGCAGGGATGAATGGGTCGGATGACCGAGGGAAAAGACTGAATGGGAGAGGGGATAAGATTCGTCGAATCATGGGTGATCGACAGTCGAGGATGCATCGGAGAAGTCGTGGCTTGGGTAGGGGAAAAAGGAAGGGGGATGCGGGAGGAGTGCCGACAACTGTCGATCTTGGTATATCGACGGTGGGGATGGGTCAAGGAATTCATAGCGCATCGGGAGATCGGTAAAAGAAAAAGATAAGGGGGAGGGAGAAAAAAAGGAATGCCGATGCGATGGGGGGGCTAAGAGCTTGGGCTAGGGCACGGTCCTATGGAGGAGAAGTGACTAGGGGCCACGAAAAAGGAGCTAATCGCATCGGCAGGGGAAAATTTTGTAAAGGAAATGCGGGTTCATAGAAGAAATGCTGACGCGGTGGGGATTTTGATGCTTGGTCACAGTGCTCAGACATATGGAGAAAAGGAGCAAAAGGCTTAATCCCTTGGGGGCTTAAACTTTTATTTATAAAAAAGACTATTTTTTTATGCCAAAAATGGGTTTTTAGGCCAAATTAGAAGTTTCGATAGGTGAAAAGGGGTGTTTTAAACCAAAACAAAGTGATTTTAATGGTTTAAAAAGGGTTTTTGAGCCATATAAAGGAGTTATGATGGTTTGGAGGGTTTTTTCAGAGGAAATGATGAGTTAATAGAGGGAAAATGGGCTATTTTTCAAAAGGAAATGGACTAATAAAAACAGGGATAAAATAGCCTAAAATTAGATTTCTTCTTTGAAACAATAGGATAACCTTTTAGGATACATGGATGAAGATTTTGGTGAATTGACAGACTCAGAATGATGAAGGCAGTGAGATTTATAGAACTCATAATGTTTCTTTGAAATATTATTTCTAGAAATCTAGGAATGGAAATTTAGTCATCTTTGGATATCATCAGAATTATGGATGACTAACAGTTAGAACATGCATAAATAAAAGAAATCATAATACTCATAAAACTTAAAAAATGAGTCTCACCCAAATCTTCATCCCAATCTTCTCCCTCTGGGAGTGGGAGGTCTGGATCATCAGTGAAATCTGTGCCAAAGTAGGGCCAGTCCTCCACGACAATTAGCTGTTGACGGAGCCAATCAAAGAATTCTAGTCTACAGGACATCTATTGACCGCCCCATACCCTTGCAATCAAAGGTGCCCATCGAGCCATCTGTGGTTCTCTCGCTGGTGGTGTCGGGATTATAGCCTCTTGTTGCTGAAAAATGGGTAGTCGTTCCAAGAAGAATGATACTAGAATAGATCCATAACCAAATTGTTTCAGTTTGGTCTTCTTGCATTTGGTTAGTTGGTGCTTCATGTTTATGGTCACAGCCTCTGCCCAGTTGTAGATGGTCGGTGCCATGCAGTCTACAGCAAGAAACAAATTTGTCTTTTTTGCTTCGTGCGGTGCTTGTGATCCTGCAGCCCGGGTGATGGTATGCAATACCACGCGTAGTGTCAAATCTAGGATAGTTTTTATATCAACTTTCCCACTACTTGATCCCTTCCATGCTCCTCGACATACCCTGTCTATCACCTTGGTCATGTTTTCCATGCAAGGCCATATTCCGGTTAGGATTGGTGTTGCACCCCTCCGTGATAATCCTATAATGAAGTACACGTCAGAGACATCAATCTCAAGTTCTTGATCCCGTAGGATGAACTTCTCTTGATTTTCATCCCATATACTAATCAGATACTGTAGTAATTCTGGTTGGGCTCAGAGACATGGTGTTAGGAAGAAATTTTTCAAACCACAGTTTCTGAGAGCTTCCATGACTTCCTCATTTTCCATGGCTAGTTCATCTTCTTCGCTATGTTCCCATTATTTCCATTCAATGACCATTTTGCCTCTTTCTACCTGCAAATACACACACATGAGTGGTGTTAGTCAATTTTTAACCTTCAAACTGTAAATAATTGGAGTATTTGATGAGAATTTTTAGCTAAAATTGGTTTGTGTCATTGGCTCGACTGTTTCCAAAACAGTCGCGCCAATGGGCGCGCCCTAGTGTTAAAAATCGGGCGGTTGGCACGACTCCGTGCCCGAAACCCGCGCCAACCGCGAAGCCTTAATTTTTACATTTCTTCCCCCAAAATTAAAAATTGACAATTGCAGGAATCAAGAAATGACTTGAAATGATGAGAGGGATATAGCTCTTACCTAGAGTTGATGGATTTGCGATTGATCTGCTGGATTGGCCGCTATCGTCGCCACAAGATAACACAGTAAAATGGGTAACTATTGCTCCACAAGAGGTAAAAAGTGAAAAGTAATTATTTTTACCATTTTTGGTATTTTATAACTTTTTCACAACCCCAATTAGATTTTAAGGCATGTTTTTCGATCATTTTATTATATTATTTTCGAGAAATTGGTTTTACACATGTATCTTGTGCAGCAACAGGTTTTTCATGAGACAATGATGAAGTAATGAGTTATATTTTACACTTTTTTGGACTCGGTAAAAACACGAAAAAGTCAGTATTGGAGTCATCTTTCAGCTCTTTTCTGACTCTCTAAAATTGAAAATATTGCCAAGATTCTTTTCATTTGAACTCGTTAAGTGGCTGCGAAACGATATCTACCCAGTATATGTTTAACCCTTTTTCATGCTAGGATGGATTATTTACGAAAAAGGAATACCTTAGCCTATCGCGACTAAGAGGTTCCCTCAGACACAGTTTTCTACCTTTTCAGATCTGTGAGACTACCTACAAAAAGGGACTATTGGAGTTTTCTTTTCTGCCTTTTTTTCAAACTATCTAAACATGAAAAGATGCCGAGTTCTCCCTTTGTCAGACTCGTTAAACCTTATGACATCGGACTTCGTCACCATGATATTATTTCGAGTTCCTCCTTCCTAGGGCTCGTAAAATGTAATAGGTTGGATTTGTCCGAAGGACAAACTTACAGTACAAGCATATGTTATCCCCTTCAAGCTTGTTTTAAAAAATAATTGGGGTACTCGCCAGAAATGGTGGGGGAAAATGGGACCAAGTTTTAGTTATGTTAGTAGTATGTCACTCTTAAACATGGAACTTGTCTGCATTCGTGTTAGGTTGGGGACATCTCATTTCGTCATTTTTGCCTCCATGGGTTTGGGTAATCTCTTTTGAACTCTCATCTACTCTTTGCCATGTCATCATGACCTTAGATCCTTTGATGTCAAATACTGCCAAATCTAGTGTCGTGCTGTTGATATGTTCAAGAGAAGTTTGCCTCTGCAGTTGTCAACCTTCCTTTGATCTCCTGTTGGTCCTGATCCACTTTCATCATGTTCCTCTATCTTGTGTCGATGATGTGGGAAAAATTATGGCCCTCCTTCGACCAGGTCACTTCCTGTCAACTTCAGCTCATTATCCAGGAATTTGATCTAGAGACTCCCTTCTGGTACCTTGGAGCCTGCATGCCTCAATGGCAGGTTTTTCTCATTCGACACAAGGTTCACATAATTGGCCTTTGATCGAGTGATTCTGCAGGTGTTCGACGTCACATCGCTTTTCACATTCTGTAGAATGTACCTTTTGTACCTTGAGGGCCATCGTCATCATTGATGGTTTCTCTCGTGTCTTTTAAAAACTTTCATCATTGGTTAGTAATCAGACGATTTTCCTGCATGTTCGACTTTAGCTCATACATTTGCATGCTTGAATTTGTACTTGTTCAGGTCGAGATGGAGCACAAGACCTTGGATTTTTTCTGATAAACTCCAGGCTACGGATTTTTGTGGATTATTATGACTTATTGCATGACTCTCTTGATTGGATGGCTACAACCATACCTGAGTCTATTTATTGATCCTTCCTGCTGGATGGTTGTGTCCATACCTCGGATCTCAGTTTTTATATATTCTACTATGGATCGTTGCGCCCATGCCACATGATTCATGTATCACAGATATCAGTTGCATTTGTAATTTCAAGTCTTCTGACAACGGTGTTTGGGTCGAATGCATTCTCATAAAGCATTTCACCCCTCCCTCTCTCTCGGACTTCATACTTTAGGGGGCATCTGTTACACAACATTTTGTCACTGTCCCTGAAATCCCCAAATCGCACATTGGAGGGTCGTTTCTGTGACCAATACATAGTGTCATGCTTTACAAATACCATCCTTTCATCCATTTTGATGAAAAAAAAATTCTTCTTGTTGACATTTCCCTAAGCAGAGCTGTGTAAATCCCTATTTTTTCCTTGGCGCGAGTAGCCTGTTACATCCTCGTGTTGACCAGGAAATTTAACATTAAGAGCGTGCCACTTGGCGCTCTATGCCAGTTAGACACCTGCACCAAGTTGTTTATGGAATGTTTTTTAAAAATAGAGGTGGAGGTTCCATTCCAACCACCCAGGGGATGAGTCATTGGGAGTGGTTGAACTGAAACAACCATGGAATCCTTCCTTTAGTTAGTAGTTTCCACCTCCCTTGAAACTCTCCTAAAGGATAGGACACCCTCCCACCTTTGTATGGATCCCAACCTCCTCTCTTCCCTCTATATAAGAAACTATCTCCTTTGGTAGAAGCTAGCTGAACACATTATAGAAAAATAGTTGAACGGCTAAATAGCTAAACTAAGAGAATTATACTATAGCTAAGCTGCTAGAGGAGATAGAGTAAGAAATTTTGTGTTGAGAGAGCTCGATTCGATGACTTCTAAGATAGCCTGAGTCTGAATTCACTAACCGACAGTTGAGATGCATTTCGTCTTAACCCGCTGGAGGATATCACGACATCAAAGCATCAGTTGTACTCTTCCTTCTACTCATTAATATACATTACTACTGTTTGGTTCTACTATTGTGTTATGATGTTTATTTGATGTGATATGTTTAGCCCTCTTTGACTGAATATCAGTTGTGAGTGAAACTATTCTTTCATATGTTTTTCTTTTTCTTTGTCATATGTGCAGGTATCTAAGCATGATAGCGAACGGATCGTGACTTGCCAAGGCAGGAGCGAGACACCACTACTCTTTCTGCAACATTGACAACATTGGATTCAAGGTAGGTCAATCTACCATGTCTTTTGTTCATTCATTAGCTAGGAAGAAACATTTTAGCATGTCCTTTTGTTACTAGACCCACCCCATGGCTAGAGGGATCATCTCTGTCCACAGAGAGGATTTACCTTCATAAAAATCTGGTATGCCAATCTTCCAAATCACAAGACAACAACATTTTAGCGATCACAGTGGGACCTTCTAAGTCAGTGACAAACTAGGTACACCTTAGGACTCCAGAAACCATAAGAACCACATAAAAACTCAGAAAACCCAAAAACATTCTTAGATTGGTTTTATTTCTCATTTGGTGGTGGACCATATCCTATTTTACCTTCAAAAAAAGCTAAAAATTTCCACCCGGCGACTCCACTAGCCCCATTAGGCCTATTTTATCCACTAGTTCTTTTATATTCCCTTAATATTGTATCAAATCAGTCCTACAGAAGTTTAGAAGCCTAGCTCCATATTTTAGCAAGGTACTAAAACCCCAAGAGAGGTCAAAACATTTGAAAAACAGTTCTTAAAACTTTCAGCCTCTCTACATTTTTAAACTTGAAATCTGGCTTCACATAGGATCAATACCAGATCTCATCTAGACCCTAATCCTCCTCCAATAGTTGATGATCCAAAAAATATTTTGTGGCAAACTTCGAAATCTGGAAATTTAACTACTGATAGGATCATCCAAAGAACAAGATCTATCCCTGAAAACCTTACAGTCTTGAAATATCCTCACTTTGACTTGTCTCATACAAGGAACCTATTTAGAACCAAGTCTCATAGTGATATTGACCAATCTGACCTTGAGTCCACATATTTGCAGTAGAAATTTAGCAGAGAAACCTCTCCTTCCACTCCTCCTGATTTTCAGCTTCTCCACCACTTCAGTTATTTCCATAAAAAATATGCTCATAATCAGCCTGTTGGTCCAAGTGTTTCCACCACTCGCATCCACACATCCACTGTTTAAGACACCCCTTTTCATCCCACTTTTCCTTTTATAAATCCACCTCTTGTAAATCCCTCATTTTCTCCCACCATGGAAGCATGGTATGCCCCATTAGTGTTACCACAACCTATGGTTCCTTTACCAAATGATTATCAATCTAGAATTCATCATTTCACTGGAAATGAATATACCACTGCCCAACAACATGTGGATAAAATGGATAATGCCTTTGATTACATGGAAATAGAAGAAGAGACCATTAAGATGAGAATCTTTGCCCAAATTTTAGGAGGAGAAGCCAAGAAATGGTTTAAAAGCTTAACTCCTAATAGCATAAATGATCTCCATTATTTATACCAAACATTCATAAACAAATGGGAAATTAAGAAGAACCCTCTCCAAATCCTTTCAGAATATAACAACCTTAAAAGAAACATTGGGTAAAGTGTCCAAGATTATTGCACTAGATTCAATAGTGTTTACAATGCACTTCCCCCAAACATGAAGCCTTCACTAGGGCTAGCCTTAGCTAAGTTTCCTAAAGGCTTTGATCCTGGCATGGCCTACCAGCTAAGAGAGAGAGACCCTTTGACTTTAGAAGATATGCAGAGGGGAGCTATTAGTGTAGAAGCCAATCTAATTGAGAAAAGAGCTAGATTGAAATCAGAGAAAATAGTTAAATATAAAGATGAAACAACGGCATCAACCTCATCATCTGATGCCAAAATTGATAACTTAGTAAGGGTAATGGAAAGAATGCTTGAGAAGATAAACTTAAATGATGGAGTGTCTCTAAGAGAAACCAAATCAATCCCCCAAATAGAAATAGAAATCCCAATTTCAGAAGAGATCCCATCTAGGATAGACAAAGAGATAATGACCAGCAAATTAGGCCTCCCTTTCAACAAAACTATGTAGATCAGAAAGAAGAAAGGGAAACTGAAATATTAGAAGAAAATCATGTAAATCTGATAGGATCTGACAGTGAAACAGATGTTTTCCTCACTGAAGAAGAACAAGGTTTCTTCTCCTCAAAACAAGTTGAAAATAATCATGAGGATTCTGAAGATTACCATTTTGGGTTTGAAAATGCAATCATGGAGGTACACAGACAGTATGATCTTAGAAGTAAGAGGAACCCGGAAATTTCCAATGATCAAAACACAAACACTACTGTTAGCAAAACTTCATAGAATATTTCTAAGAAGATAGAAAATCGTAGTAACACTTTGACTAAGAAATTTGACTCAAATAAAGACAAAATAGATCAACAAAGTGTTAACCAAAGCTGCCCTAGTATTTCTACTAGTGGCCCTGAGAAATATGTCCTAAATAACAATCCTAATAAAACTCAGCAAATCAAAATTGCTGAAAAGACTATGCTTGACAAAACAGATGTAAATATGTCAAAAACATTGGTCCCTTTCAGCCTTGAAGGTGAGATTGCCAAGATCAAAATTAGCATACCCTTAGCTAAACTAGTAACCCAAGATGTATATAAAAACCAAGTTTTGAAAACTTTGAACATAGAAAGTAATACTGATACTTTGAACTTGACATATGATAAACCAAAACTATTTTTTGGTCCTGAAGCAGAGGGAAAATACCAAGAAGGAACCATTCCTCCATTTTATGTCAGCTTGAATATACATGATAAGATTTTGCACAATGCCATGCTAGATTCTGGTGCCTCTCACAACCTTATGCCAAAAGTAGTGATGGAGAGATTAGGCCTGGAGATTACTAAACCTTACAAGGACCTGTATTCCTTTGATTCAAGCAGAGTCAAGTGTTTAGGCCTAATCAAGGATTTATGTGTTAATCTGGCACAAATTCCTGGTAAAGGTCTAGTTATGGACATAGTTGTTGCTAACATTCCCCCAAAATATGGCATGCTTATATCTATATCATGGGGAGAAAAACTTCAAGGAAGCCTTCAAATGGACATGTCTTATGCTACCATACCTACTTTTAACCAAAATAGAAGATTATACAGAGAATCTCATATGAAATTTATGGTAAGAAACATAGATAGGCCAAACAACACTCCTGTTTATTCTATCCATTCAGATTTAGACTCCTTTATCTTGTACAATGAAGATGTGATCAGCCAACAAGAAAAAGAAAATGAGATAGGATTGAACCTCCTAAAATAGTAAAATTTGTCCCTAAAAGAAGAATCTGATAGCCTTAACCTTAACAGCCCTTAACAACCAAATAAAAATGAATATGAGACAGAAACACTTGGGGAAATGAACTTTGATGGCTCTTCTATAAAAATAAGTTATGGAGCTGGTGTATGGATACATAATACAAACCAAGGAAATTCTTATAAACTTTATTTCCAATGCACAAATAACATTGCAGAATATGAAGCCCTCCTCCTTGGCATACATTTGATCAAAGATTTACGAGCCAAGAAAATATCAGTCCAAGGAGATTCAAAGCTAATTATTAGGCAAATAAAAGGGGAGTATTCAGCCAAAATCCCAAGATTAAGAGAATATAGGAATGCTTCCCTAGAGCTCCTAAAAACCTTTGAAAAGTATGAACTCACTTTCATCCCTAGAGCTCAAAACAACCTTGCAAATGAACTTGCCTTTTCTGCTAGCAATTACCAGATACCCTAGGTAAATGAACAATTCAATATCAAAGTGAAAAATAAGCCTACAATACCTAATAATGAAGACTATTGGCAAGTGTTTGAAGTTGATAAACACATTGATGATTTTCTGCAATCAAAGAATGATTTTGCTGAATTAACACCTAGCTCAAGCCATGAAAAGGACTATCTTGATGAAAAACAAGTCCATAAAACAGAGATGTTCTCTACTGCTGATATAAATCAATTTGAATATCTTTATACAACAGAATTATTAAAAAAAATAGACCAAAAAGACCTTGAAATTTTACAATGTAAAAATGATTCAATACCAAGAGGTCTTGCACCATTAGAGGAGTTGTTTGATTTCAATGATGTAGCCAAAAAACCAAATATGGAGCCTATAGAAACCAATGTAGAAGAACATAACATAGGCATCATAAATGAACCCAAAATGATCAAGTTATCTAGCACTCTCCCTACTCATATCAAACATGACTATATTGAACTTTTCAAGGAGTTTGGAGATGTTTTTGCATGGTGGTACAAAGATCTGAAATCATATGATACTAGCATCATTCAACACAAAATTCGTCTTAAGGAAAATCAGAAACCTTTCAAACAAAAAATAAGAAGGATAAACCCTATTTTATTGCCTTTAGTTAATAAAGAGATCAAGAAGATGTATGATGCTGGGATCATGTTCCCCTTAGATACTCACAGTGGGTGTCCAACCTTGTGTCTGTTAGGAAGAAGACCGGGGAAATTAGGCTCTGCATTGACTTTAGAAATATGAACAGAGCCTCCCTGAAAGATAATTATCCCTTGCCTAAAATGGACTGCATCCTTCAAAAGGTGGTTGGATCTAAAATAATATCACTACTGGATGGTTTTTCAGGCTACAACCAAGTGTTAGTACTCCCAAGTGATCAACACAAAACTGCTTTCACTACACCTTGGGGTACATTAATGTATGTTAAAATTCCATTTGGTTTAATGAATGCAGGGGCCACATTCCAAAGGGTCGTGGACATATCTTTTTCAGAAGACATAGGCCAATTTATAATCATTTACCTTGATGACATTACTGTTTTCTCCAAAATTGATAAAGAACATTTGATTCATTTGAGAAACATTTTTGAGAAATGAAGAAAATATGGCTTATCTTTGAATCCCAAAAAGACACTCTTTGGTATCCAAGAAGGAAAACTTCTTGGCCACATAATTTCTGAAGAGGGAATCAAAGTAGACCCTAAAAGGATTGAAGGCATATTGAAAATCAGCCATCCTAGAAACCTCAAATAATTTCAATCTTTCATTGGAAAGATAAAGTTTTTTAGAAGGTTCATCTCCAACCTTGTTGAAATTTTGAGGAATATCACAAACATGCTCAAAAAGGAAACAGGGGTTAAGTGGACCTTAGAATCCAAACATTCATTTGAACTGGTAAAACAAGCTCTCACTCAAACACCGGTTCTTATTAGTCCTGATTTCACTAAATATTTCTACATCTTCTCATTTGCCTCTAAACACACAATTGTTGTAGTATTGCTACAAAATAATAATGCAGGGCAACAACAACCCATATCCTTTTTCAATAGAACCTTAAGAGATGCTCCACTCAAATATAATATCATGGAGAAACAAGCCTTAGCCTTGATAAAAGCATTGAAAGATTTCCGAGTCTACATTTTACACTCTCATATCATTACTTTTGTCCCACATACAGTTGTCAAGGACATTCTAAATCAAGACCCTGATGGTAAAAGGGGAAAATGGATTGCAGTTATCTTAGAATATGATTCAGAAATCAGGCCTACCAAGCTGATTAAAGGACAAGGATTAGCAAAACTCATAACAGAATCAAATTTCCAAGCATTAAATATAAACATGGTTGATGTTTTAGAAGAAACAAAATAATTCATAGCTCCTTACATTGAAGAAACATTCTTGAATCCACCTTGGTATGCTGGTATCATTTATATGCTCCTCTATCTTAACACTCCTCCTTCTCTATCAAAGACTAAAGCTATATTCTTGAAACAAAAAGCTTTAAATGACTGCATTTTCGATGGAGTGTTATATTGGAAAAATGTTGTTGCCATATTGCTTAAATGTTTGCTTGAGGATAATGCGGAAAAAATCATGCATGAGTTGCATGAAAGAGAATGTAGAGGCCACTTTTACTGGAAGACAACAGCCAACAAGATCCTTAGAGCTAGCTATTATTGGCCCACCATTTTCCCAGATACTCAAAAACTAGTCATGACTTGCAATAAGTGTCAGATTTTTGATGGAAAGAGAAAGCTCTTACCTCTACCTTTGCATCCCATCAGTATTGAGGCTCCCTTTCAGCAAGGGGGTTTAGACTTTATTGGAGAAATTCACCCAACCTCATCTTCCCAACATAAGCGGATCCTTACTGCCACAGATTACTTTATCAAGTGGATAGAAGCCATCCCCTCTAGGAATGCTACTGACTCTGTCATTATCAAGTTCCTTGAAACTAACATACTATCTAGATTTGGTTGTCCTAGGAAAATCATTACAGAAAATGATGTTTCCTTCAAATCCAAAAGAATGGTTGATTTCTGCTACAAATATCATATCACATTGGGCCATTCCACAACTTACTACCCCTAGGGAAATGGATTAGCTGAATCCTCCAACAAAAGTCTGGTCAACATTATCAAAAAGATGTTGCATCAGAATCAGATATCATGGCATAGTAAGCTGGTTCATGCATTATGGGATGATAGGCTAACCACCAAGAAATCAATAAATATGTCCCCCTATCAGGTGGTATATGGCATAGATGCAGTCTTCCCTACATCTTTGGGAGTTCTAGTCATAAATCTTCTCCAAGAAGTACAAACAGAAGAAAATGGCATGCAAAGAAGACTAAATCAAACCATTCATCTACAAAAGACAAGAGAGGAAGTGTAAAAAGGGACACAAGCAGTTCCACAAAACATCAATAAGATCTTTGACAGAAGAACCAAATCAAATAACTTTCAAGTTGAAGGAAGTTTTTAAATGGGATTCAAGGAGAGAAGATAAAGGTAAACATGGCAAGTTTGAGAATTTATGGAAAGGGCCTTATATAATTCACTCAATTAGGGGTCATAATGCTTTTTTTTTTACAAGGGCTGAATGGAGAAGAACTATTTGGAGGTCCTGTCCATGGCAGGATGCTTAAACATTATTTCTGTCAAGATTCTTAGATTCAAAGTTTTCACTCAGTATACATAACATAGTATGAGAAATATCAAAGAAAATACAAAATCAATGAAAGAAAAGAAAAGGAAAAAGAGGGCAAAATCAAAAGAGGTACAACCCCATACCAAGAAAACGATACTATTGAAAGTGTGCAAGTATAAATGCCACCACTGATTCAAAATGATATCATGTTCAGTCATCTAGCCTAATCATGGCTGAACATACTTTAAATTTAAGTTGATAAGTTAGTAGAAACAAATATTGTCAAGATTATTTCAGGCTTGAATTATCAAAGAAGGATAGATTAGGAAAATATAAAGATTCTGGTTCCACATGCTCAAAACAGAACCAATTAGATAGATAAGCATACATTACTAATGACAAATCATAGCCTTATCTTTCTAAATTTACTATTATGCAAATAATGTTTGTGTCCAGCTTGTTTCAATGCCACAACCATGGTGAATCAGACTGTCCAATCCTGATTTGAACCATGCTCTAAATTTCATGTCATTAGATAGAGAATCAAGGCTGCCAAATAGCTTAATCTTGGCAATCAAATAGTTTAAGGTAGAAAATAAAAAGATTTCAATAGTTTAATCTGAACTCTTGGAAGAAATAAGGATAAGAGTAGATAGTTTATTTCTATTTTCAAAATAAAGATGTCAAAGTGTTTGCTAGCTCAACTGCACTCAAAAGGAAGGAAAAATGTTAGGACAAGTAGGATTGGGTAGGTAAAAATACTATCAAAAGAATCACATCTTGCATATTGTTAAGACTTGTCACTTCAAAGGAATATTAGCAAGTGAAAAAAAAGAGAAATTTGCCCATTGGATGAGGTACTAGTCTGCTGAAACTCAGAGATTTGATAAACTAAGGTTATGGACACCTTGAAAAGAAAGCTGCCCTCCCCAAGTGGAGCCACTGTTAGTCATCAGTAATTTTTCTGATATCAAAAGATGACTAAGTTGTAAAGCCTATATTTCTAGAAACAATGTTTGAAGAAACACTGTGAGTTCTAGAAATCTCACTGCCTTCATCATCCTAAAACTAACTATTCTTCTAAATTTACATATCTTTTGCCCTCTCAAAATTTACCCTACTGCAAATAAGTCTTCATTTTTTAGGCATGTTTGCCTCATTTTCATTTCCTCGTTTACACCCTCATTCATTCTCTTCTTCCCTTCTCAAAAACCCTCAAAAATTCCCCTCGCACATCATTTTCTTCTAAAAGACCCTTAAACAATGTAAAAACCCTTTTGTTACATTGTTTAAAATTAACTTCTAAGCCTATCGAACCCTTTAAAATCTCATAAAAACTCTGTTTTTATGTTAAAAGTGCATTTTTTCATAAATTAGGCCTTTAGCCCCTTCTTGTCTTAGCCCTGGTTCCCTCCTGCTCCCATAAAACCAAGGCCTCTATCCACTATACCCTAGCCCATTCCCTATTTTAAGGACTCCTCTGCCCCCTTTACTTCACCCAACCTTCTCATTTTCTTCCAAAACACCTCGACCCCGCATATAACCTAGCCCCGCAATGCGACAAAACTACCACACCGCCTGTCCTGTGCCCCACCTCCCAAATTTACGCCTCAGTCCCCGAAGCCTCCCGCACCATTGATCTCACTTCACAATATCTGACGGCTTAGGTCCGATATCGCGCAGGTTTTTTCAATAGGGTTTAACAACCCCAACCCACGTGAAATGGGTGCTTTCACCCTGGACACGCGACAATCGCCCAGTGGAATCACGCGACCTCTGCTCAAAACCACTTACCACCTAATGACTGTGCGATAAACCACTGTGGTTTTCCAAAACCACCTTTCTCCCCCTTGTGCCAAAATTTGAAATTCTTCACCTCTTCGCCATGATTCCACCTCTGGAAACTTTTCCTCTGCACATTCTCCTCCTCTGCATACCATCCCCAATAGCTCCAAACCCCGAAAAGGCAGTTTTACCCCCTTCCACAGGCTTTAAACTAATATGTGTTTGTGTGTTTGCAGTTTTTAATGGTGGTAATCCCCACAGAGGCATTCCAATGGTAAAATATCCTCTGGATGACAATCCATAAGGAAAATTTGCATTAAAATGGCCAAGAGGGTTTGCATAGGGTTATACCCATGATGAATCATGATCATCAATGGGTTACAAAACCCTCCAGCACATGAAGACCACATCCCTGCACACAGAAATCACAAAAAGATCAAAGAAACAACAAACCTAGAAGAGCATAAGGGTCAAAAGGGTTGATTACAAATCAAAGGATAAAATAGAAGATTAGCCTTTAAAGGCAGTGATTAAAGATGAAAAGACAAAGGTTTTAAGATAAAGGATAAATAAATAAGATAGTCATAAAGCAGAACAGAGGATAAAGGCAGTAAGACAGATTATCAAAGAAAATCAAGGCTCAAAGGCCTAATTACTGAGTTTGATGATTAAAAAAAAAAAAAAAAATCCTAAAGGTAGTGTCCAATAACTCAACAAGGAAGCAGTTACTCCTCCAAAAGATCAAATTGCCACCTACTGCATGCTTTCTATCGATAAAGGCAATTGGCAGTTATTGCACATTCAGAAGATATTTTATCTGTCAAGGCAATTATTTTAATAGTAAAAATAGGCCTTAAAGTCAAAGTCTTGACCTATTTTTCCTTAGAAAGTTAAGACGGAGTTATTAAAACAAAGAAGTATCTGCAGATATTTCTACCTTATGCCTTGCATGGTTTCCAAGGTCAGAAATGCACCTACTCTGTCATAAATGATACCCAAACCCTATCTTAACCTAACCTTCTCATTTGCAGCATAAATACTGTATTTGAACTCATTGTATTGTTGGAATTTGATGACTCTTTGAAGTAATACATATTATCTTGGAAGTTGAAGGAAAATTGATGTCTTGGATCTTGTGGATGCCCTAATTTGTTTGTTGATGGAGGAGGCTAGATCACTGGATCCCTGAGCTTGGTTGTTGGTGAAGTTCTTGTATCTATTATTGTTATTTCCCGTTCTCATTATATTTTCATTTTTCTTTGTTACAGTAGAGTAAAGGTTTTAGGCTAAGAAATGTCTTTTGAAAGCACCTTAGTTCTTTTTACGCTTCACTGTCTAAATGTTTTCTTCTGCAAGGTCTGATTGGAGGATCATTAATTTCCCTCCAGTTCTATCTAGCTTGTTATTTTACAAATGATTCAATAGATTATAACCAAGGAGTTTCTCTTTTGGTAATTCCATGTTCCTTTGAGTACGGCTTGAGAGGTTGTTTTAAGGAATGATTTTAATAGAGTGAAACCAAGAAATTAAGTGGTGAGTCCATGCTCCTTTGAGTACAACTTGAGAATTGTTTCTGAAACTTCTTTAAAGTATGCTTAGTAGAGTCTAAGCCAAGGAAGTATATGGTGTGCCCTGTCCTCTGGTCTGCCTTTAAAAATTTTCTTTGATCATCCTTAGAGAGTTTGGTCAAAAGCAGACTAGATTATTTATGTTTGACCTTAGGCTACTCTTACTTTTTATCTTATATGTTTTCTTATCTGAAAGTAGTCTTTTGATTGCTAGATTGTTGTCTGAAAGGTTGCTTATTAAATTTTTGTCCAAAGAAGTCTATGGTTTTCCCTATCCTTTGGTTCACTTCAAAACAGTTACCTTGAAAGATGTCTCTTGTTTAAAGTACATGATAAGGAATTCTTAATTGCTCTTTGTCCTACTTTTCATTCTTATCCTTAATGTTCAGCTCATTATTCCAAAAACTTTGAAGATCCACTAGCCAAGTTAGGTTTGCCCTATGATACTCCCCGATCCTTTTATATAATCATCATGAATTCCATTTGACTCCATTGCCCAATGAATTAGAGATTTCCCATTCTATTTATGCTCTTTGATCATTATGTCCAACCAAAACAATCAAACAAACCTTGTACTTAATAACTAGCCTAAAATCAACCCTTAAAAGCAAACAAGCACATATCCTTTGCAAAACAACCTGAGAGATCCCTCTCTTAGTCTAGCAAGGCTAGGTCCTAGAACTCTAAAGATTTCCTTGTCCTTTGGTATGCCAATTTTCCAAATCACAGGACACCAACACAATGACAATTTTGCATCGCAACATCGCACGGTTTTGATGCTGAGTCAAACGTTAAAACTTAAAACATGTGAAGTGTGGGTTGTGGGCTGTAAAGCGTCAAGGAGTCTAAAAAGAGAAAGGTAAGGAAATAAAGTGAAATATATATATTTATGGTAGGTTTTCAATGCTGTAAGGTTTATGTGGTGGGTCTCGCCAATATCGCATCGGCGGGGAAATAGCTTATTCAAAGGGCTTAAGAGTTAAAACAAAAAGTTGCGGGCACAAAGTTGCAGGAAATGGTAAGTAAATGTAGCATGTAAGAAATAATGCAGAGTATGGGTTGCTGGTATTTTGTTTGATTTTTTGCGTGGATTTCATGAAAATTCCTTCGGGTTTGAAACCTGAGGCTTGTCCTTCCCTGCATAGAAAATTCAAAGAAGCGTGGGTTTCTACCACATTTATTCATGGCATTGGTTGAGAGTAATTCCAACACTCCCCCTTAATCACAATTTTCGCCATCAACCATTCCTAGACACTGTCTGAGATAAAAAAAACTTCTTTATCCCAATGGCTTTGTGAGGATATCAGCAAGTTGTTCCTCTGACCTACAATGTTGCAAAAAAAAATCACCATTGTTAACCAATTCCCTTATAATATGATACTTTGCATCAATATGCTTTGTTCTCTTGTAGAAAACATAATTCTTTGACAATGCAATTGTTTAGCTATTATCACAATAAATTGTGGTTCCTTTGTCTTGCTCGTGACATAAATCTCTCAGCATCTTTCTCACCCAAACTACTTAGCATGTTGCTTTTGTTGCTGCTACATATTTAGCTTCTACCGTTGATAATGAAACTATTGGCTGCTTCTTGGAAGCCCATGTAATGGCTCCTGATCCCAAATGAAATACATACCCTAATGTGATCTTTTTGTCATATATACTTCCATCCCAATCACTGTCAGTGTAAGTAATCAACTTAAAATTATTAGATATGGAGTATATAACACCATAATCCTTTGTTCCATTCACATATCTCAATATTCTCCTTCTTGCTTGCCAATGTGTCGCCTTTGGTGTCTCCATGAATCTGGATATCAAACTTACTGCATATATTATATTAGGCCTAGTTGCAGTCAAATACATTAGATTGCCAACCATTCTCTTGTACAATGTCGGATCAACATTCTTGCTTCAATCTTCCTTGCTCAATTTCAACCCCATGACAGTTGGAGTTGTTGTTGCTTTGTTGTTCTGCATATTGAACCTCTTTAAAAATTCTACAACATACTTTGCTTGGGAGATAAAAATACCCTTTTCATTTTTCTTTACTTCTATGCCCAAAAAATATCTCAATAAACCCAAGTAAGTCATTTCAAATTCACTCTTCATGACTTCTTTAAAATCAACAATGATAGAAACATCATTTCCTATGAAAATCAAATCATCTACATATAAAACAAAAATAATAATTTTACTGTCATTTTCTTTGATGTAGAGTGTGGGTTCACCATCACACTTGTCAAACCCATTGTCCACCAGGTAAGCATCAATCCTGTTGTACCATGCTCTTGGTGCTTGCTTCAGCCCATAAAAGCTTTCTTCAACTTACACACTTTTTGTTCTTGGCCTTCTATCTCATAGCCAGGAGGTTGTTCAACATACACCTCCTCTTTCAACACTACAGTCAAGAATGTTGACTTCACATCCATTTGATAAACTTTCCACTTTTGTTGTGCTTCTATGGACAACATTGTCCACACTATCTCCATCCTTGCAACTGGTGCAAATATTTCCTCATAGTCTCTTCCTTGTTGTTGCTTATAGCCTTTGACAACAAGTATTTCTTTGTTCCTTTCTATCTTGCCTTCAATGTTACTCTTGGTCTTATAGAGCCATTTCACTCCAATAACTTATTTTCCTTGTGGGAGGTCCACTAACTCCCATGTGTCATTCTTTTCTATTGCTCCTATTTATTCATTCATTGCTTCAATCCACTTCTCTGCTTTTACTACATCTTCAAAATGGATTGGATTATAAACATGACAAAATAAATAAAATAAATAATTCATACCAACATTACTATTTACTTCTTCTTGCTCTTAAATTGCACTTAAATTTCTGATTTTTGGTCTTATTGTATTTGTTGAAGATGTGCTTGGAGTTGAACTTGAACTCAAGAGATTTTTTTATCCCTGTGGTGTGCTTGGAGAAGCACTTTCTTGGTTTTGCACTGTTGTACTATTGCTTGCTTGCGGTGTGCTCTATTGAGCTTGTGTAGGTGGTGGAGGAGCCACCGTTGAGGAATTATTTTCTGCAATCAATTCCTCTTTATCTTCATGTGAAATATATTTCTTCACATTCACTATCTTCACTAAACTTCCATCCCAATCTTCTTCTTCAATGAATTGAACATCGTTGTTGATTATTACCTTCTTGGTTGATGGATTGTAGAGCTTATAAGCCTTGGATTAATCACTGTATCCAACAAATATACACTTCTCCCCCCTTGATTTCCAAATTCTTCCTTAACGGATCCAGGCCATGTGGATATGCCACACATCCAAACACTCTCATGTGAGTGACAACTTGATTTGTTCCACTACATGCTTCTTCTGGAACTATGTTCATAACAGCTTTGGTTGGACATTTATTTAAAATATAAGTTGCACAATTGACAGCTTCTGCCCCAATACTCATTTGGAAAATGCTTTGCCTTCAACATACTTCTCACCATGTCCATGATGGTCCTATTATTTCTTTCTGCTACACCATTTTGCTGAGGTGTATACCTTGTGGTTAACTGCTTGTGTATTCTATGCTCCCTGCAAAAACGTAGGAAGTCTTTGGAGATATATTCTCCACCTCTGTCAGTTCTCAACACTTTTATGTAGTGTCCACTTTGCTTCTCAACAAGAGCTTTGAAGTGGTATAATTCTTCAAAAACTTCACTTTTCTATTTTAAAAAATAAACCCATGTCTTTCTTGTTTAATCATCTATAAATGTCAAAACATAATGACTTCCATCTAATGATGGTGTTTGCATTGGTCCACACAAATCTGAGTGGACAGTCTCCAAGGGTGTTTTTTCCCTTATACTCTATCCTATTGGAAATGATTCTCTGTGTTGTTTTCCCAAGATGCAGCCTTCACATAGGCTTCCTGGTTTCTCTATGAGTGGTAATCCCTTTAACGTGCCTTTTCTATGCAGCAAATCAAGCCTTTGAAATTGAGATGTCCAAATCTCAAATTCCATAACTAGTTTTCATCTTTCACTTCTTCTTGAAAGATTTCTTGTGTGACTATTGCTACAACACCTCTTTCCCTCAGGTCTATTCTTATCTTGAGAGGAAACATCCTATTGCTTGTCATATGCACTTTTGCAATGACCTATCTACTTGGAGGTATATCCATTATTGTGCACACATCATTCTTAAAAAACACGGTGTAGCCCTTATTCACAAGTTTTCCAATGCTTAGAAGGTTACATTTCAGGCTAGGTACATAATAGACATCTGGCACAAACTTCTTCTCTCCCTTATTTGTCAATATCTTTACTCTTCCTTTCCCCATGACAAAGAATTTTCTATCTGTCCCCGTTATCACTTCAGATTTTATACTCTCATCTAGATTGGAAAACATTGCTATGTTTCCAGTCATATGGTTACTACAACCTAAATCTAGGAACCATACATCTAGTTTTTCTTGTGCTACATTACAAGTTAAAAACACATTTCCTTGGTTATGATTTTCTTTTGTAAAATTTACACTAGGTCTATTACCCATGTCATTTTTCTTCTTTCTAAATTCATTAGCATAATGCCCATACTTTTTCAATAATGAAATTGGACTTGAGATTTATCATACCTCTATCCTTGTGCTTGATTTTGGCTTGAGCCTTCGCTTGGATTCTGATTGCTACCGCTTCTACTTGTGCTTGCAAGCCTGCTTCTTCCACCTCTGTGTGGGCTTCTTCCTCTTCCTCGGTATTTTGATCTTCCTCGACCTCTACCTCGACCAAAACACATTTGTGTCTTGAATGCATGCTCCAATGAGGATTTCATTGCTCTGTTTAGTCTGTGCTCATGAGACACCAGTGATGCATGAAGCTAATCCACTGAAAATTGTGAGAGATCCTTTGTCTCTTCTATGGCCACTACTATGGCATAAAATCTTGATGGTAGACTTCTTAACACTTTCTCCACTATTCTTATTTCCTCAAATTTCTCTCCATGGGACTTAATTTGCGTAACCAACCCAATTACATGTGTGAATAATGAGTCTATGTTATTAGACTCTTTCATACAAATAGTTTCAAAATCCCTCCTCAGCATTTGAAGTTTTGTTGTCTTTACTTTTGTCATACCTTGGTAAGCTATCTGGAGGGTATCCCATGCCTCCTTAGACTTTGTTTCTGTTGCAATCCTTGAGAAAATACTCTCATGTACTCCTTGGAAAATATAGAAGAGGGCTTTGGAGCCCTTCCTATTTTCTCTCAACAAATCTCATTGTGCTTGTATCAAAGCATTAAGTGTTGTTTCATCTGTTGGTTCTTGGAAACCATTATCCACCAGCATCCAAATATCTTGTGAAGAAAACAGGGCCTACATTGTAATGGCCCAATAATCATAATTATTACCATTGAATTGTGGTAATTGTGGATTTTTCAGGCTTGTGCCTGCTGCTGCCATCTTGAATGTGTAACAAAAAAAAAAATCTCACTTCTGTAAAAGCTTTCTCACTGCCAGAGACTTCTCTTCTACAAAAAACAATATTTTAGCTTCTTCACTAAAGACTCCCTCTTTGACTCAGAGCCTAGACCTTCTTTGATACCATGTTGGAAATATTGAATACAACAAATGGAGATTCATTCCCCCCACAACACAGAGAATGGAATGTAAAAACTCTGGTAAACTTGAATAAGAATATATTATTATTGATAAAAGATGAGATGATTACAATTGGGAGAGGCCAAGGCTTTAAATACCGCCTTATGGCATCTCTTGGTGAAGGGGCATGATATTTGATCATGCCTTTTCACTTAAATAAACCTAAGACAACCTAGGACAACTACATTAATTAATAATTAATAAGATGTACATAACATTGCCTCTCTCTCAAAAGATGCTTTGTCCTCAAAGCATACGTAATGATGGACATTGTTGACGAATGCTTGGGTTTCTCGAGGGGTGGGCTCTTTCTTTTTGAGACGACCCCACATTTTTAAAATATCTTGGATCAACTTCTCGAGTTCAATCTTTTGGTGATGTGGATAGCGATAAGATTTGATGTTGACAGGGTCAGATCCTACCTTGACTTCTATTGTGTCTTTGATTTCCCTATTAGGGGGCATTTTCATTGGCAGGTCTTAGAATACTTTTTCATGTTTCTGAACTAGTCCTTGTATTTCTAGTGACCCTTCGCTGATCCTTTTTGTAGATAACATTTCTAATTGATGACATTGTACTATATAGGCTAGCGCTCCTTTTCTAATCATCTTCATCATCTGGGATGATGACATGATTTGATTTTCTGGTGCTTGGAATCCATATAACTTGTGCTTTTTCCCTTCCCACTTAAAGCTTATACACTGCTTCTAATGGTTGGCAGAATAAGTACCCAAGGTTTGTAGCCATTGAATTCCTAAGACCACATCTACTCCTCATAATGGCACGGTGTTGAATGGAGATTCTAAATTAAAATTTTGAATCTGCAATTTGACTTTATGGAATTTCCCTACCTTATCAATTTTCTTACCATCGGCCACCATTACTTTCATATTGGGCATGGGAAACGTAAAGATGTTGAGTCTTTTGGCCATAGTCAAATCTAAAAAATTGTGGGTACTGTCGGTGTCAAGGAGAACCATTACGTTGTTCTTCTTAATATGTCCTTTTATTTTTAGTGTGTGAGGTTGTGATATACATGTCATAGATGATAAGGACATTTGTGGAATGCTTCCGTCATCTAGTTCTGGAGGGAACTCTGAGGTAGCTGCATCTGATTCATCATTGTTAGAGTCATTAGTTGCTTCACAGTTATACAGATTCTTTGTCTCGTTTCCTTTAGCGCACCTATGCTTAGGGTCCCACTTTTCACCGCAACATTTGCACTTGCCCTCTCTCATCCTTTGTATTTCCACGTTAGATTTTTCTTCTTCACGAGGATGGGGTGGGACATATTTTGTGTTATCTGTATTTTCAGATTGAGAAAATCTTCGTCTTGAAATTACTCTTTCTGATTTTGACCAAGATAACCTTTCAAATTTCTTTTTAGCAACTTTTGCTTTTTGCCTTGCTAGTTCTACTGATGTAATGTCGTGAAGTTCGAGCTCTTCTTGTATATGGATTTTAAGTCTTGAGATGAAAGACTGGATTAAAAAAGATTTTGAAAATCCAGGTACTTGTGTCGCTAAGGTCTCCCATTCTCGAGTGTAATCATCCACATCTCCTTTTTGGCGTAATTTCATGAATGTTGAAAAAAAAAATTCTTCTTTTATACCTTGAAATCTTTTAAAGAATGCATCCTTAAATTTCATCCAAGTAATGTCAAGCGTCGTCTTTTTCCACCACATATACCAATTATATGTTTCTCCTTCCATTTTCAAGGAAGCATGCTTAATTGTTTCGTCATCACTATTAATGTCATAAATCTCAAAATATTCTTCGGCTTTATTAAGCCATGCAATGCTATTTTTTTCATTACCGTCAAACTTGGGAAGCTCGATTTTTGCTCTTCGATGATATGCTAACGGTGGAACGAGAAAGGAGTATTGATTAGCAAATTCATTCCAGAGCTGCTTATTTTGAGAATCTGCATTACTATCTTCGTGATGGTGTGGGGAATCGGTTTTTTCATGGCACTCTTCTGAATTCCCTGAATCTACTGAATTGTTCTGTTGATTATGTTTCATATTGGGAAATATTGGTCATTGTGTCTAATTTATCTTGTTTCAGAGTTCTATCAGCTTTTGCATTGCTTAGCTGTGATTTTATGTGGCCTCGCTATGGTTTAACCAAATTTTTCTTTCTATCTGATTTGTCGTATCTTGAAGCTTTTGATGTCATTGGAATTTCCTACAACTGTACCCTCAATATCGACTAATCTTTTGCCGAAGTCATCAGAATTATTATTGATATGTTTCTCAAGATCCAACAATTTTTTTTGGAAATCGGCCATCGACATTGAACACGTACGCGGTGGTGAATATTTATCTGCCAATTTTCCCTTCTTTTTTTAACTGGTTTTTATATAAAAATTAATTTTAAATTAAAGTTTATATAAAAAAATTGAATTATATATATATAAATATATATATATATATATATATATATATTAAAATTGAATTTTAATTGAATGGCCACACCCACAGACACGATGCTTCAAATTTTTTTTTAAAACTAGCTTTTTGCTGCGGTGGGGACAACAGACAGAAGGCGGCGGGGAACAACAGACGACAGTTAGCGAGGCAGAGGGATGAGGGCAGCGGGGAATAGCGGAAGATAGCGGGGAAGGGAGGACAGTAGGGAGGGAAGGCAAACCGCGGGGGATATGGCAGCGGGAATTGAGGGCGGGGGCGGCAGGGAAAGGCGGCAGCTGAGAAGGGTGGGAAGGATGGCAGGGGAAGACAGGTGGGGAAGACGGTAGACAGCAGGGGTAGGAGAGATGGGTGGCGGAGAGGAGAGGTGTTGAGGGAGGAAAGGAGGAGAGATGGGCAGAAGGGCGGGGAGGAGAGGTGTTGCGGGAAGGGAAGAAGAGGTGGGCAGGGGAGGCGGGGAGAGGTGAGGGCACGACCGTGAGGGGAGCAACGTGCGTGAGGGGGAGTGGAACGTAATAGGGCAGGAGCTGGCGGGGAGGGGTGAGTGTGGGAGGAAGGCTGAGAGCATTGAGGGGTTTGGGTAGGGCCGTGAGGTCCGAGGGGTGAGGGGGTAGGTTGGGTAGAGGGAGGGGGGTGCAGTGTTGGGAGGGGATCACTGTGTGAGGGGGCCGATGGGAGAGGAAAGTAGTCAGACTACAAAGGGACGAGGATGATGACAGCGGAAAAAAAAAAAAAGGAGATGATGACTGCGAAGGAAAAAAAAATGGCAGCGGCTCAAAGGGGGTGGAATGGGGTCTTCAAATGTTGCTACCCACATGCACCAGGCCTTTAAACAAATCTGAAATTTTCTCTATAATTTCTTAATCTCTTTGATGGTCACACAGATCCTGAAGAGCGACTGCTCTGATACCAATGGAGTGTAAAAACTCTAGTAAACTTGAATAAGTATATATTATTATTGATAAAAGATGGGATGATTACAATTGGGAGAGACCAAGGCTTTAAATACAGCCTTATGGCATCTCTTGGTGAAGGGGCATGATCTTTGATCATGCCTTTTCACTTAAATAAACCTAAGACAACCTAGGAAAACTACATTAATTAATAATTAATAAGATGTACATAACAGAGAATGCGAAAATTAACAGTTAAACACAGACAGAGAGAAAAACGCATAGGAGAGGAATTTTTTTTTAATTTATTCAACTCTTTTCTGAAAACATATGAAACTACATATATATCTAATACAAAATGGCCATAGCATGTTAATGCATTTCAATGTTGGATGGACGGGTAACAACCAATCATCCCTTTTGTTGTCAAGGCCCATTTCTTCATTAAAGGCACACAGAGCTGTGTATGCTTGATTTTATTGTTTTGTTGTTTTTAGAAGAAAATGCGTAAAAAACACATAAATTGGCAGACCTAAAATATTATGGATTTCAATTGTGAAACATCATCGCATCCACACCTCCATCGCATAACACATATCAACGATGTCGAAACTTCACTAGGTGCTATCTATTAAACTTTGTGAACTGCGATGCGTACTAGCACGATCGCATTGCATCGCAAAACATTTAACTTTGCGAGTGCTTTGCTAAAAACATAAACTGTTGTGATTGCGATGTGATGTGGCACTATCGCATCGCATCCAAAACAAAATAACCTGCAAGCGCTATACGTTAACTCCTGAGCTTTGCGACATGCGATTTGTGCTATCCTCCTGAGCTTTCCATGTCCCCCTCTTGCGATCGCATCGTGGCTCAAATAAAATAACTTGCGGGCGGTCAAAAAAGGTATGTCATAAACTTTGCGAAGTGCGCACTGTGGGCGACAGAAAAGTTTAAAACATAAAATGTGCGAAGTGCGGGTGGCTTAAAAGTTAAATTGTGCGATGTGCAATGACGATGTCGCATCGCAACATCGCACAATTTTGGTGTTGAGTCAAACGTTAAAAATTAAAACATGCGAAGTGCGGGCTACAGGGGGTAAAGCGTCGAGGAGTGCAAAAAGCGAAAGGTAAGGAAATAAAGCGAAATACAAATATTTATGGCGGATTTGAAATGCGGTAAGGTTTATGTGGTGGGTCCCGCCAATATTGCATCGGCGGGGAAATAGCTTATGCGAAGGGCTTAAAAGTTAAAACAAAAAAATCGCAGGCGTGAAGTTGCAGGCAACGGTAAGTAAATGCTGCAGGTAAGAAATAACGCAGAGTATGGGCTACTAGTACTTTGTTTGATTTTTTGGGTGGATTTCAAGAAAATGACTTCGGGTTTGAAACCTTGGGCTTGTCCTTCCCTGCATAGAAAATTCAAAGAAGCGTGAGTTGCTGCCACATTTATTCATGGCGGTGGTTGGAAGTAATTCTAACAATTTTCTATTAAAATAGTTCAGGTTCTTTAGTTATGGAACCCTCCCTTTATGGCCATTGGATGGGGTTTAATCATTCTTTCGTCTTTTCATGTTTTAATTCCTGAGACTAGTCCATTGAGTACTATTCGAGTGGCCTTGGATGCCTGTCCGTGACCCGCCTCATCTTATCTCTTACTATGATTCGTATTTTCATATTGAGAAAAATAAGGTTTTCAACTTAATGACTCAAACTAAGACGTTGGGGATTTATGGTAGTTTTATTTTCGAGAAGGAAATATAATACTTTATCAACTCAGTGATGCATTCTCAATTGTAATTGTTACCATCTTGGGCTTGTTCTCGGTTGTCTATGGTTGATATGCTTATTTGAATTTCCTTATAGTAGTTCAATGCAATTACAAAAATCTTGGTTGTATGGTTTAGCATGTCTCTGGTCTGCATTCACTTATTTGCTATGGAGTTTTATCCAATGAAGTTAGCATTTACAAAACAAACTCTTTATTATTTCTTTACGTTCTATATTCAAATGTAATCACATTACATATTTATCTATACTATATAAGTTGTATTCCTACAGCTTATTTTCCATTAGTTGTAGGCTAATCTTTAATGGGACTAGAGGTTTTCCCCTTCGTCTATTTCTCCACTCACCTGGTCAGACCGACTCATGGCCTCAGTCTCCATTGGGCCTACGAGCTAAAATGGCAGATAACATTTAGATTTAACTTTAACGTGATCACCCTCCAATCTCTAGTGTTAATCACTTATAATGACAGATAACATTTAAATTTAACTTTAACCTGATCACCCTCCAATCTCTAGTTTTAATCACTTATAAAGATTTTTGTCTTTGTTCTTGTTCTTTCACTGTAGAATCAAACAAGATTATACCGTGCCAACTTACAATTCAACGTTCAAATTTTAAAAAGCTACAGTATTTGATTTTCATATACGTATAAAGGTTTACAATATTATGTTCTTCCTATACAGAAAGTCATTTTCATACACATACACATGCAATGAACTATACAATACAATTAACTAAGAGATATTTATAACATAATTATCTCGTGAATAATTCACCGTCAAATTTAATTAAGAACTAAGAACTCAACTAGAAGAGTCCACCTCCCTTCCACCGTCTGAATCACCGTGTGAATCTCCTCCCGAGCGCCGTGTGAGGTTTAGTCTCAGAAATTGTGTGAGGTTTAGTTTCAAGCTTAAATTTGGAAAAATTAGGGAATATTTCACTAGATTTGGAAGAATTAGGAAATATTTCATTGGTTATTATCCCTTTTAGGAATAATGTTAGAGCCAAGATTGCACAGCAGACAAAAAACATATACACAGCAAATAAATCATGCACAGGAAACACAGAGGTTTAACGTGGTTCACCCAACCAATCTGGGCTACGTCCACCAAACATAGGCATCGACAATCTTTATTATCAAACAGGAGATTACAAACTCTCACACACACCAAACAATCCGTATGGATACCTGTTCTATAGCAAAGAGAATCTAACTGCCTCATAAATCCTCTCACATCAAATTTAGGATGCATTAACTCCCTCCCAACAACCTGGAGTTAATCTAGCAACAAAATTTCTATTGTTGTCACCTACTCAGATTTTTGCCTATTTTATTCAAAACAGAAAATCTCAACAATCTCCACCTTGACAACAATTAGCCTGATGCCCTGTTCTTTATTATTTTATCTTTTCTGCAAGCCAAGAGAAGCCAAACACCAGCGTAGCTTCTCTAACAAAACTGGTTTCGTGAACATGTCTGCACAATTCTTCTTTGTATGCACCTTTTCAAGAGAGACTCCCCTTTCAGTGATAACCTGTCTTACAAAATGATACTTTATTGGAATATGCTTTGATTTACTATGATAGGCTGGATTCTTAGCCAAATGTATTTCACTTTGACTATCACACAGTAACTTGATGTTATCCTGTAACCTACCAAACTCACCAAGCAAACCTTTCAGCCAAACCGCCTCTTTGCAAGCATGCGAAGCAGCAATGTATTCTGCTTCAGTAGTGGATAAAGCAACAATGTTTTGTAGCTTTGACATCCAGCTAATAGCTCCACCTGCAAGAGTAAAGACGTACCCTAAAGTTGACCTTCTCTTATCCAAATCACCTGCAAAATCAGAATCAACATACCCGCAAACAAATTCACTACTCTTATTGTAAGTGATACAATAACTACTTGTGCCTCTCAAGTACCGAAGCACCCATTTCACTGCTGACCAGTGTTCTTTACCCGGATTTGCCATGTACCTGCTGACAACCCCAATTGCATGTGAAATATCTGGTCGAGTACAAACCATCGCATACATCAAACATCCTACTACATTAGCATATGGAATTCGAGACATATAATCCTTTTCTTCATCTGTATTAGGACATAAACTGGAAGAAAGCTTAAAATGGGAAGCTAAAGGGACTGACATTTCTCAATATACTTCTGTTGTGATAGCCACAGCTTACCACTGCTCCTGTCTCTGAAAATATCCATGCCCAAAATCTGTCTTGCTGCTCCTAGATCTTTCATATCAAATGTCCTTGCCATCTGAGTCTTCAACCTGTTGATTTCTTCAATGATTTTGCTTGCTAAAAGCATATCGTCAACATACAACACTAAGATAATGAACATGCCATTACTTAACTGCTTAAAGTAAACACAATGATCATATTCACTTCTTATATATTTTTGACTCAACATGAAAGAATCAAATTTCTTGTACCACTGTTGAGGTGACTGCTTCAGACCATACAATGACTTCTTGAGCCTGCAGACAAATTTCTTATTGCGATGCTGAACAAACCCTTCTGGTTGTTCCATATAAATTTCCTCATCTAAATCACCATGTAAAAACGCAGTCTTAACATCTAGTTGCTGTAATTCTAAATCAAGCAAAGCAACTAACGCTAACACAATTCTGATTGAAACTATTTTAACAACTGGTGAAAAAATCTCATGAAAATCTATGCCTGCTTTCTGAGAAAACCCTTTTGCAACCAGCCGCGCTTTGTACCTGTCTTCCGTATCATTCACACCCCGTTTCAGCTTGAAAACCCATTTACACCCCACAGTTTTCCTGTCTTTCGGAAGCTCAACCAGATCCCATGTGCCGTTCTTACTTAAGGCCATCATTTCTTCCTTCATGGCTGCTTTCCATTTGTCACTCTTTGAACCTTCTACAGCTTCCTGATAACACAAAGGTTCATCATCGTTAGCGGTCAAAGCAACTGAAGTAACATAATCATCATACCTTTTCGGAGGACGTTTGATTCTTGTAGACCTCCTTAAGGATGTTTCTGGTGCTTCCACAATTGGCTGACTACCATCTGTAGGAACTTCTTCATGACCACCATCTGAGACCTGTTCATGACCTATATCTGAACCCTGTTCATAATCTGATTCTGAAACCTGTTCATGACTAGAATCTGAACTATGGTCATCATGACTATCATTAGAAGTGCTGTCAAACTGAATGTGCTAAAAATCAAATACATCATCCTGTTTCAATTTACTATCTACATCTAACTGTACAAGAGAGGATTCATTAAACTTTACATCTCTGTTGATGATGATTTTGCGGGTAGTAGGATCCCACAATCTATATCCCTTTGTTTCAACACCATACCCAACAAAGATATACCTTTTAGACTTTGGATCTAACTTAGTTCGCTGATGTTTAGGCACTAGAGCATATGCATCACAACCAAACACTCTGAGTTTAGAATAGTCACAAGGGTGTCCTTCCATACCTCTTGCGGAATCTTGCAGTCTATCGCCGTCGATGGAGATCGGTTTATCACATAACAATCTGTTGCCACTGCTTCCGTCCACAACTCCTTCTGCAAACCAGCGTTACTCAGCATACTACTTGCTCTCTCCAAAAGAGTCTTGTTCATGCGTTCAACAACTCCATTTTGCTGAGGAGTATAAACAGTAGTCTTATGTCTCTCGATCCCTACATCCTTGCAATAGTTTTCAAACTCCTTGGAGGTAAACTCACCACCATTGTCAGTTCTTAAACATTTTATAGTTCTACCAGTGATGTTTTCTACCAATGCTCTAAACTGTTTGAAAACTGTAAAAACATCAGACTTCTTTTTCATCATGTAGACCCACACTTTCCTAGAAAAGTCATCAATAAACGATACAAAATATGACGAGCCACCATATGAAGTTGTAGGGGCTGGTCCCCAAACATCTGAATGGATATAATCAAGTATGCCTTTACTAGTATGTTTGCCTGTTTTAAACTTTTGTTTACTTTGTTTTCCAAACAGACAATGCTTACAGAAATCTAACTTTCCAGACTTCAGATTTGGAAGTAACTTGCGATCAGCCAAAATTTTTAACCCTCTTTCGCTCATATGGCCCAATCTTTGATGCCATAGGCGAATGGAACTACTGTCATGTTCAGACACCGTAGACACATGATCTGACCCTGTTCTTCCTTCTAACTGAAATAGATTTCCTACTTTCTTAGCTTTCAATACTAGTAAAATACCTTTGTAAATTTTCATTACTCCACCTTGAATTACAGTTTTATATCCATTTGAGTCAAGTGCTCCTAATGAAATCAAATTTTTCCTTAAATCTGGTACATGCCTCACATCAGTTAATATTCTAGTTGTCCCATCAAACATTTGTAGTTGTATGCTCCCAATCCCCACAATATTAGATGTGACATCATTACCCATGTACACGACTCCATCATTAATTGATCTATACGTCTTAAACCATTCTCTATGAATACACATGTGGTTTGATGCACCGGAATCTAACAACCAATGTTGATCATGATTGACAAATTAACTGATAACACTTCGTCGCTCATACCTGAACCAGATTCCGAACCTGTATCTTTCGTGTTTGCCTCCTTCTTCTCTGTTGATGAAGCTTCTTTAGAAGATTGTTGTCGCTTCCAGCAATCCTTCTTCAAGTGCCCTGATTTGCCACAAAACCAGCACTTTACTTTTCTCTTCTTCCCTTTCGACTTTGAACGCGAGTCGCTGTGCTTACTAGAGCGTCTTTCTCTAGAACGACCTCTAGCCATCATTGCCTCTGATGTAGAGGTGTCAGCATTCGACCTCTTCCTTGTCTCTTCGGACAACAAAGCTCCAACCACATCGTCAAACTTGATCTCAAAACAGGCACTTTGTGTTTTTGCCATATCGAGGCACAAAAAAAACAACCTCCAATTGCAACTTTTAATAAAGAATGCCCTTTAAAAAAAAATGTACCCTTCACCTTCCTTTAAAAGAAAAAATATACCCTTCACTTTCCTTTCATACCATATGCAAATGGTATTAAAAAAAAAAAAAATTACAAATCGATTGACTTCATTATTAAATCGATATACAATATCACAAATCGATTTAAAACCAAAACGATATATAAAAAAAAAGTACGATGTATATCGAAATTTTGAAAAACAACTGAAAACACTTCAGCAAGGAAAATCGATTTATGTTTTAAACAGAAAGTGAAATAAACCGCCATTCCGTGTCATCATTTCAATGCCGCCATGCCTCTCTGCATTTCAACGCTGCCATGCCTCTCTGCCTTTGTTTTTTATTTAAAAAAAAAACTTTCTGCCCTTTGTACTTCACAGAAAAATTTCTGCCATATGTACTTGTCAACAAACTTACAGCACATAAATATTCATGCACCAGGTAATGTATATCACATACGCACCAGCAGCATATTACAGCACATAAATATTCTAAAGCGCATCCACCTATGATTTCAATGCATTATGTATGCAAGAAGACCGCAGCTATGCACTTAAGACAAAGAGCACGATTTCCAATTAAAAGCAAACATGCTTGAATACCTTTACGCAGGTGACACCTCCGCCATTCAATGCTGTCACTTAACACCTCCGCCAGTGTACCAGCAACGCACCAGCAGCAGTTACATATAATAGAATCCTCCACGCAAGCTCAGCAATCTTTACGCAGCAGTGTTGCTTGGCCGATTCACCTCCACGTAGGTAAGTAAAAAATCTCCACGCAGGTCTCCACCAGCACCAGCAATGTTCAACGCAACCTCAAACCTCCACGAAGGTTGGACAGCTCCAACAACCAATTAACGCACCTCTGCACAGTCATACGCACCTTCGACCGGCGCCCATACGGTCTCCACGCACCAGCGCTCCAGCAACACCAGGAAATTCAGCACCGGGCAGCCACACGCTATAGAAACTCTGTATGTCGTCCACGCAGTGTATATAACAGCTTTATTAAGTGCAGGCTCCACGCAGCAGTATGCACCAACGACTTCAACAATTCTTTAATTGAACTCCAGTTCTACGCACTTCAGTTCTACGCACCAGCAATGCACCAACAATTCTGCGCACCAGCAATTCAACGCACTCCAACATTGCTCTGATACCATTTGTTAGAGCCAAGATTGCATAGAAGACAAAAAACATATACACAGCAAATAAATCATGCACAGGAAACACAGAGGTTTAACGTGGTTCACTCAACCAATCTGGGCTACGTCCACCAAACATAGGCATCGGCAATCTTTATTATCAAACAGGAGATTACAAACTCTCACACACACCAAACAATCCGTATGGATACCTGTTATATAGCAAAGAGAATCTAACTGCCTCATAAATCCTCTCACATCAAATTTAGGATGCATTAACTCCCTCCCAACAACCTGGAGTTAATCTAGCAACAAAATTTCTATTGTTGTCACCTACTGAGATTTTTGCCTATTTTATTCAAAACAGAAAATCTCAACAAATAATCCTTCTCTGCAACTTCCTGGTTGCTTATCTAGTCTATGGTCTTTCTTCCTTCTTGCTTCCTTAAGGTTAGAATCCTCTTCCTTCCCATTGAGATCTTTTTTCTTAGTATGTATGTTTGTACATGTCTTTTTTTTTATAAATATATATATATATATATTAGGGTTTTCAGCACTCTCGCTTTGAGAAACCCTTCCCCTGCAACACGGTTATCCCTGTCGGCGCCCTCTTCTGCAAATGGCTGCGCATAGCACGTAGCAATGGAACAAGCTAGGGGGGGAGGTGGTCCGCCTCCCCCTGCCAAAGATCAAGGTACGGCAAACGAAACTGATAAGATGATGAAGGATTCGGCCACAGCGCAGGAATCCGAGGAAAACACGCACACGACCTTCAATCCACAAACGGCGGTGCCGCAAGTAACATCTACTACCTACAAACCAATTGCACAAGAAAGACCCAAAATAGATCTGCCCAGCCATCGGATTAATGCAAGAATCCAGTACATGAGAGATCATGCTCTCATAGGAAAATTCATAGGGTTTTGGCCAATTGAGCGAGCCCTTCAGGGATGGATCGCGTCTAAATGGAAGCCCAAAGGGCAAGTGAGCCTGCAGCTAGGCCCCAAAGGCTTCTTCACTGCCGACTTCAACTGCATCGAGGACAGAAATAGGGTTATGGACGGAGGCCCCTATTTCTTCAACTCAGCAGGGCTTTATCTTCGCAACTGGATCGAAAGGTTCAATCCAGACCAGGAGAATTTCAACTGGGCCCCAGTTTGGATTCGACTCTACTCGTTGCCTCTGGAATATTGGGATGAGGAGTCCTTGCAAGCGATTGGATCAGGCTTGGGAGAGTTCATCAAAGTTGCTGAAGAAACGAAGCTTCGAAGATATACCTCTTACGCTCGAATCTGTGTGTATATGCAGCTAGACAGAGCTCTTCCAGACGCGGTAAGTTTGTTTCATGATGATTATGAATGGATTCAACCGTTAGATTATGAGCATGTGCCTTTTCGCTGTAGAAGATGCCATGCTCATGGGCATATCTTCAGAGATTGCCCTCTTATTGCCCAATCTAAAAGCCTTAGCGCTGAAGAAAAAGAAGATAAGGATGGATTCACCAAGGTTCCTTCCAGAAGAAGGAATAACAAGAAAGCCGCTCAGTCCGGCCCTAAACCCAGCTCTTCCAATTCTGCTCCCTCCACGAGCATTTGCAGCCCTTGCTCAGCCAGAGGCTTTGAATGAAGATTCTCCTGCTGATCCCCCTCCCTCGGCTCAGTCTGCCCCCCCTACTACTCCTATCGCTACCTCCATCTTAGATCCTGCCCAAAGCCCTTTGCCTTCGAGCCTCCCTCCTAAAAGCGCCCCATCCCCCAAGCAGAAACAATTTTCATGGAACCCTCATACTATGGACCTCGAGGATCCTTCTCCTAACCTCGTTTTGCAAAGTTCGGCCCCTCAGGAAAGCTCGCAGACATCCCTCATGGATGAAGATTCGGAAAGTTTCGATGTGGGGAACCTTGATCTATTCAGTCTAGAAGATGCTTGCCGTAAGAAAGAATTCGATAAAATCCAGCCTCATCAAATCGAGTCCCTGGAGGTAGCCCTAACCAAAGCTCATCAGCACAAGAAATTGGGAGTACAGCCAGGCAGTCATTGGGACAGCTTGAAGGTCTTGAAGGAAAATAAAAAGAGAGGTAGAAAACCAAAATGGCAGCGCACCATTCAGATAGGGGCGATGCTGGTGGAATCAGGGAATTATCCCAAGTTGACCCGGTTTTTCCAACCACTGAATACCAGTTCTCCATGAAGCTAGTCTCATGGAATGTAAGAGGGCTAAATGCCCCTGGAAAGGTCCGAATGATAAAATCCATGATTCAGAAGGAAGGGCCTCAAATACTTTTCCTCCAGGAAACCAAATGTAATAGTAATCTTCTAGGATCCATACTGTCAAAAGTCTGGCCTAGCAGCAGTTCAGTAGCAGTCGATGCCTCCGGGGCTTCTGGAGGACTGGAAATTGCCTGGGATACTCGCTCCATGCAGCTAAATAACTTTCATGCAGGGCACAATCTCATTCAAGCCACTTTTCACCCTATAGGCACTAACATACATGGACATCTATCCAATGTCTATTTTCCTCAAGAGCAGAATAATAAGACAGCTCTCCTGGACACTATAGCGCACCTCAACGCCAACAGATCCCACCCTCTGTGGATAGTTGGAGGAGATTTCAATATGATCCTAAGATCGGATGAGAAAACTGGAGGACGCCCCAGATCAGACCTGGAAAGCAGCCATTTCAAAAACTTCATCAATAACAGCTGGTTGATTGACCTCCCCTTCTCCAATGGCATCTTCACCTGGAGCAATACACGTGTAGGAGGACAGCAAATTGCTTCCAAGTTGGACAGATTCCTTATCTCTGACAATGCTATTCACATGGGAGGAGACATTTCCAGCTCAATCCTGCCCTTTGCAGGATCGGATCATTGGCCCATTCTTCTGCAGTGGCAAAATATAGGATCCCAGCTAAAGAAACCCTTCAGATTCGAGGCCTTCTGGTTGACTCATCCTTCCTTCAAGGAGCTAATACATACTTCTTGGAGAAATTTTCAACCGCCCAAAGGTTCAAAAATGTATCAATTCCAGCAAAAGCTAAAATTCCTCAAAGGGCAAATCAAGCACTGGAATCGGTCCATCTTTGGTAATATTTTCGAGGAAAAGAAGATTCTCGAGCAACAGATGCATGAGGTGCAGCAGGAACTCATCTCCAAGGGGCGAATAGAGGAATTAGCCACCAAGGAGTCTAATCTCCAAACTCATCTTGAGGAACGATACAAACAAGAAGAAATCCTTTGGAAGCAGAAGTCTAGAGTACGATGGTTAAAGGAGGGTGAAAGGAACACCAAGTTCTTCCACGCCTCCACCATACAGCGCAGGATGCAAAACAGGATCAGCCACATAATCACCCAGCAGGGAGAGAAGACAGAGAAACACGAGGAAATGGAGAAGGAACTGACTGACTATTTTAAGGGCATTCAGCAAGAGCCTCACATAAACCGACAACCTGCCATCAATCAAATCGCACAGCTCATTCCAAAACTGGTCACAGCTGAGCATAACCAGATGCTTCTTCGTCCAGTCTCCCCCCAAGAAGTGGATGAGGCTATGGCGCAGTTCAAGGATGGAAAAGCTCCGGGGCCTGATGGTTTTACCTCTAATTTCTTCCACTATTTCTGGGATCTCATCAAATCTGAAGTCTGGCAGCTGGTTGAAGAGTCAAGAGCCATGCACTGGATCTTGCCCTCTCTCAACACTACTTTTATAGCGCTTGTTCCTAAGGAGGACCAACCTAGCAAACCGGATAAATTCAGGCCTATTTCTCTTTGCAATGTTATTTACAAACTCATCTCCAAAGTCATCGCCAACAGGCTCAAGCCTCTCCTTCCACTCCTCATCTCTCCGGAGCAGACGGGATATGTTGAAGGGCGCCAAATTCTGGATGGCATAATTTTAACGCATGAAATTATGCACTCTCTAAAAGTCTGCCGAAAGCCAGGTATGCTTCTTAAGATTGATCTCTCAAAAGCCTTCGATAAACTAAATTGGAGTTATATTCAGCAAATCTTAAATGCTTTTGGCTTTGATCCGATGTGGATCAGATGGATTATGAGTCTTATTTCCTCCCCCTCCTTCTCCATTTTGGTCAATGGTGTTCCTTCCCCTCCTTTTCATCCCTCTAGAGGAATTAGGCAAGGGGACCCTCTCTCCCCCTTTCTATTTGTTCTCATGGTGGAAGGCCTGGGGCGTTTGATTCATAAAGAAGTTCAGCACCATAAGTTACGAGGCATTTCCCTCCATGGCGCTCCTACCACCACCCACCAGCAATTTGTGGATGATAACATGCTCTTTGGTCACCCCTCTGTTCAAGAAGCTCGCTCCTTTAATGACTTACTTCACCTTTTCTCTCTTGCCTCTGGTCTCACTATTAATGAATCCAAATCCCAAGTGTTCTTTTTCAACACCCCCCCCTCACTCAAGCCAATATTGCTCGCATCCTTGGATTCTCCATTGCTTCTCTTCCTGACAAGTATCTGGGCGCCCCCCTCATTGACTCTGCCATCAGGAATTCCTCATGGGTCAAGCTCCTGGACAAATTGGAAGCCAGACTGGCCTCCTGGACTTTCATAGCCCTAAACCTTCCTAGCAGGCTCATTCTTATCAAAGCTATGCTCCAATCTATTCCCCTTTACCTCTTCTCCATTCTAGCTGCTCCCAAGTGGGTCTTAAAGCAAATCAGAGCCTTGCAACGGAACTTTCTATGGGGCTCCTCTGGTCGAAATCGGAAGTGGGCTCTCGTGAACTGGGACACGGTTTTCTCTCCCAAGGAAGCTGGTGGCCTCAATCTCAGAGATCCCAGTCACAGCAATGAAGTGATGGCAGCCCGTATCTGGTGGAATTGGATATCGAAACCTCACACTCCTTGGGCCAAGCTTTGGATTGCCAAATATGCTAATAACAGACCCCCTGCCGATCTGATCAGAATGGTTCCGAGACAAACAGGATCCCTTATTTGGAATGCTGCTAGGCAACACCATCAGCTCATTCAGCAAAATTGCTTCTGGGAAATTCGCAGTGGCAGTTATGCCAGATTCTGGCACGATTCTTGGCAGCAAACTCCTCCTCTTATAGATCTCCTCCCCAGCATCAATATGGGAGGTAACAACATGGATCAGGACGCAAAGGTCTGTCAATACTGGACTGCCGATGACAACAACGACTTCAGACAATGGAAGCCTCCTCAGAATATAGCTCCTCAAGCGCTTGAGCTTGATCTGGAATCTCTCAGCAAAGAGCTTCACCGTCGTCAAATAAGACGATCTGAGGATCATGACATTCTCAGATGGGGCTACTCCACCAGAGGAATGTACACCACAAAAGAATCTTACGCTCTTCTACATCCTATATCTTTGCCCCGAGATATTCTTTGGACCTTGATCTGGAACAAGCTGACTTGGCCCAAAATATCCACGTTTCTCTGGCTTCTAAGCCACAAAAGAATCCTCACGTGGGACAATCTCGTCAAACGAGGCTTCACTGGACCGTCCCAATGTCCTAATTGTCTGCAAAATGTGGAAACTATCCAGCATCTCCTCTTGCTGTGCCCTCTGGTCAACTCCTTGTGGGAAAAATGCTGCTTTCGCTGCCAGAAGAACAAACCTACTGGGGATATCACCATGACTCTTCGCTTCTGGCCTCGCTGCCCCTACTCTTCTCCCATCCTCAATGCCCTTTGGATCCTTCTTCCGGGCCTTGTTTTCTGGTCTCTATGGAAAGAGCGTAACCGGCGTATTTTTAAAAATCAAACCACCCCCCTTGATCCTCTCTGGCTCTCCTTCCGCTCCAACCTTCAGGAATCCTTAGCTCTCTGTTCCTGGAATGAAGAAGATTTCCCTAAAACTCCCAAAGAAATCACCATCTGGCAGAATTGGAACCTTCAAATTCCGTGTCGCCCCTCCCTCAATGTTCGCTCTCCTCTCGATCCTCCCTTGCATTGGTCTCCTCCCCCGGAAGGTGTTTACAAGCTTAACTTCGATGGCGCTTCCAAAGGGAATCCTGGCCCAGCTGGATACGGGGGAATAGTCAGAAATTATAAAGGTGAAACTCAATTCATCTTTTATGGTTCCATTGGTTGGGACACCAATAACTCTGCTGAATTGGAGGGATTATGGCAAGGCCTCTGTCTTACACACCATTATAACCTCTTTCCCATCATTACAGAGGGAGATTCTCAAGTTCTTATCAACGCCTCCCAGAGGCTTCTTTGGGGCACCAATTCAGAGAAAGTGTCTCACAGTTGGCGTCTTGAGGCCAGAATCAACAGGTTAAGCAAGTGGCTCTTGCAACACAGAGCGATCTCTTTCAAGCACGTAAAGAGGGAAGGCAATAGGGTTGCAGACCTCTTGGCCAATCTTGGAACTGAAAGTATTAGCAACCTCACTCATGGCACCCTCAACTGTATCCATGATGAAGCACTGCTACAGAACTGCACACTGTTGGTACGTCAGGACCAACCTGTGCCGGATCCGGCTGATTAAAGTTCCGATGGGGGAGCGCAACCCCGCGCATTTCCCCATGGAAAGAGCCTGGGCAGCCCACATGGCTCCCGGCATATGTAATAACTCTGCAATTAATGAATTCGATCGCGCGATATCAACCCACCTTGGTCGGCTCAATCTGAAGGAGGTTATGGCGGTGTTGCATTCTTCGATGGCTCAGTTGAATGATGCAGATAAGGCCTCTGGTGTGGTGAGCGCGCCTATCCCGTTGTTCGGAATTTGCAGCTCTGGTTCGCTTGAGGCCAACGAGAAAACGTCGACAGGGCGGCGCTGTTCCTTGCAGGCCTGCATCGAGCCGGTTCTAGGTATCCATTATACTCAAAGCCCCCACTGTCATTTTAATTTTCTGTTCAGAGGTGGTGCGCTCCAGCGTCGTGAACCCCCGCCTGTTTCCCCCACCTCTCCGGGTCTTCTCTGTCTCGCTACACCTGCTGTCAATTTCTCTACTCCCCTGGACCATACTGTTTTACCTCTCGCTCCCGCTCGCCCCTGTGGTTTCGGTTTGGAAATGCCGCGTCTCCGTGAAAGAATGAGGGCCCGACGTGGCCTCAGCCGAGGTGACAGTCGGCCTCCTCCTAGCAATTTTCCTTCTGATGATTCTCCGGACCCTTCTCTGACTTCGCGCGGTGGCAAAGGTCGAGGGCGTCGACGTGTTGGCGTTTCAGCTTCAGCTCCTGGAGCTGCCACCTTACCCCCTCCCTCTCAGGCTGCTGTTCATGGTGGCACTTCTTCCCGGGCTGTCCCCCCTGCACCTCTTCGCCCTACCTTCAGACAATCCTCGCAGCATGCGGAACTTAAGTTTTATCCCACCACTTCCAATGCTGTCCTCACGGCCCTCATCTCCGTCACTCTGAGGGAGGAAATTCCCAATTACCCTCCCCCTTCTACGGCCTCTGCTTTCTTCTCTCCAGCTTCTGGAACCATAAGCGCTGCGGTGCCAGCCTCCTCTCCTCTCGGACCTCAGGAGCAGCAGATAAACGTGGAAGGATCTCAAGGGAGCAAGGACACAGGTGACCCTGGCGAGGAGGACAGTCGAGAATATTTTGGCTGCAGAATCATTGAAGAACCTCCGTCCCCGATGCATGACTAGCTTCAGCACTGCGCTCCAGGTTTTTTGGTTCAGTTTCATAGTTTATGACAGTTTCTGTTGTTGGGACGACCAGCTCACACAGTGGTCCAAAAACAGTTGTTTTTATTTCTATGCTTTTACAGTTTCTAAGTTTTTCAAACCGGTTTCCCGTACGCGGGAGGTTAAGACTTGTTGTTTAAAAGGACTGGTTTCCCGATATGGGCAGTCTAAGCACTCGGTGATAAGCTTGACGTTTATACACAGTGTTCAGGCTTCCACAGCTGACACTGTGTCTGCATTGTACTAGTTTCCTTATACATAATAGATTTAGTTACACTTAGAAAAAAAAAATATATATATATATATATATATATATATTAAATAGAAAAATAATATGTACTATGCATTTAAAGTAATTTCATGCAAAATAATTAAAAGTTAAAAAAAAGTGTCAGTAGTATGTTTTAATCTTATACTTTAATTAGTGAAAAGAGATGTGTAAGTATGTTTGTGCTCAATGTAGTAAAAAAACGAGTAAGATATTTAAACCATTATTACTAAGATGAAATGTTTGAACGTATTTTAATGTCAACTACGTATATATTATATATTGTTTTAAAAAAAACGTATATATATCATGAAAAAAATAAGTTTGTATAGTTAAAACATTTGAAGTAATGTTTTATTTAAATGTATTCTAGATTGTTTTATTATAATGAATAATACCATTTAAAAAAATAAAAAAAACACCGTTGACCGGCTATACTACGCTTTCTGTTTTTTATGTTAGATTTGCAGGGAGGGGATAAGCTTCCCCAGAGATATTGCTTGCCACGTTGATCAAATGACAATTTCGGATTTCCTCATCATTAAGGGTGGTTAAAACTTTAGACTTTTACGCGTAAATATTATATTACTGGGTTTAGTTCGAAAAAATAGGATAAAATTATCAGTATTATATTACGTGCTTTACTTTCTAAGATTTGTTGGCTCCTTCTCAGGTGAAAGTTCTACGCATGGTTCTCCCACCGAGAAAATGTGATGATCTTGCAATTCTTCACTGTTTTGCACGTTTTCGGTGTTTCAGTTCGTGGCAGGAAAATCTTCTGCTGAATCCATCAAAAACCCGCGGAATTGTTCGGCCGGATTCCTGCTCAGCTAGCGGGAAGCCGTACGTTTTGAATAATCGCGATTGAACTAGCACGTTTAAGTTGAATTTGCACTCTCATTTAGCCGCCGCAGTTAAAAATTCGTGTGACACTGATGTAACTCTCCAGCCCTACGAAAAAGTCAGTTTCGATTTAGTGTTATAATGATACACCTCTCCAGCCATACGAAAAAGTCAGGATGAGGCTGTTATTATGAGAATTACTATGTTAAATATTATTTTTATAATTTTTTGAAGTCTTTTTTAGTATTTTTTTATGGTACAAGCAAATGGTAGTTTCCAACTGATTTGAGTATAATTATTGCACACACAAAATTGTGTAGAGGAATGTCAGTTTACCAATGTAATAATATAAATATTAGTACATAACAGGTTGTCTTAAATATTAATATACAAAATGTTGTTTCATGATAAATACACTATTTTTGACACAACATAATAATGACCAATAATCTTTATAACCAAATATGATAACACACATAAGATAAGTAGGAGTTACATACTTTTAGAAAGACATTATCTTGGACACAACCTAATAATGATTGATAGTCTTAATAATCAAATATCATAATGCACAAAAGACAAGTAAGAGCTACATCCTCCAACACCCTCGTGAATCACTACTATAAAATATCATAATGCACAAAAGACAAGTAAGAGCTACATCCTCCAACAACCCCGTGAATCACTACTTGTCTTAATTTGATATTGATGTCCATATAAAGGAAAAACCATCTACCGTAATGCAATATGCTCTTTCGAGCACATACAACACGCTCCATCCCATGGAGATACTAGGTACAAAATCAAAAAATTTCATGCAACGGCACATCAACTTAAATATAACACATAGGCTTGCTACAATATTAGGATATGGTCATGAGTTTTTTATTATTTCAAACAGTTCATATAATTTTACTTGCATTTGTCCATCAACACCCAATATCTATTTTTATTGATCCAACCATTATCATTTGCTACGATAGTGTGTCCACATGCATTTTCACCTATTTTCCTTGGACCAAAATCCAAATATCTCTTTACTTTATTAAGGACATCTCTTTCTTCCCTATTGCAAAATCATCCTTCCACTCCAAAAATTTAGCCTATAATCAATCTTAGTTTCTCAAGCAAGGATAATAAAATTTACTTCTAGCTTAAAAAGTGTGCATGCTCCTACATTCAACTGAGGAAATGTCATCACGTCCTAGCTAGAAAACTATCATACCACTAATACCTCAGATTAACTATGAACATGTTATACTCCAAGGCCCAACATCAATTTGACCCATGAAGAATGAATCACTAACCAAATTATGGACATGATTCCACCTACTAATTTACATGGGCGTCATATGTTTTACTTACCAGTTATCTAAGAAAGTAGTCTAGTTACAATATGTATATGTTGTAATCTAGCAAAAAGTAAGCATTGGTTGCTAGTAGGAAAGACAAAAAATAACTACATATCCATATGCATAATAAGGAAGAAAGAAGAGATATAAAGTAGTGGAGAACTAAGAAAGAAACACTTATATTATATATTCCAATACAAAGAGTTATATATATATATATAGTTACAACAGTTTAGCCGCAAGAACTAAATTTACTCGACCAAGTTTGACAGTCTTCTCAACTAGAGAATCAACTCACTTACAATATATTCTATCACATCCACTCTATTGGGCTAGTCAACCAAGTCAACTAGTTCCCCCAACATCTTCCCCACCCTTAATGCCTTCTTCGTCTTGAAAAGGGAAAGATTTGGAGACAAAAAATTCAAAATTTGATATAATGTACATAGAGAAGAGAATATGAAGAAGGTTAGTGACATTGTGTTGTTGAAGGTGAAGGTTATGGATGCATTTGTTCCTAAGCGAGTTTATCAATGGATCTAGTCGATTGATTGACTGACATTTCTTGCATTCTCTCTTAAGGATTTGAATTTCAGAATCCTCTTTTTTGTTTTGTTCTGAGCGACTAGCTGCATCCTTTTAGTTCAATTTCTAGAGGGTCAACATCGCTGGATCCAACATACCACACCTTTGTTGTGTCAAGACATAGCTAGATGTGTGATGTGATAGGAAGTATAAGTCGGATATGTTGAGGAATCCTCCATCTATTCGATAAAAAAAGTAGGTTCGACAACTAGTTCATAAATATTTCTTGCAGATTATCTAACTAGGGTCAGTACAACAGAAAGGGAGGTTTTAAGACAATATTTAAGACAATTTTTGGGTAAAATGTCTTAACCTGAGACAAAAGAAAACTTGTGTATTGTCTTAAATATTGTCTTTAAGCGGGTGCCCCAAATTCAATTGTCCTAAAATTTTGTCTCTATAAAGACAATATATAACACAAGAATTTTTGTCTCTCCAGAGACAATTTCATTTTTGTCTCTCCAGAGACAGTTTCATTTGTCTCTCTAGAGACAGTGTCATTTATCTCTCTAGAGACAATAGTTGAGATTAAAGACATATTGTCTTTAAAGAGATACAATCTTTGATCCTAACTGTTATCTCTCTAGACACAAAAAAAAATTACATTCAAAGACAATGCAACACCACTTTTGTCTCTTTAGAGACAATATAAAATAATGAATCTAGAAATATATCTCACCATTGAAATAAACCAATATTAAAATTATTTAATTAAAAATAAACTACAATATCATTGATTAATTCATATTAGGACACAGTGGAATCAAACCACTGACCTCCTGCTTATAAAGCAGGTGCTCTTCCATTGAGCTAGTGCCATTTAAAGAATTATGTGAGCGTTATGGTAGTCCTTGAAATTGCATATATAGGCATCGATTTAAAAAAATTCTCGACACATAATGACGTAGTATTTGTAAAATATAAAATCATGTAGTCCCTATTTTTAACTTGATAAAAATAACTCAATGGAGTTAGCTCAATGTCACACCCATGTAACATGACTCACACAATAAGCTAATATACAATAATTTACGAACTATTTAATCTATTCATACAAAAAAAAAGTAACTAGAATTATCACAAACCTTTAATATCTTGTCACAACCATTGAATGGTTTATGTTTAGCATGCTTCCACTCTTCATCGATTTACAAGAATTACAATCTAGGAAGAATAACAGAAAATTGCAAAGTTTTAACCAAAATTATAAGCACAGAAACATAAAATTAGTTAGATTAGCAAGCACACATATAGAAAAGTAATCCTAAATACTATGTACAAAACTTTTTCTAAACAAAAAAAGAAATAAATAATAACAGAAATACTCTACCAAATCAGAAGGCATTGCAGACAGAACAGAGAATCAATAAGGTGCACATGGAAGCAATTTATCACGAGGTTCCATACAAAGAAATTAAATGGAAACACACTCACCTGAAATATTCCCTTCATTAGTCTCAATGGTTGGACCATCATTGCTAGAATTTCCAAAAGCATCCTCTCATCCACCCCAATCAATGTAGATCTAGACAGTACCATGGCATTGTTGGAAATCTCCTTGATATTACTAGATTTTACTGAGTCCAGTGTTGATTCATACGATGGTTCAGATATATCCTCTGAAGATACAAAACCATGCTCTAGATCATCCTTTTTATCTTCAGTGATTTCAAAATCACTTCTAGTTCCTTCATCTTCATGTCATTCTTCAAGCAAACTTTCCTCTGGAAATAACAAAGAAGGATTTGCACGAAGAGAATTTCCCACTGAAATTTCAACCTCATTATCGGAATCCCTGCTACCTTCAATGTTATGTTGACCGATAGGTTGAAAATCATCATAATTTGCATATTCTCCTTTATGTGATGTTCCACTGTAGTTCCTCTTAAGAATTCTTGCCATACGAAGCCAATTTTCCACAAAATCCATCTTCCAGTACACCCGTGTATATATTTTACAGATTCAATTAAAAATTATACATGTGTTTGAAATGAGTAGCCTGTGAAACATTGTAGATGCTAAGACAATCCTTATTTAAATAAAGGTCATATAAAGGCTTTGAATTAATATTATCTAATTTCAAAGACATGGAAAAATATAGAAATATGATTCAAAACTAACTCATTATTTATGACCCAACTGGTATCCTAGTGGCCCAAAGAGAACTTCATGTTCAATTGAGCAGCGGATAAGTATATGCCATGCACATGCTCCCACTTTTTCCTGAAATCCATCAACAATAGCAACTAATGCATGCTTGTCAATCTGCATATAATAATAAGAGATAAGCAATCAAAATTATAAATTATAATTCTGATTATACCAGAAAACTGAATGCCTCAGTCATAAGTCTTCGCATACGAAGCGATTTTTCCACAAAATCCAACTTCGAGGGTACTGGTGTATATATTGTACACATTCAATTAAAAATTATACATGCGCTTGAAATGAGCAACCTGTGAAACATTGTACAGGCTAAGACAATCCTTACTTAAATAAAGGTCATATAAAAGCTTTGAATTAGTATTATCTACTTTCAAAGACATGGAAAAATACAGTAATATGATTCAAAACTAACTCGTTCTAGATGAATGAGCTAGTATTCTAGTGGCCCAAAGAGAACTTCATGTTCAATCAAGTAGCGAATAAGTCTACGCCATGCACATGCTCCCACTTTTTCCTGAAATCCATCAGCAGCAACAACTAATGCACACTTGTCAATCTACATATAATAATAAAAGATAAGAAATAAAAATTATAAATTATAATTCAGATTATACCAGAAAACTTAATGGCTCAATCATAAGTCTTCGCATACAAAGCGAGTTTCCACAAAATCCAAATTCTAGTATACTTGTGTATATATTGTACACATTCGATTAAAAATTATACATGTATTTGAAATGAGCAGCCTATGAAACATTGTACAGGCTAAGACAATCCTTATTTAAATAAAGGTCATATAAGGGCTTTGAATTAGTATTATATACTTTCAAATACATGGCAAAATATAGTAAATGATTCAAAACTAACTCATTCTTGATGACCCAACTCGTATCCTAGTGACCCAAATAGAACTTCATGTTCAATCAAGAAGCGGATAAGTCTACGCCATGCACATGCTCCCACTTTTTCCTGAAATCCATCAGCAGCTGCAACTAATGCATGTCTGTCAATCTGCATAATAGCAAGTTTGTACTGCAGACAGGATACCTGTCGTAAAAAAATTAGGAGGTATTCTCTCTGCCTCGTCTACCTCAAACGAAAAGCTTAAATTTATGGTAGGATTTCTTGATCATTTGTAGGCCAAAGACCTAGTCCATGGGCATTTTTTTGAAATTGGGAGTGCCCCAGTAGCATTAGATGACCCTCTCATCCATGCCTATGTAGAAAGACATTCAACATCTTATTTTTGTGCATATCCTTAGCCTAGTGTGTCGAAACGAAATGGATGGAGGTCATAACCACTAATAGTTTCAAAAGTGCAAGAATTTTATTTTTTCAAGGTGTTGAAATCGGTGGGCAGTATTGTCTGGAAATAAAGTAGATATTTACATCTGTTGGTGGTGATGGTGGCGGGGAAAATGCAAGCATGCACTACATAAATAAAGAACACAATGGAGAATCATTACATATCGCAGATAAACTGTTATTTCTGGAATCCAATTGCATGGAGAAACTGGTTATAATTCCAATCAATGAGAAATTCCTAGGATCCACTATTTATTCCAAAGTTGGATACAATAACGAACAGATTTGGATACAATTTTGGTGGAATTAGAGAAGTTGATTACCACTAAAAGGCATACACTAGCATGATATCAACCAAGTTTTAGGTTTTATTTTTTGAATTGTGGAAAATATGAATCTATGAACACTAGTTTCAATGTTTTGATCATGTATTTCGTTTTATAATTATATGAATTTGGATTGATTTGGTTGTTATAATGGAAGATCAGGACTAATACTTAGTTTTAATTATATGATTTGGATTGGTTTGTTTGTTATCATGGCAGATCGGGACTAGATCGAGACTAATACTTGCGTTACATAGTATGCCATAAACTCTAGAGAGAGTTGTCTACAAATTCCTTATGTTACATAGTATGCCATAAACTCTAGAGAGAGTTATGTCTATAAATTCCTTGCAGAGATGGTGCATTTATGCTGATTTTTTATTTTTTAAAATATTTATTTAATAAGGTTTTCTTCATTTATATATTTTTATTAATTTTTAAAATATATCTATTTTTTCATAGTAATTACAAAAAATAGTTTCTAATAATATATATTGATAGGAATACACTATATCCTAACCTAGGAGAACACAAAATCTTATAAACAATTAATATATGTAAATTTAATTTATAAAATTTAATATTTGATTCTTACACCATATGTTGTTTTGAATGTAACATACCTCCTAATGTATGCCAAACCTGATAAAAATCTAATTTTTGTATGGACTTTACCCAAGCTACAATTGTAAATATCTAACCTGGTGGCATCCCTACCAAATCCCAAACTATGTTGAAATCCCTCAGCATTCTCATATGATGATTTGCATCCTTCTATATATGTATATGAGGATCTGGAGAGCATGAATTAACTAATAAATGTTCCCATTGATTGTAATATGCAGACGAACTCTGGACATGGAAATACAACAGATTTAGAATTTAAATTTATATTAAATATTTATTTGTTGAAAATTAATTATTAAATATAAAGATAAATATATTTTATATGAAATATTTCTAAATTTAAAATATAATAAACCATTTAATAAATCTAATAAAAAAAATCCATTAAGTTGCTGTGTCTAGATTTCATTAACTATCTATGCAGCTTGTGCTTAGGGTGTTAGTCATCAGTATTTTTCACTATATTTGGATGACTAAAGGGTGTTTATATATTTCTAAAAACAACATTCCTTAAATACTGTGAGTTTCAGAAAGCTCACTGCCCTCATTATCCTTATAGAAAATTTTTCACTATTCTATTAGTTTTCCATTTCGTGGTCACCCTACCACTTCTACAAACTCCTTATGGGTTGATACCTCTCATTTTCAGCCTCCTTCTCTACCAATAATATCATTGGCCTATTTTTCCCCTGTCCATAAACTCCACTTTCCCTCTAGGGTTTCATATAGCCAACTCATTCCCATGTTCACCAGGTCCCTCAAGCATTGATGGTCTCAAAAACTATCCCTTCAGGCTCTTTAGATAAATCAAGTACATTGGATTTGGATCTTCAATACAACACCTTGGACAATACTCTGTTTTTCACTTGAAGCCGCCAAGCCAATTTTCAGTCAAGATCAGGTCAAATAACCCTCCCACTAGGTCAATTAGGGTTTCACATGTTTTAAGGTCATCATTGGTGTTTCAAACACTTCTTTTCCTTTGCTATAATCTGGCTCAAATGTAATATAATATCAAGAGATCATTATTTAAGGAGGACATAAAATATTTCCAAAGAAGACTATCCCTACAGTTCAGAGTCTGCACATGAGGAAAATGGACAAACTTTGAAACTTCTGCAGGAGTGTTGAAAGGTTTATCAGCAGAAAGTATTGGTAAGGTATATGGTCTACTCTTGAATGAAGACAACTTGTAGCAAGGAAGAGAGGAAACATTTGTTCTTGTAGATAATTAGGGTTTTTGAGCTTAATGGTCCAGTAGAGTGCCAAACAGTGATCAATTGCAGAAATGACCTGGAGGAGGCACTCAAAACCAAACATGAAGAAAGTCTATCAAAGACTAATGATGGGATAGGGAAAAAGGTGAGCTGAATCGGATAGAAATGAATGAACTTGAACGGGCGATAGAGAACTTAGAAGACAACATTGATGATTGTTGTAAAAGCACTCCAAACACCTAAGGTTTTGGGAAAGTGGCCAGAGAAGGTAAAATGATGAGTTGAGCTCCAAGGTGAGAACAAAAGACGGTTTTTGAAGGTGTTGCTATGTGTAATCACCCAAAAGTTTCCAAGGTGAATTTTCATTCCTCAAGGAGCAAAGGGAAAAGTCAAATTCATCATTTCAATCACCTGCATGCAAACAGTGTATAAAGGTTAGTGAGAAAAGGTGAAAAGTTGAGTTGAACTTCATGATGGAAACCACAGAAGGTTTGAGAATGCTGTTATGTGTAATCATCAAAAAATTATCAAAATAAACATGTCAAGTCTCAAAGACCAAAAGAAAAGCTAATTCAGTGATTTCAGTAACCTATAGGCAAAAGTATAAAGGAAAGTCAGTGAAAAGGAGGAAAAAGGCTTTTAGACATTAGAAAATGGGTTTCATGATTAAATAAAACTTCCCTTTGCCTATAAAGCTCATCTAACACTTCAAAAAAATCATTTTTTCCTTGAAAAATCATCAGAGCATTCAAGAGAAGAGAATTTGTGAGTTTTACAAGTGAAATTGGGCAATTTTGTCTAGCACTGCATGCCTAGGATCAGGTGTTGCGCCATTGGAAAAAATCCTCCATACAAATTATACTGGTGTTGCATGCCTGCAAGTGAGTGTTGCGTGCTAGGGAAGGCATTGTGCCCTTACCTGACACTCACAACAAATTTTCTCTTGGCACTATGCCCTTAGGACAGGCGTTGCGCACTCAGCCTTGGCGATGCGCCCTCATCACCGATTCTACGCCCTTGGTCAGGAGGGTCCTCTATGTGATTTAACCACTCAAATCACTCCAAAAAACCTAAAAATCTCTGCCAAAGGTCCTCCAAGCATATTCAGGGGTAAGTACATCACATAAACTCATCTTGAAGCAAAGTTTGATGATTCTTAATTAAATGGTAATGAAACCCTGAGAAGAAACCCTAGGCTACAAATGTTGAAATCACTGTCTATATGCTTGCTTCATCTTCCTATAAAGAGTATAAGTCAAGACAATGGTGAATTAGGGTGTTGTGAATGTTGTCATTCATCTAAGTTTCCCCCTAAATCCATTTCCTTCATAACACTCAATCCCTTCACTAGCAAAACAATTGACATTCCATTGCCCTCCCTGATCTCAATTTGACATCAGCCCAAGAGTATTTCAAAATAGAGTTTTAAAAATGTCAGCAGAGGGAGAGGATAGTGGCAGTGGATGAGAGGCCCAAATGCCAAGGAGGCATCAATGCAAAGGAGGAAAGATCAATAGATTTGAACCCCTCAGTACAAAAGAGCTCATGTCATCTCCCCTTACCATTTCTTGTTCCAAGCATGTAGTAGCATGACAAACAAGTTAATCTTGCAGGGAGCACCTTTGAGCTATCTACAAATTTTATTGCCAATGCCACAAGCATACCTAGTGTAGGGGAGAAATGGTTCAAGCAAGCCAACCTTGACATGAGTTACTTTGAGCCATATCTTAAGCCCATGTATAAATACCACAACAAATTAGTATTTCCTTTCTCTCACTTGCTTGAAATATATGCACCTATGATGAAGATTATAATGAAGTATTTTACATGTGAGGGAAGGTTCTCCCGTCTTTACTCATACCACATCAGGTTTCTTATGCATTTTACCAGAGTGAGGATCCTGCACATACCCTATTACCTCTACAAAAGCATTGATAAAATTTCCTATATACTGCAAAAGAGATATTTCTCTCAGCAGATGCAAATCCTATTCCATAAATCTCTTATCAAAATGGTTGTTATGCACCAACTATAGTAGAAGGGTATTCCATGGGAGACCTTCTTTTCCAATGAGGTGTTCACTTCTCCACAAGCCCATCATTAGCAAAATGCACCTTCATCATCTCATCCTCCCATTCCAACTCCTCCATCACCTCCTACTAATAATACATCTCCATCCACTCACATTCCTTCACCCCATAATGACCCTCCTTCATCACCTTTGCACAATCGCTCACCATCATCTCATGGTACTAGTGCATCATACAGTGAAGAAGGCATTGAGACAGATGACACTGAGATGGTTAACATAGAACCTTTTCCTTTGACCTACTAGAGGGGGAATAGGCATGTGTTTGCTTCCCTTAAGAGGCAAGGGTTCATGCCTTCATCATCAACAAAACATCTTGACAAAGATAAGGAAAAGGTTGCAGAGAAAAACATTGATGAAAGAGAGGATGAACATGAGATTGAAAAAGAGTTTCAACTTATTCACCTTGACAGTGATGATGAAAATGAGGAGATGATCACTAACATGTTTCTAAAGAGCAAATATTTCTAGATTATATATCTACAAGCCAATATTGGTAGAGCTAAGAATGTGATCCATTTCCTTGAGGTTGAAAACAAGCAGCCAGAGACATAGAAAGCCATTTGTAAGATCAGTGCAATCAAAGCCTGGAAAGAGGCTGGAAAAGCCAAGGAAAAGCTATATGAGACCTTTGGAACTTTTTATGAGAATGAAGAAGAGAAATAACAACTTCCTAGGAAGAGGCCAAGGACAATTGGGTTGAAGAAGGCCTTAGCCCGAGAAAGAGAGCAAGAGACATCATTAGCAGAGCAGCTCACTCCAAGTGAGCTACTTTCCATGCAAATCAGATATGACATAGAACCTTTGCTAGAGAGGGAAAATGTGCACCTAGAGGATCAAATTTAAAAGGAAAAAAGAGACATTGACTTGCAGAGAAGGATGGCAAGATTTTATGCCTTAAGAAACAAGATTGCAAGGGCCAAGCTCAAACGAGCCCTTGCAAATATTCAAGCCCTAAAAGAGGAAAAGGACAAAGAAAATTTTGACATTCCTTTTGATTCATCCCTACAAGCATCCCAAACTTGATCAACAAGACAAATCCCAATTTTGGCATCTTTTTGAGTTTCTGAAATTTTGACTGTTTTATTTGCAGAAAGAAGGGCCAAGCGTGTAGCACCACTGGTGCTGTGTTCTTTTTTGGGGCACCCAATGGAGAAACAATTAAATTTTCATGATCCTTAGGCCAATTAAATCACCCTCACAAAGTTTCAAGTCATTTGGAGTAGAACGGGTCCCTCAAAAGGGCCAAAAACAAGAAAAAAAACACCTTTTTGCCCTCTTTTCAGCACTAGCGCTACACCCTAAGAAGTCTTGAGAGAATGAGTTTTTGACCAAGAAAATGGGCATCATTTTGGAATATGAAGATATATTTGGTAACTATACATGACAGGCTTTCCAATGAGCTATCATGGAGCTCATTTGGACACTGGGAAGGCCTCCAAATTGTAGCTACAATACAGGTGATTTTTCTGGATTTGGCATTGCGCCTTTGGCCTGGCGCTATGCCCTTGAACCTTGGTGCTGCGCCCTTGCCTTAAATTCAACAAAAGACTCTTGGAGTTATTAATAAAGATATTTTGAGGGCTTTTATGTCAAATCACTCCAGAGTTAGCTGAGGAGTTATGTTATAATTTATTTTTTCATGTATTAAGTTAGGATATTTGTACCTTGGGCCTTGCATGGTCTCATAGGACAAAATTACATTTATGTGTAATTACTGACTTCTAGAAACCCTATCTAGGGTTTCCACCTCCTCATTTGGCAGGTAAATACTTCATGGAGGCCTCATGTTTCTTGTTGGTTGATTGTTGAGCTAAATATGATCTGAACTTTGAGTTTATTGAAGAAATTGGCTTTGGAGTGTTGTGATTGCTTTGGATTGAGCATCAATGGAGAAAGCATATTCATGGGATTCCTGAACCTGGTTAATGGTGATGTTGTCCTAATCTAGTATTTGTTTCCTTCAGTTTTCATATTGTTTCATCCTTTCTATGATAGAAGAACATAAATTTTAGAGTAGGACATGCTATCTTGGCACCCTATTTCTATCTGCATCCTTTATCTTTATGTTTTCCTCTGAAAGTGATGATTAAAGAATTATTAAATTCTCTTTAGTTTCACTGAACTATTATCTTAGATGTTCTCTTTGTCTGAAAGTAATGATTAGAGAATTCTTAACTGTTCTCTATGATTATTGGATTGTTGTCTTGAAGTTTATTTACTAGGGTTTGGTCAAAGAGGTTATGCTATGCCCTGCACTTTGGTTCTTTCTCAAGCATAATAGTCTTGAAGGATTTTCTTGCTATAGTATTTTTTAAATGATTCTTGATTTCCCTTTAATCCTACTATGTTCACAAATTTAATGTTCACCTCACTCACATAAGCTACTAAGATCCATTTGGCTTTGTTAACTTGCCCTATGAAACACCCTTGACCTACTATTATACTTTTCAAGACCTTTTGCAGACTCCATAGCCCAATGGTTTTATTTTCTCCTACTCTATCTGTTCTTCTTGACAACCTACCCAACCAAACAAAACAAACAAACAAACATTATCCTTGTAACTAGCCTAAAATCAACATCCTAAAAACATACAAGTCATACCTTTTGTCAAATATAGAGAGATCCCTCTCTAAGTCCAGGAAGGCTAGGTCCTAGGACTCCAAACATTGGTTTGATGTTACCCTTGTCTATTTGGCCATTTCCAATCTTCCAAATTACAGGGCGCTAACATAATGGAGATCACGGTGGGACCGAGTAAGTAACAGCATAAATATTCCTTCAAAACTCAAAAATCCCCTATCAAACTTAGATAAATCAAGTGTTAGCCAACAAAGATATCTGGTTGATTTGCCTTACTAGCACCATGGTGACCATACTTGGGAACACTAATTAAAAATCTTAGTGTTACATAAAGAACTTAAAAAACCCCAAAAACATCTCTAGATTGGTATCCAATTGTTGATGGTGGACAACAAACAAATCCTCAAAATAGTTAGCATCATCCACCTGGTGACTCCACTCATCTTCAATAGCCCTCTTAACTCCAATGGTCTCCAGTAGACCTGGTGACTCCAATGTTTCTCACAGGCTCTACTAGGATGTATTAATCAATCCTAATAGTATAAAACCTGGCCACATACTATGTGAATTCAGTAATATTTCAGATAGGTATGTTTCCAAAACCTTTACAAACTCTTAACATGTTCTAATCTATTGGGTCCAAATTCTAGCTTCTAGAAAAATCTGCACCAAATCCCATCCTGACCCAAGCCCTTGTGCAATAGTTGAAAATCGTAAAAGCATCCTTAGGAAGTTTCCTAGATCTAAAAACTCAATTTTTAGCTGACATACCCATGAAGCAAGTCCCCTACCTAAAAACCTTACAGACTTGCTAAATATCTGGTTGCTAATGGTGGACAGAAAAGTTGAGATCTTCCACTTGGTGACTCCAAAACTCTCAATAGACCTAAAGACTCCACTGGTAGAAGACTCTACACTGGTTAAAAAGATGCAGTGACTCTTTTTTATTAACAAAGATGGATTCAAGGATACAACAGAGATATGCTCCAATGAACAGAGATCACATCCCTGGTTTCCCACACAAAATGCCTCAGATAAATTGCGAAAAAAACCTGCCTATGTTTCAAGATGAAAATTTTGATGACCCCTTGTTACATCTCATCAAATTTCATATACATACATGGAGGTTAAAAGTTGAATGGCATGAGGACTGCCTCATGAAAATGTTCATGGGGACATTAGAAGGTAAAGCAAGGGAATGGTATGAAGGCCTAAACCCTGGTAGTTTGTTTTCTTTAAAGGATTTCCACAAGGTATTTTATGAGCATTATAAAGAAAAATTTTCATATTTATCATTAGCTGAAAATTGTTGTGATCAATCTGAAGATCTCATACAATACCTTGTAAACATTAATGAAGATTTGGGACATTAGCATCCTAAAGATCAATTAGAGGAAATTCATGCATTTCATACTCAAGTTAACTGTCATGATAACCAAGAGGAGTTGGTTGAGGATGAAATCAATCAGGAAATAAAGGAAGATCCACAAGATCTCTCTAAAGGGACAAGTGATGATTCATCATCTCTTTTGTGTAAGGCTCAAGGAGATATCTAGCCTTATGATCTTTCACAAGAGAAAGAAAACCATTGTGTTTCAATCCTAGGAAAAGAAGAAGCAATTAGCCATAACCACTCTCCTTTTAATCCCAACTACCATAGTCAGAAAATAAACTTATAGATCTACATATGGTGGAAAAATCTGTTGATCTAGTGTGCATATTAGATGAAATGCCTTCTATGAATAAGCTACCTAAGTATGATCAATATGATGATGATTATGTTCTCCAAACTCAAGCTAACACTACAGAAAAATCAGTAACTATTTTGTGGGACAACGACAGTCATTTTCATCAGCTCAAAAAAAACGATCAGCAAATGCAAATAATCCATGAGAGTGAAGAAGAAAGTGCAGAAAATTTTGAAAAAAGGGAAGGATCTTTACATCTTTGTTGTGCTTCATTTCAGTTCATCAAAGACAACCTTAATACAATCAGAAGACAATAGTATTTGGGTATTGTTATTAACAACAAAGAAGAAATTCAACCTCATTATCAATCTTCACAAGAAAAAGGAAACAATTATTGTCCAATACAAAGAAAACAAGGATTTCCTCCTCCTTTATCTGAAGAAGAGATCAATAAAATTTTGAACATGCAGTCAGCCTATAAAATTTTATGTAAAGAGATTATTTCTATCTGCTCTACTATTGATTTATGTATTGCATCCTTGCCTAATGAAAGAACAAGAGAACAGATTGACACTAAGGCTGTATTACCTTCTCAAAAATACATATTTCCCAAGAATGCTCCTACTCATCAGAATGATGGTTTTTACACAGAACTTAGCCCACTCAATCAGAGCATATCAATTTTTCTAGAGGAAAACATTGCAATATATTATGAGGTTGCCAATATAGATGATCATGAAGAGGGGGAAGAGATTATTTCTCAAAATAATCCCAAGCACAACCAAATGGAACAAGAAGTAGTCCTGGATGAAGCCCATGGTTTAAATCTTCATAGCCAGGCATTACTTCAAGATCCATTTTCTATTTTCTTAGAGGAATCTAAAGAAGGAACATTTTATACTAGGAATGGTTTGTTGTAGAGTGTAAAAAATATCTTGAGCATTGTTGTTCAAAAGCAAGTGAGATGGGAGTGGCATTTTTTATTTTTCATCATACCTAAAGGGTTGAATGAAAATCAATCATGTGATCATTTAATTGATTGGTTGCATTGTAGAAAGGTGTTCACTTAGTAAATATATGCCTCCAAGTTAGATTAGGGTAGGTAGGTATCCAAAGAAAACTGATCAAAAAAATGAAACACAAAAACAAAGAAAAGAAGAAAAAGAGGGCAGATAAAAAAGAAGAGGTAAAGCCCCATACCAAAAAAAAATTGTGCAAGTCTAAATGCCACTACTTTGAGAAGGAAAATTCTTGTTCAGTCATACAACCTAACCATGATTGAACATGTTTTAAATTTATGCTGATAAGTTAGAGAAGCAATATTTTCCAAACCATCAAAACTTGGCTTGTCAAGTAGACTAGGTTAGGAAAAGATGTTGGTTCCCAAAGCTTAAATCTGAACCAAAGAGGAATGAGAGGGATAGTTAAAAAACTCCAAATTATGGGTCCTCAAGTTTCTATTTTTTATTGTACAAAAATAAAATCTGTGTGCCACTTTTCCAAGATGCCACATCTAATGACAAATCACACATCCTAACCTTGATTTGGTCATGTTTTGAATTTTATGTTGATAGCTTAGAGAATGAAAATCTTTCAAAATGATTAACCTTGACAGATAAGTAGATTAGGTAGAGAATAAAAAGAACTCATTAGTCTAATTTGAGCTCTTGTAATTGGTAAGGGTAGAAGTACATATTTTTTATGCTTTCAAAATAAAAAATGATGTCAATGGTTTGCTAATCCAAGTGCACCCAAGTGAAGAAAAAATGTCCGGAAAGGTATGATGGGTAGGTATTATTGATATTGAAGCAATCATGTTTTGTAGATTATGAGATCACAACTTCAAAGAACAACATCAAAGATCAACCTTGAAAAATGAAAGAATGGGAATAAATCAGCAAGCATGGATAAGGCTTTTTATCTGCAAAACCAAAGATCTGAACTATGAGGTTCTTGACGCCTCCACCAAAGGAGCTACCCTCCCCAAGTGGAGCCACTATTAGTTATAAATATTTTTCACTATATTTGGATGACTAAAGGGTGTTTATAGATTTCTAAAAACAACATTCCTTGAATATTGTGAGTTTCAGAAATCTCACTACCTTCATTATCCTTATAGAAACTTTTTCACTATTCTATTAGTTTTCCATTTCATGGTCACCCTGTCACTCCTACAAAATCCTTATGGGTTGATACCTCTCATTTTTAGCCTCCTTCTCTACCTATAATCTCATTGGCCTATTTTTCCCCTGTCCATAAACTCCACTTTCCCTCTAGGGATTCCTATAGCCAACTCATTCCCATGTTCCCCAAGTCCCTCAAGCATTGATGGTCTCAAAAACTATCCCTTTAGGCTCTTTATATAAATCAAGTACATTGGATTTGGATTTTCAATACAGCACCTTGGACAATACTCTGTTTTTCACTTGAAGCCACCAAGCCAATTTTCAGTCAAGATCAGGTCAAAGAACCCTCCCACTAGGTCAATTAGGGTTTCACATGTTTTAAGGTCATCATTGGTGTTTCAAACACTGCTTTTCCTTTTCTATAATCTGGCTTAGATTTAATAGAATGTCAAGACATGATTATTCAAGGAGGACCTAAAATATTTCCAAAGAAGACTATCCCTTCAGTTCAGAGTCTGCACATGAGGAAAATGGACAAACTTTGAAACTTCTGCAAGAGTGTTGAAAGGTTTATCAGCAGAAAGTACTAGTAAGGTAGGTGTTCTACTATTGAATGAAGACAACTTGCAGAAAGGAAGATAGGAAACATTTGTTCTTGTAGATAATTAGGGTTTTTGAGCTTAATGGTCCAGTAGAGTGCCAAACAGTGATCGATTGCAGAAATGACCTGGAGGAGGCACGCAAAACCAAACATGAAGAAAGTCTATCAAAGACTATTGATGAGATAGGGAAAAAGGTGAGGTGAATTGGACAGAAATGAATGAACTTGAAAGGGATATAAAGAACTTAAAAGACAACACTGATGATTGCTGTAAAAGCACTCCAAACACCTAAGGTTTTGGGAAAGTGGCTAGAGAAGGTAAAATGATGAGTTGAGCTCCAAGGTGAGAAAAAAAGATGGTTTTTGAAGGTGCTGCTATGTGCAATCACCCTAAAGTTGCCAAGGTGAATTTTTCATGCCTCAAGGAGCAAAGGGAAAAGTTGAATTCATCATTTCAGTCACCTGCATGAAAATAGTGTAAAAAGGTTAGTGAGAAAAGGTGAAAAGTTGAGTTGAACTTCATGATGGAAACCACAGAAGGTTTGAGAATGCTGGTATGTGTAATCATCACAAAATTATCAAAATAAACATGTCAAGTCTCAAAGGCCAAAAGAAAATCTAATTCAGTGATTTCAGTAACCTAGAGGCAAAAGTATAAAGGAATATCAGTGAAAAGGATGAAAAATGGTTTTAGACATTATAAAGTGGGTTTCATGATTAAATAAAACTTCCCTTTGCCTATAAATCTCATCTAACACTTTAAAAAAATCATTTTTTCCTTGTAAAGTCATCAGAGAATTCAAGAGAAGAGAATTTGTGAGTTTTAAAAGTGAAAATGGGAAAATTTGTTTGGCACTGCCCGCCTGGGATCGGGCGTTGTGTCCTTGGAAAAAATACTCCATACAAATTACACTGGCGCTGCACGCCTGGAAGTGAGCATTGCATGTTGGGGAAGGTGTTGCGCCCTTACCCGACACTCACAACAAATTTTCTCTTGGCACTGCGCCCTCAGGATAGGCATTGCGCACTTAGCCTTGGTGTTGCGCCCTTACCTGACACTCACAAAAAAATTTCTCTTGGCACTTCGCCCTCAGGATAGGCATTGCGCACTTAGCCTTGGTGTTGTGTCCTTAGCATTGGCGCTGCGCCCTTGGCCAGGAGGGTCCTATAAGTGATTTAACCACTCAAATCACTCCAAAACACATACAAATCTCTGCCAAAGTTCCTCCAAGAATATTTAGGGGAAATTACATCACATACACTCATCTTTAAGCAAATTTTGATGATTCTTAATTAAATGGTAATGAAACCCTAAGAAGAAACCCTAGGCTACAAAGCTTGAAATCACTATCTATATGCTTGCTTCATCTTCCAATAAAAAGTATCAGTCAAGACAAGGGTGAATTAGGGTACTGTGAAGGTTGTCATTCATTTAAGTTTCCCCCTAAATCCATTTCCTTCATAACACTCAGTCGCTTCCCTAGCAAAAAAATTGACATTCCATTGTCATCCTTCATCTCAATTTGACATCAGCCCAAGAGTGTTTCAAAACAAAGTTTTAAACATGTCAGCACAGGGAGAGGATAGTGGTAGTGGAGGAGAGGTCAAAATTCCAAGGAGGCATGATCACAAAGGAGGAAAGATCAATAGATTTGAACCCCTTAGTACAAAAGAGCTCATGTTATCTCCCCTTACCATTTCTTGTTTCAAGCATGTAGGATGCTTTGATTTTTGTGAGAAGGTGCAACAGGTGCAAAACCACCTTGAGATAACTAGAATATTTATCATTAAATTGCATGACAAACAAGTTAATTTTGCAGGGGTCACCTTTGAGTTATCTACAGATGCTATTTCCAATGCCACAGGCATACCTAGTCTAGGGGAGAAATGGTTCAAGCAAGCCAACCTTGACATGAGTTACTTTGAGCCATACCTTAAGCCCAGGTATAAAGACCATAGAAAATCAATCTTTCCTTTCTCTCACCTTCTTGAAATATATTCACCTATGATGAAGATTATAATGAAATATTTTACATGTGAGGGAAGGTTCTCCCATCTTTACTCATACCACATCAGTCTGCTTATGCATTTTACCAGAGTGAGGATGCTGCACAGACCCTATTACCTCTATAGAAGCATTGATAAAATGTCCTATATAGTACAAAAGAGAGATTTCCCTCAGCATATGCAAAGCCTATTCCATCACTCTCTTATCAAAATGGTTGTTATGCACCAACTACAGCAGAAGGGTATTCCATAGGAGACCTTCATTGTCAATGAGGTGTTCACTTCTCCACAAAACCATCATCAGCAAAATGCACCTTCATCATCTCATCCTCCCATTCCTACTCCTCCATAACCTCCTGTTTATCATGCATATCCATCCACTCACATTCCTTCACCCCATGATGACCCTCCTTCATCACCTTTTCACAATCCCTCACCATCATCTCATGGTACTAGTGCATCATACAGTGAAGAAGGCAGTGAGACAGATGACACTGAGATGGTTAACATAGAACGTTTTCCTTTGACCTACCAGAGGGGGAATATGATTGTGTTTTCTTCCCTTAAGAATCAAGGGGCCATGCCTTCATCATCAACAAAATAGCTTGACAAAGGTAAGGAAAAGGTTTTAGAGCAAGACATTGATGAAAAAGAGGATGAACATGAGACTAAACAAGAGTTTCAACTTATTCACCTTGAAAGTGATGATGAAAATGAGGATAGTATCACTAACATGCTGCTCAAGAGCAAACATGCCTAGATTAGAGATCTACAAGCCAATCTTGTTAGGGCTAAGAATGTGATCCATTTCCTTGATGTTGAAAACAAGCAGTTGGAGACAGAGAAAGCCATTTGTGAGATCAAGGAAATCAGAGCTCAGAAAGAGGCTAGAAAATCCAAGGCAAAGCTAGATGAGACCTTGGGCACTTTTTATGAGAATGAAGAAGAGGAAGAACATCTTCCTAGGAAGAGGCCAAGGACAATTGGGTTGAATAAGGCCTTAGCCTCGGAAAGAGAGAAAGAGATAGAATTGGCAGAGAAGCTCACTCTAAGTGAGCTTCTTGCCATGGAAATTAGCTATGACATAGAACCTTGGCTAGAGAGGGAAAATGTGCAGCTTGAGGATCAACTTGAAAAGGCAAAAAGACACATTGACCTACAAAGAAGGATGGCAAGACATTATGCCTTAAGAAACAAGATTGGAAGGGCCAAGCTCAAACGAGCCCTTGCAAAGATTCAAGCCCTAAAAGAGGAAAAGGACAAAGAAAATCTTGAAATTATTACTCATGCATCCCTACAAGCATCCCAAACATGATCAGCAAGACAAATCCCAATTTTGGCATTTTTTTGAGTTTTTGAAATTTTGATTGTTTTATTTGCAGAAAGAAGGGCCAAGCATTCAATGCCACTGGCATTGCACTTTTTTTGGGGGCACCCAATGGAGGAAAAATTTAAATTTTCATGATCCTTAGTCCAACTACATCACCCTCACAAAGTTTCAAGTCATTTGGAATAGAACTGGTCCCTCAAAAGGGCCAAAAACAAGAAAAAAAAAACACCTTTCTACCCTCTTTTCAGCATTGGCGCTGTGCCCTATGTAGTCTTGGGAGAATACGTTTTTGACCAAGAAAATGGGAATCATTTTGGAATATAAAGACATATTTGGAAACTAGACAGGACAGGCTTTCGAATGAGCTATCATGGAGATCATTTGGACATCGGGAAGGCCTCCAAATCGTAGCTGCAAGACAGGTGATTTTTCCGGATTTAGTGCTACGCCCTTGAACCTTAGCACTACGCCCTTGCCTGAAAGTCAAAAAAATACACTCGGACTTATTGATAAAGATATTTTGAGGTCTTTGAAGGTAAATCACTCTAGAGTTAACTGAGGAGTTATGTTAGAATTTATTATGTTAGGATATTTGTGCCTTGGGACTTGCATGGTCTCATAGGACAAAATGAAATTTATGTATAATTAATGACTTCTAGAAACCATATCTAGGGTTTTTACCTCCTCATTTGGCAGTTAAATAATGCATGGAGGCCTCATGTTTCTTTTTGGTTTATTGTTGAGCTCAATATGATCTAGACTTTGAGTTTATTGAAGAAATTGGCTTTGGAGTGTTGTGATTTCTTTGGATTGAGCATCAATGGAGCAAGCATATTCATGGGATTAATGAACCTGGTTAATGGTGATGTTATCATAATCTAGAATTTTTTTCCTTCAGTTTTCATATTTTTTCATCCTTTCTCTGATAGAAGAACATAAATTTTAGAGTAGGACATGTTATCTTGGCACCCTATTTCTGTCTGCATCCTTTATCTTTATGTTTTCCTCTGAAAGTGATGATTAAAGAATTCTTAAATGCTCTTTAGTTTCATTGAAATATTATCTTATATGTTCTCTTTGTTTGAAAGTAATGATTAGAGAATTCTTAACTGCTCTCTATGATTATTGGATGGTTGTCTTGAAGTTTATTTACTAGGGTTTGGTCAAAGAGGTTATGGTATGCCCTGCACTTTGGTTCTTTCTCAAGCATAATCGTCTTGAAGGATTTTCTTGTTATATTATTTGTTAAAGGATTCTTGATTGCCCTTTAAACCTACTATTTTCACAAATTTAATGTTCACCTCACTCACATAAGCTACTAAGATCCATTTGCCTTTGTTAACTTGCCCTCTGAAACACCCTTGACCTACTGTTGTACTTTTCAAGACCTTTTGCAAACTCCATATCCCAATGGTTTGATTTTATCCTACTCTATCTATTCTTCTTGACAACCTATCCAACCAAAAAAAACAAAACAAACAAACCTTATCCTTATAACTAGCCTAAAATCAACATCCTAAAAACTTACAAGTCATACCTTTTGTCAAATATAGAGAGAGCCCTCTCTGAGTCTACGAAGGCTAGGTCCTAGGACTCCAAAGATTGGTTTGATGCTACCCTTGTCTATTTGGTCATTTCCAATCTTCCAAATTAGAGGGACCTAACATAAGGTATAACCAATTGGTATGGTCAAGTTGTGACCATCAGGTTTTGTGCATGCATTCATGCACTTCAATATTGGTCACTAGCCCTCTAGTGATTTGTTTTGTACCCCATGAAAATGGCTTGGCTCTCCTCTTCCATTTAAATATTATTCAAAAGCTTGTCTATGTTCATACTTCTCATAAAAATCTGGTGGCCCTCATCCAATTATAAACCTCTTTCAGCATTAACTTGTATAAAGGATTTTGATTATCATACAAACCCAAAGGTTGGAAGAGAGGCATTTAGCTACCATTAGAGGAAAATATTTTGAAGGGTCAAAGAAGTAAAATTTCTTAGCAACTTAAATTAGACGAAAATTTTTCATTTTAACTTATGGACAAATATATTATGTAGGCCAACCATCATGTTGTTTTAGTAACAAGTTTTTGCAATCTGATTATAAACCTCCTCCTGTGCTAATTTTTTAAAGTATTCTGAAAAGCTGGTGAACCCAAAGGTTTGGAAGAGATTTTTTTTTCAATCATGAGAGGACAACACTGTGCGTGTTAAAAGAAGTAAAATTTCTCAAGTAACAACCTTAAATTAGATGAAATTGTGCATTTTAACTTATAATTGAGAGGTATGTTGTGTAGGAAACCCATCATGTTGTTTTTGCAGCATATTGTTGCATTTAAAAGAGCATGGTTTCCACTGTTGCTATTGTTTTATTTTTCTTGTTCTTCTTTTCTTTTAATTTATGTACACTTCCTGTGTTGAAGAACCAAAAGTGGCATGTATTGTTTAGGAATATACAAACTCAACATTTGAAAATGCTTCTTTGCTGAATTTTAGATTTTCTACACCCAAAATTGCATTCTACAAAAGCTTCGTATTTGTTTTTCTATAAATTGTGTATATATCATAAATTGCGTAAAAAGGGGATATTAAAAAAGGAAATTTCAATGAAGTAGACACAAGAAAATGTGTTTCCAAGTAATTCATTCATGAAAAAAATTATTGCTACTTCAAATGTAAGGTTATAAAATTCTACTCGGATTCGAATTACTATATACATGTATCTGGAATAAAGTCATAAACAAAGGATTTTACCTAGGATTTGCTAATCTCTGTCTTCTGGAAAATGGACGTCTTTTGTAGGTTGTTGGGAAGTTCCCATCCTCATCTTTGCAAACACTATATATTCTCACAAATGGACGTCTTTTGTAGGTTGTTGGGAATTTCCCATTCTCATCCTTGAAAACACTATATATTATGCAGGCATGGTATATTCATTAGGGTGCACCTGAAACATAAGAAGTGATTAAAGACATGAATCCAAGCTCCAAGTTTGGCCATTGGATAAAATATGGAAATATCACAAAATTTTCAATAGTTATGGTATAGGATATCTACACAAAATTTGAAGTGAATAAGTGGTGAAATTGTAGAAAAGCTATAAAATCTAAAAGCCAAGCTCCAAGCTTGGCCATTGAATGACCCCGGAAATATCAAAAATACTTTAATATATTTAATATTTATGGTATAAGATATCTACCCCAAAATCTGAAGTGAACAAGTGGTGAAACGGTCGAAAATCTACAGTTAACAAGTGGTGAAGCAGTGGAGTTGTGTGATAGCAAAGGAAAGGATAGGTTAATAGAAAAGTGTCAAAAGAGAAGTAATAGCATGCTGGCATAAAACAATTTTGAGGTTCAAAATGTAGTGTAACAATTTTTCTATCACATATAACATTTAATAGAGGAGAAATGCTAGGAGTGATTCTAGCATTACTTCAATCCACAAAATATTGAATGAAATATTACTTGTTTAACCTAACAAAACTTGGAAAACATGCATCGAAAAGAGAAGAACCTGCAATAGGAGTGTAAATCCTCGTATCCAATCATAGGGTATGAAAATAAAAATTAAATAATTTAAAATGCAAAATTACTATAAAGAATTGGTTATATTGGAAGATGTGAAAAAGGTCATGTTATCACCCTAGTAATTCTCAGGTTATGGGATGACGATTTATAGTTGAAGAAAACCAAGGGTAACCAAGAACCTCTTTTGAAATTCAGGATCTAGCCTTCCTAAATTCCAGAGAGGGATCTCTCCTCAAGATTTAGCTTGATTTTTTTATAAGATTTTAGGCTAGGTATGATTGGACAATTGGTTTGGTTTGAATATTTGGTGGGAATAAAAGGTACTTCAAGGTAAACCACAGAGGGATCTACCATACCATTTGGATATGGAGTCAACTTCTTGGCAAGTAGAGCTAGGAAATAAGGTCAAAAGAGCAAATGTACTAAGGGCAGGGTAGATGACCTTCAAAGGATTTGGAATGGGCTTTTTTGGTGAAAGGCGTGAAATCTGAACAGAATGGCAATGAAGAATCCTTAAGTTACAGAAAAGAAGATGAAAGAAAGGGGTCAAAAGGCACTAAGAGAAGCTAAGGATTCTTAATCCGGATATCAGCAGAAAACATATCAATGAATAACTAGTAAAAAACAGGGAGCTTTTGACACTAATCCTATATTAACCTTCCTAGTCAATCATTTAAGACATAAAACATATAAATGTATGTATGGAACTTAGAAAGAAAAACAATGAAAATAGGAAAATACTTGACTTATTGATGCAGGAGCATCGGCATTAGCCAGCAATGTGGAGATTTTTCCACATGTTGTGGTTAAATCCAGTGAAATTTATTTACTGTTGGTCAAAATCGATTTGCTGAGGAGGTTGGATTCCTCAAATAGTTTTAGAATTATAATAAATCAGAGACTGTCTTATTTTAGATTAGTGATAAGATTTTTTTGTATATATTTAATCAAGAAGCTATAAAATAGCATAATTCTGTTAATAAGAGATAGCGTTAGCATTGTTTTTAGGAGCTATTTAATAAAAAAAGGTTGGAAAGGTTGAATAAAGGGAGAGAGTCGATTGGAGTGTAAATGTCGATGGGTAGATTTGTTATAGAACTAGAGATTTAGTGTGAGTTTTTTTTGGGTGGATCTAAAGCTCAGATCATGTGTGAGAATTGTTTTTTTTTGTAATAACAGAGGCCATTCTAGGTATGACCAGGAAAAGGCGAGACTCTGTTTTGTTTTGTTTTTGAATATTATAATTACAGTTGTGGTTTGTGCATAGTCGAATGACAAATTTTGAAAGCTTGAACTTTATTGATCTGCGTAATAGATTGAAATAAATATGGTTCTGTGTGGTGTCAAATTAACAGTATGTAGTGTTGTTTTAATGAATTTCGAATATTAGTGGAGTTTGTTTGAAAACTTGGATCACCAAATTAAATTGGCAGAGATTATTTCATTTGGTAGATCGCTGGTTCATTTTCGTGAGGAAATTCAAAGGAGGAAGAATTGCGTTATTAAATGCTGTGAGAATTCAAGTCAATTTACAGAAGATTGTGTGATCTCAGTTCAGATATGGCATTCGAAGAAAGAATGGATCTGGATGAAACGCTGTTGTCTTCCCTTAATCTTTGATTGAACCTTTGAAGCGGATTTCAAATAATATAAGGGTTGATTTTATGTGTTATCAGTCAATGAACATAGCATACCATAACATATATCAATGAGCTGAATGTAAAGTTTTATAGACTGGTTTGGGAAATTGCATTGGGCCTGGAATCTCGCATTGGAACAACTGTAAAATGACATAAATGATAGCACAATATTGGTTGCGATATCAAATTGAATCATATCGCATTAGCATTGTGATAATGGTCGACAGTTTTGGCAACAAAGGATATCGGTGTAGATTTAATTTGGAGCGCAGTAGAGTTGCGGAGGTGGAGTGACATCGCGTCCGAGCGATTGGATGTCAACTTGGTAGCATATTGGAATAACCGATTTGCAAATTGTTCTGAGCGTCAGATCAGTCAGATCTGAGCGTAGAAATCCACATAAGTCTCTTTTGAAATCGAGTCCAGTGGATATCGTATTCTCACAAAGAAGTGACATCGAAACCCAGCGATCTTCGACATCCCGATAACTCTGCATCAGAGTTATTGAAATTGCAATGGCCGGTGGTGTTATTAAATCATATAGATTGGGATCGCCGATTGATATATATCGGTGTATGACCAGAGTTTGGAGCGTTTTTGAACAATGAAAGGGAAATCGATCCGAATCATTGGATCAAGTAAGTTGGGTTTGTGAATTGATGTCTTTGATAGGGGAAATTAAAATTCTGTTCGATCATTATTTTCCAGAGTTAAAATCAGAGATGGAGAAGGTGAATTAAGGCGTGGCAATTGTGGCATTAAAAGGAATTGTGATCGGCGATTTCGATAATATCATATCCGAACTGTGGAATGATATTAAATTTGCGTAGTGGAGAATACTTTGCAATTGAATCCATACAGAGATTGTGATTGCAAATGTGTTTGGTTTGTTCGATCTACCGGATCTGAGCGTAAGAATATTCATAAGATTCTGTTGGTAAGTGCGTTCAACACGATTTATGAATAAAGTTTAAGGGTCGACTATTTGCAAGTTAATTTAGGGGTCAGATCGATTAGATTCGAAATTGTTGTGATGAATTTGAAACAGGTATAAGTTGTTAAATGGTGTCAAATGGATGGGAAGTATGAATCAGTGTGCGACAGGGAAATGAAAGGGACGTGTGGTAAGTTAAAGTGAATCGCATGTTATTATTGCATAATGGTGGCGTGGTTACAATTTAATTGAAGTCGAAATATGATTTCAATGTATGTTGAATCATGAGTTTTGAATATTTAATTATAAGCTTCCACAAGATAGTGTATGAAATTGCCAGCAATCAGAAATTTTATTTGGACAGTTTTGATGTATTCATTATTTGGATGAGAAGAGTGCGATTCTGGGTATTGCAGGTTTAACCCTGCGTCATTTTTGGTATCAGAGCTTGGCTTTGTGGAAATTGAAGAGAATGTTTGCTGATGAAGATTTAAAACTATAGAGGTATGGAAACAGTAGCATGTTGAAAGAGTGAATACTGCAGCAATATAAATCAAAGAAGTTGTGAGAGAGGAACCAGATGTGTTCTTAAAAGCAGAATAAGGAAAGTCCTTAGAAGTGGCAGTGAACTTGAAGAATCCAACAAGAGATTGGACAGAGAGGACAAGTGAAGTGTTCTCGAAAGTGAGAGTGAGAGATTGCAAAAGCCTAGAGAGAGCAAAGGTGTTGCTCAAGAAAATATTCCAGATAGAGGATCGTGCTTACCAAAAGACTAAGTGAGGAGAGCTTAGTGAGGTAAGATTGCAGTAAGGAGGACTTACCATGGCAAAGGCTTGTTGCAGAGGAGTGAGGAGCTCATGGAAAGAGAGGAGAAGAAAATGACTACAGATAGTCATAGCAGAAGTTCACAAAGAAGCCAGAGCAGAAGGGAAGATGCCAAAGCGAATGGCATGAGGATGAGTCAAGAAGAGTTTGACCGAGAGAAAGCTGAGATAGATTTCCATATTGGAATATTGATGAAGATGCTGCAGAAAAGTGTTTGGACCATGAAGAAAAGAGTAAAATGTCAAAGGCTACGAGAAAGGAGAAATCAGCAAGTGAAGTTAGAAATAGTAGAAGAATGGAGAAAGATTGAGCAGATATTGAGTGCTCAAGAGGAATCAGAGAAACTCAGAGAAGCATAGGTAGAATTGGAAGTTTCTATTTGTAGACCAGAACAAGGTGAAATGTTGGGGGAAGAGGATAATGAGAGGTCAGCTGAAGATCTCATGGACTACTGGCAGAATTCAGAACAATTCGAAGATATGTTGACAAAGGAAGCAGATGAGGCAATGAAGCCTTGTGATTTTGATTCTTATAGTTTGTGTATGTTTGTAGGATATGCAGAGGATGATGGAAAGTCGGATGAAATTGTCACAAATAGGAATGAAGCTCTTGAGGTGAAGTATGATGGTGAATCCCTTTTATAGGAAGAAGGTGTTGATCTATTGCAACAGAAGGAGTTCATAGATGAAATCCTATTTGGTGTGAAATAGCCAGATGAGGAGTCTAAAGACAATTCCATAGTGGGACTACAAAAAGGTAAACCAATGAATTTGTTTAATGGAATTGATGAAAGATGCTTGCAATATGATAATGTGGAAAACAGGTCAACTCAAGAGGATTTCCAAGAAAAGAATGAAGCTGAGAATGAAAATTGTGATGATCTGCTGGAGAGATTTCACAAGGAGATAGAATTCTTAGAAAGATTACTCGAGGAACCCAAAGGAGAAACAAAGCTTACAGAACCTGATGGAGGAAAAGGTGTGGAAGACAGCATTAATAAATATGATGCTGAAATCAGAGAAATTGAGGAGCGATTATTTGAAGGTGAGATGAAAGATCAGGAGCAACAAGGGAGTTATGTCCTCAAAGGCATGAAGGAGACAGAAATATTAACTCAGCAAGATGGAAGTAATCAGAAATTTGGAAGGAATGATCAGCTACATGAGAGTGAATTTGAGGAAGGTATCAAATTGCAGAAGCAGAATGAAGAACCAGAAATTGGTCTGGCTGTACAAAGGAAGATAAGTAAAGACCGAAGATACAGATGGAAACTGAAGAAAAGGGTGAAGTGGAAGCTATTGCAACAGAGGTGGAATGGTAAGCTGATTGAGAAAGAAAGACTCAGAGAAATGGGGTCACAGCAAGAAGGATCCACTGAAATCCAACAGATCTATGATGGAGGATTGGTGCTTGAAGCATCAAAAGAAAATGGAAGGTATTGCATTTTGAAAACTGAAGGTTGTTGTGTGTTTGCAGGTCATATCGATTTGAAGAAAGACAAACAGTTATTGAAGACTGTTGAAGAAATGACTACTCATAGTCATATGCAGAATAAGGAGAATGGAAAAAGAATTATTGAAATCAAAGGATACACTGATTCATTGAAGAACATTGATCTTGAAGAAAGCCAGAGTAAAGAAGGATTAAAGACAGATATTGCGGACAATGCAATTAGTGAAGATTATGTAGAAATTTTGAGAGAACGTCCAGATAAGATGGAAGATTTGTGGTATAAGTCGAATCTTTTGATGATGAAGCCAGGTAAAGCATTTGAGTTTATTGAACTGATTAATTTTGATGAAGATTTACATGCCGAAAAAAGGAAATGTGAAGTCAATCTGAACCAAGAAGTTAATTCGGAAGAATAGATCAGATTAATGGAAGGTAAGATCAGAAAACTGCAAAATGAAGAAATGGTGGTGAATTTATGGTATGGAAGACTGCGAATTAAAGTGAGCAAAACAGCAGCAAAACATGTGAAAAGGATAGCAGCAGATAGTGAGGAATTACAGCACAAAGGCGGGAAACTCGAGAGACAAACAACAACAGTAATCAAAGACAAACTATCAAACCAAATATGGGATCCAGGAGGACATAGAACAGAATTGCATGATCAGGAGATCATGGTTAATTTAAACTTCGGGAGTCTGATGAAGGAGCATCGGCATTAGCCAGCAATGTGGAGATTTGTCCACATGTTGTGGTTAAATCCAGTGAAATTTATTTACTTTTGGTCAAAATCGATTTGCTGAGGAGGTTGGATTCCTCAAATAGTTTTAGAATTATAATAAATTAGAGACTTTCTTATTTTAGATTAGTGATAAGATTTGTTTGTATAGATGTAATCAAGAAGCTATAAAATAGCATAATTATGTTAATAAGAGATAGCGTTAGCATTGTTTTTAGGAGCTAGTTAATAAAAAAAGGTTGGAAAGGCTGAATAAAGGGAGAGAGTCGATTGGAGTGTAAATGTCGATGGGTAGATTTGTTATAGAACTAGAGAGTTATTGTGAGTTTTTTTTGGGTGGAGCTAAAGCTCGGATCATGTGTGAGAATTGTTTTTTTTTTGTAATAACAGAGGCCATTCCAGGTATGACCAGGAAAAGGAGAGACTCTGTTTTGTTTTCTTTTTGAATATTATAATTACAGTTGTGGTTTGTGCATAGTCGAATGACAAATTTTGAAGGCTTGAACTTTATTGATCTGTGTAATAGATTGAAATAAATATGGTTCTGTGTGGTGTCAAATTAACAGTATGTAGTGCTGTTTTAATGAATTTCGGATATTAGTGGAGTTTGTTTGAAAACTTGGATCACCAAATTAAATTGGCAGAGATTATTTCATTTGGTAGATCGCTGGTTCATTTTCGTGAGGCAATTCAAAGGAGGAAGAATTGCATTATTAAATGCTGTGAGAATTCAAGTCAATTTACAGAAGATTGTGTGATCTCAGTTCAGATATGGCGTTCGAAGAAAGAATGGATATGGATGAAACGTTGTTTTCTTCCCTTAATCTTTGATTGAACCTTTGAAGCGGATTTCAAATAATATAAGGGTTGATTTTATGTGTTATCAGTCCATGAACATAGCATACCATAACATATATCAATGAGCCGAATGTAAAGTTTTATAGACTGGTTTGGGAAATTGCATTGGGCCTGGAATCTCGCATCGGAACAACTGTAAAATGACATAAATGATAGCACAATATTGGTTGCGATAGAAAATTGAATCATATCGCATTGGCGTTGTGATAATGGTCGACAGTTTTGGCAACAAAGGATATCGGTGTAGATTTAATTTGGAGCGCAGTAGAGTTGCGGATGTGGAGTGACATCGCGTCCGAGCGATTGGATGTCAACTTGGTAGCATATTGGAATAGCCGATTTGCAAATTGTTCTGAGTGTCAGATCGGTCAGATCTGAGCGCAGAAATCCACATAAGTCTCTTTTGAAATTGATTCCAGTGGATATCATATTCTCACAAAGAAGTGACATCGAAACCCAGCGATCTTCGACATCCCGATAAATCCGCATTAGAGTTATTGAAATTGCAATGCCGGTGGTGTTATTAAATCATATAGATTGGGATCGCCGATTGATATATATCGGTGTATGACCAGAGTTTGGAGTGTTTTTTAACAGTGAAAGGGAAATCGATCTGAATCATTGGATCAGGTAAGTTGGGTTTGTGAATTGATGTCTTTGATAGGGGCAATTAAAATTCTGTTCGATCATTATTTTCCAGAGTTAAAATCGGAGATGGAGAAGGTGAATTAAGGCGTGGCAATTGTGGCATTAAAAGGAATTGCGATCGGCGATTTCGATAATATCATATCGGAACTGTGGAATGATATTACATTTGCGTAGTGGAGAATACTTTGCAATTGAAGCCATATAGAGATTGTGATTGCAAATGTGTTTGGTTTGTTCGATCTACCGGATCTGAGCGTAAGAATCTTCATAAGATTCTGTTGGTATGTGCGTTCAACATGATTTATGAATAAAGTTTAAGGGTCGACTATTTGCAAGTTAATTTACGGGTCGGATCGATTAGATTCGAAATTGTTGTGATGAATTTGAAATGGGTATAAGTTGTTAAATGGTGTCAAATGGATGGGAAGTATGAATTAGTGTGCGACAGGGAAATGAAAGGGACGTGTGGTAAGTTAAAGCGAATCGCATGTTATTATTACATAATGGTGGCACGGTTACAATTTAATTGAAGTCGAAATATGATTTCAATGTATGTTGAATCATGAGTTTTGAAGATTTAATTATAAGCTTCCACAAGATAGTGTATGAAATTGCCAGCAATCAGAAATTTTATTTGGACAGTTTTGATGTATTCATTATTTGGATGAGAAGAGTGCGATTCTGGGTATTGCAGGTTTAACCCTGCATCACTTATCTGATCAGCACAAGAATCCTGAGTTATGATGTATGTTTGACTTAGTTCCAGTCTACTGCTTTACAAATCAACTCACACAAACTCCCAATGTATTCAGCAAAAAATTCTATAGTAGTCTTAACAAATTTTATTCCACTCTTAATACTTCAAAAAGAGAAGTATTTATACAAATCAGTTTTTTACAAAATATCTAAGAGATATGAGAATATATCTAGGAAAAAATAAAGATTATTACATATAAAGAGGGATAGCTGCAAAACAAACTGGAAAGTTGTCCTCTTATCAATAAAAAATAGGACTAATTATCTTAACTTATTTCTTTGTTGTAGTTGTTGGAAATGCTTGTTGGCACTTGGAAAAATATCTTTGGAATATGACTTGTAATATACTCTTCATCCTGTAATTTATACTCTGATACTCTTTACAATGTTTTCTTACTGCTTGACTGCTGTAAAATGAGGAATAACCCACAGTAAAAATTGTTTTGAATGATACTTTTTGACTCTAATCATTTACCTGATACACTTTCAATATTATTTTTACCTTTAGGTAACAGTAATGTTCTGATTTTCATGTAATTTTCTACTCTGTTTGCAAACCTTTATATCAAATCAGTGAATTCCTACCATTGTTCTGCACGGGGAATTCTCATGTTCTTCAATTTCCTGTAGCTCTCATCTGCCTCTGTGTACTTTGCAAAGTTGGGTTTTACAATGAAGATGTGTTTAATCCCATTTTGTAGAAAAAATAAGTTCTCAAAATACTGTAAAACCAATTTACCACTTGGGGATCCTTGTGGTAAAGGTTTGCTGACCTGTTCTTTGGCATGAGCCCTGATTTTCTTATCATAATCCTTCTACACCATTAATTTTCATTTAAGGCATGAATGTCTGGAAGGCCTGCTTGTGTTAGTATAGTGTATTTGGCCAAAAAAATTGTGGTTGACAAGTTCATGTCTTTACATCTTTCCTCCAAATTGTTCATCATACTCCTTTTGCTTAGGACTCTCTTGATTTGTAGTATTCTTTCAGTCCTCTCCTGAATTTTCAACCCTTCAAGCTCCTCTCTGTTTTTGTTGTTTAAAAATGTAATAAGTTTCAAAGCTTGAGAAGGTTTGTTAGCTAGTTCTTCTTTGGTTTTCTGAATTTCTACTTGTGCTTCCTTAAGTAGATCCTTCTACTCATAAATGATTTGGATTTAAGGCCATTGTATATGTATTCCTTGAATTATGTTGTTCCAAAGATAGTTCTTGATGTATGATACCTGTTCACTAAGATTGACCTGTTGTTGCAAAATATTTACTTGCTCTTGAAATCTGTTTTCTCTTTGTTCATGTCCCTTGGAAGTAATCAATGTGTTTTTATTTGATGTTTCAAGAGTTTGAATGGTGCTTTTCAAGTTTATTATCTCATTATTCTTTAGGGACATCTCTTCCATGGCCTTTACTATGTCAATTGTTTCACCTGTTTGATGTACTTGTGATGTAGATGATGAAGTGGCAGAAATATCTTTAGATTTAATTGACACTACAGTTGCCAATACTCCTTCTGGTGCTAAATGTTCTGCCAATGTGGAAGGGACAGTAGCAGTTACCATTGGGATGACTGTAGGAATGGAGGTTTCCTTTTCTTTTTTCAGTGTTTTATTTTCCTTCATCAAAGTTTTTGTCTGGTTTTCAATTTCTTTGGTCTAAGCTGTCATCTTTAAAACTAGCTGCATTAATTCATCTCTCTCTATTTTCTCTTGAAGAATTTCTTTAGCCTATGGGTGCTCACTCTGTGGAAGTTTAAGTTACTTTCTCAAGGCAGCAATATCTTCATTCTTTTGCCTTATCAATGTCTTAGCAACTTCAATATTGTAGGGATCTACTCCATTTTCTATCACCAAATATTCTAAGGATGTGATCCTCAAATCCTTAACATGTAGAGATGCTTTATCTAATTTCATTTGATTTTTTAGATTAGATACAGTCTTTTGATGCATGGTAGCACTCATGGTTTTGTGGACTACATTTGAATATAGCATTTCATTTGTGCTTCTGTGGAACTCAATCTGATCTAATTCATGTATGGTATTAGTGTCCACCTCCACATCTGTTTTAGTATAATCTGCAATTGACTTTGGATCTGCAATGGTGGGTTTCAGAAATGACATGATCATTTTATTGGTGGAGATCAAAAGCAGTAAGCAATCTGTCTTTGTTGCCTGGCTTTTCTTTAAGGAATTTAGAATAAACCTCATTCTTAATTTCCTCATTTCTTTCTCTGATATGTTTGAATTTTTTCTGGATGTCTGAATCTATCTCTTCTGTTGCTTTGGAAGAGGAGGGAGCTTTTGAATTTACCTGCATTTCCACTATTTCTCTGTCATGTTCCTGTGTTAACACTTGCTCTTCCTAAATTTATTTAAGTGTCTCATTGAAAATTAATGTTGCTTCATCATCTATTTGCTAATCATTGTTATCATCTATCTCTACTATCTTTTCTTTCTCAGCATCAGTTACTTTTTCCCTTTTGCTGTAAATAATTTTAAATTTATTTTCTGCAATTGTCTCTGTTGTATAGCCTTCTTCTTTTCTAGGTCTTTTATCAGACACTTGTACTTGTTTGCCAACTGTAATCACCTATGTACTATCCATCTATTTTCCCTGCATGTTATTTGTTTGTATTCCATGTGTATCATCAATAAATGTGTTTGAAACCCATTCAATATTATTAGCATACTTTTCAATTTGTGGCTTTGAGTCATGGAGGAATGGAGTTAACTTAGACTTGACCCTAATATTAATCAAAATTCCATGAGGGTCATAATTCCAGTTGAAACTTTGTTGGAACTTGTACTCTGACAATTTGTTGGTTATTTCTCTCATGGCTTCTCTGTTATTGAATATAAAGGGGCCAATTTTAATTTTGAGCTTGAATTGTGTTTTCTTTTTGGAAGCTATGAAATTCACTACATCTGCATTCAAGATCTGTCTTAATTACTCTAAAGAAAAAATACCGGTAGTTAGAAACTTGGGTAATTTGTAATGAGCCAGGAGTGCACCATATACTCTGATTTCTATGTGATTTTCATACAAATACCAGTCTCCTACCTTACAGTTTTTAGACAACTATAAAATTCTTTTGATGTCTTCATTAATCCTTGGTGGCTCTGCTTTGTTCAAAAAATTAATGGCAGGTTTAATAAACAAATCATTGAATTATTTATAATTGTATTCACTGCTATATTTTCTGATTAAGAAGTCTAGAATACCACTGAAAGAGGTTTACCTTCCACATCCATCTTCTGTAATGCAATTGGGAATTTTTTTTCTTGAAAAAATAGGAAGATATGTAATAGATAGGATGAATATCTGAATACTCCTTCCTTAGGTAATTTGGTCAACTGATAATGCATATTATCAACAATGAGTTTATAAAAATTGAAAACTATTGACGGTGGGTGTCCTGGAGACAAGGTAGAGAGGAAACCTAGAATAGAGGCATCTGCAAACTCATCATTAACATAGCCTACGATGAATGAAAGCATCGAAATGATTTGTTGAGAACCTTCAGGGAAGTCAAAAGTGGTATAAGGTGGATTTACCTTAGGAATGTCAACATGGGTGGGCCAGAAGTTTTGAAAGATCATGAATATTTTATGGAAGTCCAGATCTATATAGAGCTGTGTTAAATCTTCAATGGGCAATGATACTACTCTTGGATCATGGCTCAGTTGGAGCATATCATTGATGGCTTCAGCAGTTATATAACACATGAACTCTCTATCTTTGTTTACCATACATCTCTGGTCAGGGATATAGTGTAATTGACATAACCTAATGAAATCTTGAGCTTGATGGGTGATGGTAACCACATATTTAGGAAAGTTTGAGTCCCAGATAGGTATATCATTTTCAACCTTTTTCGCAAATTTTTCATAGCACCAGTTGTGCACTTCAAGTAAGTTGAATTCTAATGAAGGATCAAAGATTCTGTAGTCCAAATCAATTAATGATTTTTTTTCTTTAGACGTGACAGGTGGCTGCAAAGGTCTAACTACTTCAGTTGAATATGCAGTTAGGGCAGGGGTAGGTTTGTTGATTTTTGAAGGTTCAGGGTTTGGAAGCTTGCGGGAGGCAAGCTTCTGAGGTTTGGGACCTCTAGTCCTAGGAGTGACCTGTTTTTTTGTCTTTTTGAATAAAACTGAGAAAGATTAGACTGTTTGCTTAGTTTATTTTGGGAAATAGAAGGCTAATTAAGCTTCTTTTAGGAAAAATTCAGAATCTGGGCGAGGGTTTTAGGATGAAAACACATATTTACAATGTGAAGAGGACTGGAAAAAGGATTTTAATGGCTTTTTATGTAATTCAAATAGATTTCGACCGTGAAAACTGCCTTTAGATGGTCAAAAATAATGAAAAACTGAATTTGGAGGAGATGGCAAATTCTGGGAAAATTCTGACAGGGTTCCCCCTGTTTTTTCAAGGTTTTGGCACTTTCAGATTAGGAAATTTATATTTCTCACTGTGACTGATTTCAATTTTCATTTGAATTCATGAAATGTGGGTTTGAAATTCATAGAAATACCTTTTTAAAGGTATAATGGCGATCGAGGAGAATGATCAGGATTTTACCAGTCTTCAAACTAGTCGTAGGTGGCTGATAGAAGGCGTAGAGAGTCTTCGACGGTAAATTTCAAAGGGGAAATCGGCTTCAGATGGGAAAATTGGTCAGCAGAGGCTCGGAAATGGTGTCTGTGAGTAGTTTTCCAAAGGGCAAAGGCGCAAATGATATGGAAACAATGAAAAACTAAGGTTAAAACCTTAGGTTTTATTGATATGGAGGACATTAATTATAGGTCAAAATCAAATGGCGGGAGTGGTTTTTGCATTGAAGGAAAAACCATTAGTGGTTATCACATTACTCCTGAGCGGTAAGCAGTTTTTATCTTTTGGAATGTGATCCAGTAGAATTGAGACACATAGCATATGGTGGTTTCATGAAACAAATTTTATCACATTATTTCTCATAAACTTTTCTCGATCACTTTTTGGATGCGATGTTGAATATGCGCCGTCGAATTTGATTGAACGATGTGAATGGTTGAGATGCATCGAGAAGCTGCAGGACAACGGAAAGTGGGACCCGGGTTCACTATCCTCTGTTGATTTCGAAAGAGATGATCAACGGTTAATAATTAATGTGATGGAAATGGTGGGACAAAGAAATGGTTTATCACATTAGATTTGGACCGTAGGATCAAGGTGAGCATTGGTGATCGGGCGGTTATGATTTAATCATGACGGGAAAGGATGAGGCATGAGGCCAAATGATCGCGTTGAGCATGGATCGTTGGATTGGAAATGTAAGGATGATCGGAGTGTTGAGGATGAGCGCGAGGGCGTTGAATTATTTAATGAAACTTATGTATAAAATGAGTTTATACATAAAGTAGATTGAATGGGGTGGGTTATAAATGATTTAACCAAGGTTTAATCTGTGGAAAGGAGATATATACCGGGGGAAAGGGGTAATATTAAAGCTTTAACCTTGAGTAGAGTTAATACGGGAACGGGAGTAAGTATTATTTTTCTGCGCTATTTTTAATACAGAGTATGTAAAAATGCGCTTTTTTGCAAATTTAATTATATTATATAGTTTTATATTTATTTAAAGTTCTAAAACTATAGGGGAGCAGGGATATTTTATTATGGGTAGTTTTATATCAAAGGGATTACTTTGGGATGTTATTTCAACATGTGATTAATATCTTTGATATAAAAAGCATATAATAAGGGGTTTTTAGGGATATTAAATTAAAAGGAGTTATATTAATAGGATTAGGATATTTTATAGGGAGTTAATAAAGTAAGTTAAATGTTAATATGAAAAGGGACAATGAATACTCAAAAATTCATAAATAAAACTAAGGAAAGTGAACATTAGAATAAAGTTTCGTTTTCATAACTCATTCACTTTTACTTAGTATATGATGTTTTTTGAGGGTTTTATGTTTTGTAAAATGGAGGAAGTTAATCAAATGGTCCTTTATGTAACATTTAAGTAAGAAAAGTGTTATTACTTATGAGATCAAATGGTGATGAGTGCATGAAGGGTAAATGATGTGATGTCCGTGATTAATGTAGAAACTTAACATTTTCAACTAATCAGTCATTGAGCCTTGGGTCAGGTCCCAACAGAAGTTAAGGAAATGCCTTGAGCCTCTTTGACTGATAGTATAGAATATAAAATTGCTATGGGGAGGGGAAATTAGTTATTTATAGCTTGGTGAAAGATATTTACAATGATATTTCCCACCTTCTTCTACCTACCCAATCATATCTCCTAACATTTTTTCTTCTATTTTAATCAGGTGCATTTGAGCTAGCAACCTTACAAAATTTTACTCTTTTTGAAAGTAGTAAACTATCTAATTCTATACTTATTTCATCCAAGAATCCAGATTGAACTGTTGGATTCTTTTATTCTCTACCTAACTACTGAATTGTTAGGATTAAATTGTCTGACGATTCTTTATTTTCTATCTAAAACAAGTAAATTGAAATATGATAAGTCAAGATTAAATTGTTCAACTCATCAAGGATTATGGAATTTATTGACAATCTTCTATAATCATCTGCAAAAAGTAAAAGTAGTGGCATTTAGACTTGCACACTTTCATGTTTTATTCATCTTTTTTCTTTTGGGGAATATTATTTTTTCTAAGTCTTTTGATTTTTCTTTTAGGACTTTTTACCCTCTTTTTTCTTATATATATATATATTACAAATATGGGAAAACAACTTGCAGAAAGCAAAGTTTGTACATATTTACAAGACTACCCTCAGTCAAGTCAAAATTATGAATCCTATATTTATAGGTTACTAACATGTAAAACGAAATAATATGGATTCAGCGATTTATCGATCGCTATATACCTAGCCAGCGGTAGGTATAATAGGAGATAAACAATCAAAACTATAAATTATAATTCAGATTATACCAGAAAACTTAATGCCTTAGTCATAAAGCTATATATATATATATAGATATATATATATATATATATCTATCTATATATATATATATATATATATATATATATATATATATATTATACATCTTCTTTCCTCATGTTTCTTGCTTTATCAACCATCGTAGCCAGTTATTGAATATATTTCAACACAATCATAACATAGCGGGATCAACTAATTGAGAGCATTCCAACCATGCAGTTCCCATTGCCTCAAAATTATTCCACCTATTCACTCTTTTTCGATCACCAAGATTCTTCCTCTGTGTTGATGTTGCCATCACAACAGCACTTAGACCTCTGCTAGAACCAATTTTTTCACTCTACTTAAGATCCCATGCAGCCGCTAAAGATGTCGCCTTTGTAGCTGCCTTGTCCTTTGGTACAAGCTGAGGACTTCCTAATAAAGAAGGTGCCTTTTGAAAGCTTGTAAAGCTACATAAATTTCATGCTCTTATTTCAATAACTGACATCTCATATCTTAAGGATTTTTTTTTGGAAGATGCAACATCACCACCACGACCTTCCCTAGTAGCAGCCATTGCTAATGCCATTGCAGTTGGAGAAGAAAATGCAAAAGCCCAACCTGGAGATATCATTCCAAGGGTAGCCTTCAAAGGAAATACATTTTCATCACTACCATGAAATGAAGGAAAAGGTAGAGAGTGAAACATGAAATATTTTTCTGAAGCAACTCGGAAGACAACGCCTTGTAAAGCTCAATTCTACGGAATGTAAATAGGGCAGAAAATATGAGATCGTTAGACATTTTATAGTTGTTCCCATATTATGGTACTATATAGTTAACCAGATTATATGAGAAGGATATATATTTAAAAAATTACATATTTAAGCATAGTAGTTGGCTATAGAAATCAATTTATTTATTGAATTTACACATATTTTTACAGTGAAAAGTAACTGTGCATAAGAATCCCATAAAAGCAGTTAACAAGAGAATTTCTCCACTTAAAACTAGTATTACAAAATTCAGACTCGGAAATAACTTAGCAAGGGTCAACTATGGGAATCAGAAACCTCGGGAAAAATATGCAAAAGATAGGCAAAGCTCATCAAGAAAAACATCATACCTAAAGAACTTCCAAAAATTTGAAAAACTAGTCAGAGTGTCTTGCAACACTGCTTAAAAGTTGACTCTCCTTGTCAAGGATGGATTATTAGTTGAAGACTACTACTAACTGCAACATAGATTCTTAGACTGAGATACATGTAATTTGATGGCCCCAAGAACCTTTAAAACAATCAATGAGAAGCCTACAATATTCATTCAATCAAACTCAATAAGAGAAAGTCCCAAAATTTTACATGCTTTGGCATATGTACATTTCGAGTTTTGTAAACCAATATCAAACTGAACATAACTACAACCATTACAGAAATTTTGAGGTCTAAAATGGGCCTCCTAAGAAAAATGTACAACCAAAATAAACTTTATAAGAACCAATAGGATTCAAAATGATGATGTCAACCAAGGGGGATGATTAACCATTTTTGAGGTAAAAGGGTGAAAAGATTATAAAATAATAAAATAATAAAACTACTTTTTAAACTTGTTATTTAAACATAGCTCCCTAAGGTTTTACTCAAATTTTGAGCAGGAGTACTCGTTGGATGAAAAATTTAATTCCCCATCTCAGTACCCATGTTGCATACTTTTTAAGTTTTTATGGACCCTACTATGTGAAAAATGAGAAATACATGAAAAAACGTGATTGAAATCACATTTCTCATGTATTTCTCATTTTTTGTGTAGCAGGGTCCATGGAAAGTATGCAACATGGGTACTCCTTGGATGAGTAATCAAATTATGCATCCAAAAAGTGTTCTCGCTTGAAATTTGAGTAAACCCATAGTGAGATAGGTTGAAAATACGGGTTGAAAAAGTATTTTTTTCCTTTTTCCCTCTAAAATTTGATGATGTAACCAAATATTATTTTATTATTTCCACTATTATTTTATAATTTCCTTAGGAGGCCCATTTTAGACCTCAAAATTCCCCTAATGAATAAAAACTCCTACCATGATCATATAAGTGAGGAAAAAACATTATGTGCCTATGCATTTGAGGGAATTAGTATCCCCTGTGAAGGCTCCACCTGAAATATTGGTCATGTCTGGCAAGTGAATGTTGTGTTTTTTCTCATCTTCCATATCATAGAGTATACCAGCAATGAACCTAGAGAATACCAGGGAGCTTATAGGGTTAGCCATTGTAATGAAGTTGTAGAGAACTTCAAAGTTCTTCACTCCAAATAGTTCAAAAGAAGTGGCAGGTATAAAGGACTAGTGGGCACCATAGGCCAGACCAACAAGTAAACTCCAGGTATATATAGATCTAGGCCAAGCCATTGCAAATAGGAAGTGCCCAATGGCCATAATAATTTGGGCCACTGCCATTGTCATTGGTATAGGGTATGCATGATCCCTGCATCATGGCACCTTAATCAGGATGAAGAAGAAGACAAACTAAACAAAACCAATAAGGTTTAGGGACCAATAAAAAAAATAGTCTAAATATTCATCAGAAGAAATTGGACAGAATCGAAAAGCTCTATCAAACGAACAAAAAATTTAGTCTAATTATTCGTCAGAATATCAGTTATATCTTTGAACAAAATGAAAATAAACAATGTGGTTTTGATAAGCTGGATAATCTTAAATAGTAATTAAACCCATAATATCTAAGCCAATTGCTTTATGTGGGGTTTTAGTCTCCACCAGGTTTGAGGTTCAAAATTTATGGGATGGTTTGAGGATGGGAGCCATTTTTGGAGAATTACACTATCCCAAGGGGTGACCAAGCACGACTAAGCTTCACACACTCTGGGTGATAGCATCCCACTCACAGATCATTCTTCCATCCAAAATTGAAGCTTATTATGTTATGAAATTTAGAAAAATTATATTACCTTGCAACAATCTCAGAGAGAAATCCACCTCCAGCATGCCCAATGAAGTTCCAAATGCTTGTCATGGACACAAATATATGAGAGTTATGATAACCCAGAGATTGACTCATATGACCCAAATTATCAATCACAATCAAGCCTAAACCTGCTCCACACAGTAGAGCAAAGAACATGATCCAGAAGTCAACTTTGATGAGATCCTACATCAAAGTGAAATCCTCCCCTCTATGGGGGCCTTTTTTTCTTCTTTTGACTCTCACAATTCCTTGAGCAGCAACTAGCACTAAGCGATAATTTAATAGGACGAACGTTTTTATTCACTCCTCTTCAGGGAGCAAATCCACCTCTTTAAGATTTTCATCCTCAACAATGATCATATAAGTGAGGAAAAAATATTGTGCCCACTCATTTGAGGGGATCAGTATCACCTATGAAGGCTCCACCTGAAATATTGGTCATGTCTGGCAAGTGAATGTTGTGTTTTTTCTAGGCTTCTAGATCATAGAGTGTACCAACAATGAACCCAGATAATACCAGGGAGCTTGTAGGGTTAGCCATTGTAATGAAGTTGCAAAGAACTCTGAAGTTATTTACTCCAAACATTTTAGAAGTAGTGAAAGGTATAATGGACCAGTGGACACCATAGCCCAGACCAACAAGTAAACTCCTTGTATACATAGATCCAGACCAAGCCATTGCAAATAGGAAGTGCCTAATGACCATAATAATTTGGGCCACTGTCATTGTCACTGGTCTAGGGTATGCATGATCCCTACATCATGGCACCTTAATCAGGATTAAGAAGAAGAGAAACTAAAAAATACGAATAAGTTTTAGGGACCAATAAAATAATTAGTCTAAATATTCATCAGAAGAAACTGGACTAAATCAACAAGGTCTATCAGATGAACGGAAAATTTAGTCTAAATATTCTACAAAATATTAGTTATATCTTTGAACAGAATGAAAATAAAAATTGTGGTTTTGATAAGCTAGACAATCTTAAATAGTAATTAAACCCATGAGATCCATGTCAATTGGTTTGTGTGGGGTTTTAGTCTCTACCAGGTTTGAGGTTCAAACTTTATGGGAAGGTTTGAGGATGGGAGTCATTTTTGAGGAATTACACTATCCCAAGGGGTGACCAAGCATGACTAAGCTTCGCACACTTTGGGTGATAGAATCCCACTCGCAGATCATTATTCCATCCAAAATTTAAGCTTATTAAATTATTAAATTTAGAAAAATTATATTACCTTGCAACAATCTTAGAGAGAAAATCACCTCCAATGCACCCAAAGAAGTTCCAAATGCTTATCTCATGGACACAAATATATGAGAGTTATGATAACCCATAGATTGACTCATCTAACCCAAATTATCAATCACAATCAAGCCTAAACTTGCTCCACATAATAGAGCAAAGAACATGAGCCAGGAGTCAACTTTGATGAGAGCCTGCATCAAAGTGAAATCCTCCCCTCTGCGGGGGCCTTTTCTTCTTCTTTTCACTCTCACAGCTCCTTGAGCAGCATCCAACACTAAGTGATAATTTATTGGGCTAATCATTTTATCTCTTCAGGGAGAAGATCCACCTCTTTAGGATTTTCATCAGAAGAAACTATAAAAAATAACAAGGTCTATCAGATGAATAGAAAATTTAGTCTAAATATTATTCATAATATCAGTTATATATTTGAACATAATGAAATAAACATTGTGGTTTTGATAAGCTATATAATATTAAATAGTAATTAAACCCATGAGAACTAGGCCAATTGGTTTGTGTGGGGTTTTAGGCTCCACCAGGTTTGAGGTTCAAACTTTATGGGAGGTTTTGAGGATCAAAACCATTTTTTGGGAATTACATTATCCCAAGGGGTGACCAAGCACAACTAAGCTTCGCACACTCTGGGTAATATAATCCCACTTGCAGATCATTATTCCATCCAAAATTGAAGCTTATTAAATTATGAAATTTAGAAAAATTATATTACCTTGCAACAATCTCAGAGATAAATCCACCTCAAATGCGCCCAAGGAAGTTCCAAATGCTTATCATGGAAACAAATATATGAGAGTTATAATAACCCAGATATTGACTCATCTGACCCAAATTATCAATCACGATCAAGCCTGAACCTGCTCCACACAATAGAGAAAAGAACATGAGCAAGAAGTTAGGTTTACTGAGAGACTACATCAAAGTGAAATCCTCCTATCTATGGGGGCCTTTTCTTCTTCTTTTGACTCTCACAACTCCTTAGAATCAGCCAGCACTAAGCAATAATTTATTAGGGCTAATCGTTTTATTCTCTCCTCTTCAGGGAGCAGATCCACCTCTTTAGGCTTCCCATTCTCAACCTCACTCAGAAGCATTTCATCAACTTTTGTACTGATGGATTTCTTCTCAATATCTCCACCATTATAATGCAGGAGCATCAAGCTTAATTTTCATTATTCATTTGTGTGATTTAGGGGGTGAGGTTTTTTAATTATTTTTCTCATTTTTAATAAATTAAGAGAGAAAAATGTAAGGGTGGGGATTATTGTAAATTCTCTTTTAATAAATTAAGGATATGAGAGGAGTTGAGTTAGGTAGATAATCTAGGTATTAAGAATTCCTTAAATGGGACTTAGTTGAGTTCAAAAAAATTGATAAATCTAATTTAGATTTTAGTTGAGATTTCTGTGGAGGAAATTATGGATTGGAATAAATTCATTATTATGTATAAATATGAGGAGTATGTGAGGATGAAAGATAGTGAGGAATACAGAGAGAGAGTGTTAAGTCCCTATATTAATAGTGTAGCCCCTTATTATGTTAGTGTAGCCCCCCTTATTGTTATTATTGTACCCCTGTAACCCCCATATTGTTATTATTGTGCCCTTACATTATTATTGTTAGGTCGGCTAGGATTACATTGTGGCCCCACTAAGATTATATTGTGGCCCCATGGACTCCTATATATAGAAGGAGGTTTTGTTCATTTGTATCATCCAAGAATTGTTCATTTATGTAATGTATTGGAGGTTGCCCCCTCGAAGTGGCCTATTTCTAAGGCGTTGATATCTCTTTTCTTTTATATTTAGAGCTGGGTACACAACATTTGGTATCAGAGGTTTGGATTCTAGGGTTTCGATGCTCCAAACAAGTCATCGTGGCATTTTCGCTATAACGTTGTTTCTATGAAGTTTTATAAGCTAAAATTTTTAGGGTGTGAAGCTGAAATCCTGAGGAAGATTGTCTAAAAATTTCAGAGCTTGGTTCGCAATATTTTTAGAGATATCATCTGTGGAATTTAGGTCTTTTTTGAAGCTCCTAAACAGGTCATCGTGGAATTTTCGCTATAAATTTTTTTCTACGAAGGTTCAGAATCTGAAATTCGTATGCTACGAAGCTGAAATCATAAGGAAATTCTTCAAAACATTTCAGAGTTTTTTTCACAACATTTTTGGAGATATGATCTGTGGAAGGTAGTGCTTTTTTAGGCTCTAAATTTCATCTCAAAGAGGTGATCGTGGAAAACGTTCAATAACTCTCTCTCTGGGCAGTGGATTTGAGTGAAATAAAAAGTGGTTGCAAGTACACAGACTTTAGTTTCTTGTCTATCAATTTCAGAGACAAAGGACGAAACAGTGACACGTGGCAAGTCCTACAAGTTTGCTCTACTGAACCAGTCCATAATTAGGTCATTGTGGGAGATTGGACACAACTTTGTCTTGGGGAATCAAAATTAGATCAGAACTGTGACATTTGAAAGAAGCTTCATAGGGCTACTACAGGGCTGAATTTCAGATATTGAATATTTTCAATTACAGAGATAATTTAATTTCAATATCGAGCTCCTCAAAAGAAAGAAAAAGGTGTGTATCGTTTTTTCCAAATTGCATAAGTCTTGTTTGAAGAATCAAGTTGAATTGATTCCAAGGGTATATTGAAGAATTTTTGTTAGTAATGGGTTCTATTATGCCTCCAAAAAATAATTCCATACCCATTAATCCCTCAAAAAGCTATACTATGACGCATGAAGAGGAAGAGTTGCAGTATGAGATATCAAAATTACGATACCAAGTGCAACAAGTTTCGATCTTACGTAGAGCAATTGAAGATGAAATAGATGGTTTAAAAGAAAAAATTGAGGCTAATTTTGATGGTTTGAAGGATCAAATAATAGCAAATATGGATGATAAATTAGTGGAAGATCACATCGAGCATCAACAACAAGTTCTCCAACTCTCAAAGGATAACCCAACTTTGGTGCAGAATCTAATAAAACAACAGGAAGATCAACATGAAATCAAAAGAAGTTATGAAGCATTTATAGAAACAAGATCTCGACAAGTACGATCAAATTTAGAGTATCTCAGCAAGTGGAAGAACTTTCTTGTAGAATATTTCACATGGGAGGATGAGAATTTTATACAGAAGCATCAAGAAATAATCAAGCATTGAGGACAACACTTGTTTTAAGGAGAGGGGCATGTTAAGTCCCTATATTAATAGTGTAGCCGCTTATTATGTTAGTGTAGCCCCCCTTATTGTTATTATTGTACCCCTGTAACCCCCATATTGTTATTATTGTGCCCTTACATTTTTATTGTTAGGTCGGTTATGATTACATTGTGGCCCCACTAGGATTATATTGTGGCCCCATGGACTCCTATATATAGAAGGAGGTTTTGTTCATTTGTATCATCCAAGAATTTTTCATTTATTTAATGTATTGGAGGTTGCCCCCTCGAAGTGGCCTATTTCTAAGGCGTTGATATATCTTTTCTTTTATATTTGGAGCTGGGTACACAACAGAGAGAGAGAGGAATGGTTTGAGAGTTTTTGTAAGAGGGCCGAGAGCCAAGAGGCCATCCATTGTAATATTCGGCCAGATGTTTTGAATTTGAAATTTCTTGTGTTATTTAATATCAATATTTTTTTTGTATAGCTCTCTTTCATTTATGTATATTTTTGGGCCGAATCAAATGTAGTTTTAATGAAGAATTAGATGAGAATTTTCATGTTGAAAGAAGCGCATACACTATTATATGAAAGGATCTGTTTTATAGCAGAATCCTGGCATCATTTGCTATCAGAGCCTGCTCAATCGAGTAGAAAATTATTATGAGAGCTATGGAAGATTGCAATTTGCTGATAGTGGAAGAGTGTTTGTTATGGAGTAATTTTATGACCATTTTTGTTTGTTGATCGTGGAAAAGCGTTTTGAGAAGACTAAAATGAAATTGTGGGATTTTAACACTATTACCAATGAAACGGGAACTATTACCTCAAAATGGGAACTCTAGCCCAAAAAAACTCAAAAAACATGAAAAAACACCCCAAAAACAAAAAGTGTGTATTCCAGAATGCATTTGGTTTTTTCTCAAGGTCAAATTTCAACATTTTATAAATTTATGCTAAAAACGAAACTGTTTCTTGAAAAAAGGATTGAAAAAACACCCTCAAAACAAAACCTGTTGATGCTGGAATAACAAAAAAAAAAAATTATCACACTTTTGACACATTGTAACAATGGAATTAAAGACAACATATTAGGACATTGAAAAATCGTAAAATTCTGTTGTGAAGCCAGCTCCAAAAAGAGAAGAAAAGAGATATCAACGCCTTAGAAATAAGCCACTTCGAGGGGGCAACCTCCAATACATTACATGAATGAACAATTCTTGGATGATACAATTTACAAAACCTCTTTTCTATATATAGGAGTCCATGGGGCCATAATGTAATCCTAGTGGGCCACAATGTAATCCTAGCCGACCTAACAATAATAATTTAAGGGCACAATAATAACAAAATGGGGGTTACAAGGGTACAATAATAACAATAAAGGGTTTACACTAACAACAATAAGGTACTATACTAGTAATATAGGGACCTAACATGCCCCTCTCCTTCAAAAAAGTGTTGTCCTCAACGCTTGAGTAGCTCTGGGTGCTTCTGTATAAAATTCTCATCCTCCCATGTAGAATATTCAGTGTGTAAGTTCTTCCATTTGATGAGATACTCTGAAATTGATCGATTCCGTAGCTGTCGATTTCTTGTTTCCATGACCGCTTCAGGTTCCAATATGATTTTTCCTTCCTCATCAAGTTCTGGCAATATTGTTTGAACTGGAAGATTTTCACCTATAACCTTCTTTAAGCATGAAACATGGAAAACTCGATGTACTCGCGAAGAAGCAAGAAGCTCCAATTTGTATGCCATAGTACCAATCTTTTGCAACACCTTGTAAGGACCATAGTACTTTGGTGATAATTTATTATCCTTCTTAGCTTGCTTGAGGGACATTTGTTTGTATGGTTGTAGCCGTAAAAATACCCAATCTCCTACATCAAAACTTCTCTCACTGCGATGTTTATATGCCTGTTGTTTCATTCGATTTTGTGCCAAATTCAGGTTATCCTTTAAGAGTTGGAGAACTTCTTGCTAATGCTCGATGTGATCTTCCACTGCTTGAACCTTCGAATTTTCTCTTAAATATGATGTGATGGATGGTGGATGATATCCATAAAGTGCCATAAATGGGGTAATTTTTGCTACAGTATGGAAGGAAGTTTTATACCACCATTCAGCGAGAGGTAACCACTTGACCCATTGTGTTTGTTTATCAGATAGAAAACAACGAAGATATCCTTCCAAACATTTATTTACTATCTTCGTTTGACCATCAGATTGAGGATGATAAGATGAGCTCTGAGCTAATTGAGTACCCAAACAAGAAAATAACTCCGTCCAAAACTTTCCAGTAAAAATGGGATCTCTGTCGCTCACAATAATCCTTGGGCTTCCATGTAGCTTTTTAATTCTGTCCATAAATGTAGTAACAACTGTACTTGATTTAAATGGATGAGATAATGCACAAAAGTGTGCATACTTGGTAAGTCTTTCAACCGCTACCACCATGATGACACTCTTTCCTTCAAACTTAGGTAAACACAGCAGTCAAAATCCATTGAAATCCCTACCCAAACGTTGACTTGGAATGGATAAAGGTTGTAGAGTCCACGAGGTCTTAATTGTCTCAACTTTATTCTGTTGGAAAACCGACATTTCTATCACAAACTTTTGAATATCGGATTGAGCCATCCCAAAAAAATTCTTTCTTCACCCTATGGTAAGTTGTGGCTTGACTCCAAAAAAAGAAGAAAAGATAATGGTGCCTAAAGAAAATCGGCACACGCTTATTATTTGAGGATAACACGGTCGGACCTTAAACAACTCCTTTCCGTTTGGGATGGTGGCTCACATTGGATATCGTAGGACAGTTTCCCGATAAAGATAGAAAGGGATGGATGAATGATTGTTTTACTAAATGATAATGAATGGAATATTTAATCTATAAGCAAAAAAAATGCTAATGTATTTATCTGAGAGCTTCTATCATAAGTGTAACTTTTGATGATACATGTTTGTTAATAGGCATATAGATGACGCTATTCAATAAACAAAGATATTCATTTAAATAATAATTACTTCATTCAACTAGTTGAATGGAAAAATGTTAAATAAATAATTATTACATATATAATTTATATTATTGACATGTGTATGATTGAAAGAAAAGCATACCATAAACATCCAATAGTGGAAAGAATATGAAAATCTTTGTTAAAACACATACATATATTCAATAATAGCAAAGTAATCAAAATAGCAGACTATAAAAGAATGGATTGGAGACAGGATAATAGTACCATATGGTGCAAGTCATTCCCCAATATCAATACGTATTTGTGATTCTTCTTTCAACGCAAAAATACTTTCACACAAAGACGATGGTGCATTTGCATAAAAGCTTTCTTGTCAAAATTAGAATAATTGGTCGAGTTTTATAAAAGAATACGCACAGTACAATAGAGTGCAACTCCAGGTTTTAGTCATATACAAAACTTTGGTCTTTCTAAATACATGAAAGGAGTACATAAATATTTTAATTTATCTAAATATCTGTAAATAGAAAAATCCTACTTAATTGGTATTAAACAATCTTGAATATCTTCTTCACGGCAATACGGCGATCGGCGGCATGAATCATCTTGAAATTTGTTCGTTTCTAGTCTGGTGGCATATTATAAACATCAACTCATAGGTGGTGGGATTGGCGGGGTGAGTTGGGCATCATGGGTGGCATCTTTTGTTTCGGGGAATGATGCATCGATTTGCATACGAGAGAGCATTTCGAGGGCGGCTCTCTGGTGGGTTTGACTAAGAACATCCAATAGGTGTCCCATGTCAAGCTGACCCAATTCTGCGGTGTGCGATTCTCATTCTGATATGGTGCTCCCAATGTTTTAGCTGATGTCAATTTACCAGGGTGCAACACGTCCTTCTTGAATAAGTAGAGTGTCATTCTTCATTCAACCAAATTACTTGTGGTTAATTTGCACATCGACCTTCTTCCTCTCTTTGCTTTGTTCGTAGAGGTGCCATTCTATAAATAATATCTCTTTCGTTGGAATATCTTTGTGAATTTAGGTATTTGTCCTTCCTCGGTACCTTTCCACTCAAGATAATTGGTCAACTGTCTCATCGGCACCTTGGTGTTATAGCATCAATTGATTTATTACTTAGAGATGTTATTAAGTCACATAAAGGTTACTGCTGGGCGATTTGTTGACATAACAACTTTATACATGTTAATGATGCTTTGTTTATTTGCGGTGCCTATGAATTCATCTACTGACAGAATTCTTTGTTTTCTCAAGTGAGGTGATAGTTCGGTGTCTGCTCATCTTTCATCTTCAACATTTTCATTGGCCACTTTGGTGTGATGCCCTGCGACAACTCTTTGTTTAGGTACTTTCTGATCAATCCTCTTGCTTCTCTTCTGCAATTGACGAGTTAATTGATTATTGATTCTTTGTTGTGTTGTCAATTGATTACCCTTTCCAACTCTACCTTCGTCCTTGTCCTTGTTCTTGTAATGAGAAAATCTCCCTGGTCTTTTGTTTTTAATAAAAGACTCACCTGCGATGCCTTATTTATTGTTCTTTATGAATAGGCCTCAGTAGGTACGATAGTTTTGTTAGGTCGTCGGAGGGGTCTAGTTCCTCCCTTCCAAATTATATTTCCCGTCAACTTCTTTCTTGAAGCCAGGAGAAACATTCGATTCATATACTCTTCCTTTGTCGTTTTACCTGACTTTATGTTTCGGGCTAAAGAAGACATCCAAGGGAGAAATTTCTTCTATTTGCAAAATAATTTGTTGATCGGAGGGATATTTTGGGTTATCTCTCTTTTAGGGCCAGGTAGGCGCGTGGATTTCACACAGAACTTGTTTTTAGAAATAGTCTGTGTGGTACTCTTGGTGTTTGAGCTTCCTTTGAACCTTGGTTGTTGATAATTGAATCGAATTGCTGCCATTCTTGGAGCAATTCGGGATCAATGATATCTTGATTTACCTTTATAGTGCTCGTCACATTCTCGTCTGGGTTTCCTCTTGCACTTTCTCTGTTCATTTATAACAGTTCCTTGACCCCGTTGTTCGAGCTCGCTTGATCCTGGCTGTGCCGGGCTTGTTGCTAACGGTCTGGGGGCGAGTTTGCAGCCTCTTGTTCTCTAAGTACGGTAGATTCAACTAACCTTCATCTTGATATTTCGTTACATTACGATCTAACTTGAGACATTGACTCGATTTTGTGGAAGAATAGATCATCATTGATGTTCTTTATGATCAAATTTTGCCAATTTTGCTTTGTTCAAGCATTATAAACCTTGTCGGGATCGAATTTCCTATTAAAGGAGAGTTGCTGAAGTTAATGATTTCATCTTTAACAGCTTCTTTCTGCATGTTTGAGATCATTCAAGGTGTGGTTTATCTAAGAGAAGAAAATGGGACACACTTTTTATTTCTCTTTAGAGTTTGTGTAACACCCTCGGAAATAATCGATAGGCTATCTCCCTTGCCCGACGATTTATCGGTGTGTACAAAGAAGAACATGGGGTTTGGCTAGGTACATAAAGGATGTATATAAATGGTGCCTCACCTGTGAGCCATCACTAAGCCGATTAAATCAATCACAGCAGTGAAAATCTTGAAGCGAGGTTTGTCAAAAATAGAGTGATGAATGGATAGCACGACCATTGCAAATTTGGGCTCGTGGTGCCTATGGGAGGATTTCCACAATTTACGATGGTATGTCGAATTGGCATGGGGTTTCGTGAGTCCACCTCGACCAAGCACGGAAATTACGAATTAAAACACGGAAGTCATCCCGAGGATATGGTATTTGTGGTAAAATGAGAGATAAGCCTTTCGATAATGCGAGTTTGGCCTACGAAATCAATAAGCTGCGGTGGCTAACTTGTCGGACGGTATAGTTGCCCAATCCATAGTTTCCACTGTGCCTCTATCAAAGGAACCATTTCTATAGTAAGAGTGGAGGGAGTCGTGCAAACCCCATAATCTACACATCAGTCCCGACATAACAATACGGAGAACACGGTCAACGAGAATACATACGGTTGTACTTGTGTTTTTCTTGGATTCGCATAGGACCAAGTGGGTTCGGATTCGGTTCGTTGTCATCTGAATTTCTCCCGAAATGCCTTGTTGTACTTCTTCTCGCTCGAGCAAATGATACATTTGCCTCAAATCATTAGCTTGGAATGAGCGAAAATTCTCCCATCTGCGGTGCGAGAAGGTTGCATGCATGGTCGGAGTTCCTCAATTGCCCACCTTTCATCTGATATGGGAGAATTTGTTCTTGTTGCTATCGATGAAGAAAGGATTGGCTAAATCGCACAAGTTCCTTCGGATCTGTGAGTACGTATATTGTATTCACTTTTGTCACTTAGGGTTCTTCGGTATCAAATTATAGGTACTACTGCGGAAGTTTTGCCAAGACACGAACATGTAGAAGTATCAGAGATATCAACCCTTTCTTTTTATTTCTGATCGATGTTTAGCTTGTTCTTTGGGCAGCGAGCGACGTTCAGGTTCTGGACTTGCCGATACACTTGTCTCCAACTTGGACGGAGTGCAGGAGTAAAAATAGCGTAACACGAGAGAATTGGTGAAAACCAAATACGGAAATATATTTGATTAATGCATGATGAAGAAATAATCTAAATGTGGCCGTGGATCCAATCCGTGAAAAGATTTAGACTTACTATTTCATTAAATGGCCTTGAAAACTTTGTCAATCATTTAAATGTCCATCACGTCGTTTATTGGTGAAATGATTAGTTTAAACGTGCCTTGGCCGTTTGCAAGCGGTTGAGCGCGAGTGAATCTTCATTGAAAAGATAAGGCTTTTAAATACGAATTAATCGTAATATCCCCCGTTATAACATTTTTCTTGAAATTCGTGTTTTGGATTTATAGCATCGCATCGGGGCGAAAAGGCGCTTTTCTTATGTTAGCATCTCTTAGAATCTTCGATGAGTAAACGTGTCGCATCGCATCGGGGAGCATTGGCAAGGGCTCTTTGTTAAAGCATGCATGGTTGTATTGCGATCGCCGATTGCGTGTTATCGCATCGGTGCAAACCAATGGTTCCATAAAGTTATGTCTGTCATTGCGATATGCGATCTTGCGATCGCTTTATCGCAATGATAAAAGGTTTAATTATTTATATCCCAAGGCCATTATTGGTTTGTATATAAAAAAGTTTCTTTTATTCTTTATTTCATGTTAGGACCTTTTCCAAAATAATACAAAATTGATACCAATTTAAAAAATAAAAATTCCCATTTCATATTGTGGTATTGTGAATAAAAATTATATGAAATGAAGTGCATTGTAAGGAGACAACAATTGGCCGATTGTTTGGAAAAGCGTTATCTCTGAAAAGTATGAAAATACTTAAACTTTTTCAAAATAAGGTTCAATCAAAAGAGAAAATTCTAATATAACTAAGTATATATACATTCCAAATAAAATGAAACGCGCTGCTTTAATTTCCTCTCTTTGTTTAAATTAGATACATTCTAAGTTTTAAATAGGCCTCTATTGATTTATAATGATACATGACATAAGCGACTTTTTGGTTAACTCATCTGTCATAGGTGAGCCTTTCTGCGCCAATAGCGATTCATAGTTTAATGATGCCTTTGCAACCATGTTGTTGTCCATATTCCATCCATTTTAAGAGTATGATTAACAGGGCTAAATTCAAAATATGCTTTCATATTTTGCATTTCCTTTTATTTTTCTAATGGCTATGAATAAAAAATGATGGTATATTGGTTTGGTGGCAATTTTGTTTGACAATGCCATTCACTAGTAGTAATCTGCGCAAGACAAGGTGGCTCGTGATGAGACCCCTTGTCTTATAATTTTAAGCATTACTATTTTGGTATGCGATATTGGTAATATGGGTTGAGTTCTTTCCTATGATCATGTTGTGGAAGCACAATAGAACCTCTTATCTTTTATATCAAAATTTTAGAAAATTAAAATACCGAGTAATCATAAACTTTTGGTGAATGGGATGGACAATTTTCTCCTTAAGAGTAAATGGATGACGAGGTAAAGAGTTGAAGATCTTTGAGGTGGGTTATTTTGTTTGATATTGATAACCTTTTGTTGACAATTTAAAAAACATAAAATGATTCTTTAATACTTCTAAACTTTGAAGAGTTCGCAAAAATTGAAGGGTGGTTTCGAATGCAATTGTTCCTAGAAATTGTTCCTCTTGTTTAAGGCTTCTATTTATTTAAAAGTAAATATCAACAATCCTTTCTTCTTTGGGCAACTTTAAAATCTGACAAAGGTCAATGGAAGATACCTTACAACTTTGTTTTCTATTGATCCTAAAGAAACATAAATCCTGCTTAGAACTAAAGGAGAAGGGGTTACCTTCTCGATTTGAAGAATTTCTTTAAGATGAGGCCATTAACGGAAGAGAATACTTCTGTCTGTTAGATCTTGTAACATGAATGTCGAATGGCCTATCTTCTCATGATACGAAATGGTCCAAGCCACATCTTTTGGAACTTGGTGTGTTTACCTTTATCCTCATGGGCTTTATCCCATTTGAGAACTAGAATCCTGACTTTGTTGTTTATTTGGATGAGCGGAATCAAATGATTTTTTTGTTATCCTAGCAGTGTTTTGCATGAGTAATCTTAGCCTTTTCTCTTTCTTTAATTTTAAGAATTTGATGTTAAGTTGGATAGAAGAAGACTTTCTTCAATAAGCACTAGGGCTAGGGGAAGGAAGTGCTAGATTGGTTGGTAGTGGTAGCTACTCCCATATGCAAGATTGAATGGAAGTACCTATGGAGGTATACATTATTCTATACGCCCATGGTGCGAATATTAAAGATTTATGTTAATTTTTGTGAGATTGTTCAATAGTTCGCTTAATGATTTTAAGGAGATTTTTATTTGTAGATTACGCTAAACCATTGCAGGGATAATAATTTGCGGAATATTTTAGTTAAAACCTCTTTTAATAGCAAACTCAAACATGGCATTACCCGAGGAGAAATAAGATGCATTATCAAAAACAAGAGCATTTGGGACACCAAACACAGTAATGATGAATTGATCTATAAATTCTATAATTCCTTCGGAGTTTCTTTATTTTAGCAGGTGCTTCAACCCACTTGGTAAAGTAATCGATGGTGAGATATACTTATGTTGGAAGGCATGGAGAAATTTCCCCAACGATATCCAATCCCCATTGTTCAAAAGGTTGCTCAATGTTGATCGGATTGCAAAGGAAAGCGATTTTCTTTGTCTTCCTTTGAGTTTGACAACTTTGACATTTTCATACATATTCGTGAGTATCTGCGAATAAAGTGGGCCAATAATACAACCTTGAATGATTTTGTGGTTGTTGTGTAAAATCAAGTATCTCCAGTGGTCCATCATATAGCTCTGCAAAACCTTTTGTGCTTGAGGCACCTGAGCATCTTAATAAAAAAGCTGAATCATAGTTTTGTCTAAGTATCATCAATGATTATGAGGTTTTGCTTTTAATCTAATAGCCCGTTTGTTTATAAGAAATATTATTAGGAGGTGCATATCCATTTTTCAAATAAAAGATTAAATCTGCGTGATGAGATTGAGAATTGGTAGCCACTTATCGATTGATTTCTTCCATATGTTCTGTATCACACAGTTGGGAATATTGGATGCTCACCTTTAACAACACATGACCTTGACCTCACAATCTTTAACGCTTGATTTCCAAGTCATACTCTTGAAGTGTTGTAACCCAATTGGCCCTTTTTTCCACTAATTCCCTTTGGATGGAGGTAATTGTCATACTGTGAAAAAGGAACTATAACCTTTAATATGAGCTTTTAAAAGGAAGGGCCTATAGTGTTTAATGGCTTTATACACGACAAAGGCTTGTTTTTCAACTTGGGGGTGTATTTAGTTACTGCAGAATTTGAACTAAAAATGAAATCGGTGCTTCAAGGTCATGATCATTAGTGGGTAGTCTTTATTTGTAGGGTGAATCGGATGCGATAGTATACAATGTGAAATGATTAGAAAAAATTGGGAGTGTTTAAAGCGGGGGCATTAGTTATTGATTGTTTGATTAAATCAAATGTCTTTTAGAATTCATTTAAACAATTTGAATTTTTTTTAATCATGCTTTGTAATGGTAAAATGATGCGAGAAAAATCGGGAACAAATCTTTTGACAAAGTTGATCGGCACAAAAAGTTTGCATGGATTTTTTATTGAGAAATGGGATTTCTAAAAAATTTCTTTAATCTGTCGAGGATCAATACAAATACCATCTTTGGAAACAATAAAACCGGGCTTTGTGATCAGAGAGCGAGAAAGTTTTTTAGGATTAGGTGAGGATACATACCTTTTGCGGCGTTGAAAAATTTGATTTTAAGTCACACAAATGATTGGATCTTTTTTTAGAAAAATACGGTAATATCGTCTAGGTAGACAACCTCTTTGTTTGTTAATCCAATCCTTTAGTGATATGTACTCTTTGGAATGTAGCTCATGCATTAATAAGTCCGAAAGGCATTTTAAGTAAGCATAAGTTCCCATTTTGTTCGAATGTAGTTTAGTGTCATCGGGGATGAACCAAAACTTGGTTATATCACGAAAAACCATCTAAAAAGGACATTAATTCAAAAGCACACTCTTGATTGGAGTATACGCATATAGTAGGTAATGGGAAGCTATCTTTGAGGGCTTGCTTTATTGATTTCTAAAATCTCTGTACAAATCCTAATGTCACCATTTTCTTTAAAGCGGGGACCATATTAGAGACCCGATTTGAGTGCGAACGGGAAAATAATCTTAGCTTTCAAGAGTTTATTGAGTTCTGATTTTATTTGACTCTCTAAGTTTGGATGTCTATTTTCTTAATTTTTAGAAGGCGGTTTCGATTGGAAAGCATTAAGGAATAGTATCTTGGATAATAGTTGTATCATATATATTTTAGATCATCATATTTCCAAGCAAAAACATGTTTATGTTTCTTTAAGAGTTTAATGAATGCTTCTTTTCTTCTCTGAGAAAGTCCTAATCTGATTAACGTTTTGAGGATTTTGTTCGGTGCCAAGGTTTATCAATTCAAACCTTAAAGTAGAGCTTTGGAGCTGGATTGATGGAAGTTTTAATGTCTTTAATATCTGCAGGTCACGAGCTTTAGGGCTTTGGTTAATTTTCACTGGATTTACTTTCATTTGAAGGTCATGCTTGCTTTCCTCAATGATGCGGTCATCATAGGACTTTTAAAGTCAAAAATTGTAAAATGTCTTCATCGTGATTAATGTTCAATTAGTGACATTGTCGAGGAATTAATGACCTAAAAGTAATTCTATTAAGAAATCTATAAGGACTTATAATCTTACCGGGTATGAGTTTGGAAGCAACATTGGCTAGCAAGTCTGTGTGAATTTTTGAAATAGGGATAGAAGAAATATTAGATAGAAAAGTGCGTGGTAAGTTCTTGTCACAGGTGGTAGGTAATGTTTGAGATGATTTGAAAGACAATGAATTGTATTTCTCATTTGAGAATAATTTCGGAAGTATAATAAAATACTTTAAATATTGCACTTTAAAAATGAGTGCTTTATACAAACCACAGACTAAAGCTTCATCTTACATTGTCTTCATTTGTGCATTCAAATTCTAACCTACGGGGAAAGCATTGTTTTTTCTCCTTGCGTTCTTCAATATACACAACTCTGAACCTGGGTGGCTTTGGAGCCATCAAAATATAAAGTTAAATAAAGAAGTATTAACAATCTTGTTCTGATTTCTCAGTATCATTAAAACATTTTGACCTACAAACATGAGCCATTTAGTCTGTGATGTTAAATTGTTCTTGAAAGAGAGATGGTTGAGCGATGAAATTTCAAAAAATGACTCATATGAATAATTTCCCAAGATGTTGTTATTAGTCACGATTGATTGATTTTCTGTTCAAAAATGTTACGGTATAGGTCATGTGTTTCTCTCGATTGATTTTTATTTGATTTGGCTTTCCCCTATTAAGTGTGTAGGACCAATCGTTGAAAATATGCCGTGGAGCTTTTCGGACCAATCCCTATGAATATTATAAAATTCGGGGTATGTCATCTATTAGGATATCAATTCGTTGAACTACTGATGAATCGGTGCTAACAGTGATTACGGAGTTAATCTCTCCTAAGAACTGGACCTTGATTGTCTAGCTATACCAATGTGTATGGAAGACTTTTGGGGTTCTATGTTCGATTTGGAACAAACTAAGGCGGCATTATATTGGATGATGCCCCTAAGTCAATCGAACAATTGTGTAGGTTTACATTGCCAGATCTCAAAGGTCAAAAGGAAGGAGAATTGGAGTATGAAAATTCGATCTATCCCCAATCGAGACTGAATCGATGGCTTCTATCATACCCGAGGAAGGTGGTTGACCGGAATCATTTGTTGCTTGGGAAGAGGTGAAAGAGAGGGAACAACATTCAATTCTTTGAGAAGCAATTACTGTGATGTTTTAATTTCCACTAGGACAAACAATGGTCTTGCCTTGGTTTTCTTCCTTGTCATCAACAATATTGTAATCCATTGAATCGGATACTACTAATGTTTTAGATGTTGAAGGAGTACTTGAAGTTCGAAAGGTTGGTTTTGAGGCTGTGCCGGGTAACTTCTTTTTGTAGGTACTTTTTCCTTTGACATGGCGACACCTTGCCTCGATTTCTTTGAAGTTGTACGAAACCGAGTTTGGAGGTACTTTTATCCTAGTAGAGACGGAAAAGCTTCTTGTCAATGCTCATGTCGGGTGGGCGATGCTGAAATCCCACATGCCATGGCATTCAACTTCCTCTTCATCATCGGTTAGTGAGATTGTTTCCTCGTCCTCTTCTTCTTGATACGAATGCGCATTAGATATGACATTTGATTTTGTTCAGTTCTCTGTAATTCTTAAAGGGCCTTTTGATTTGATTTCGGTGACTTGTTTCTTGATTTCAACCATTTCATTTGACATGGTCTTGGAGGACCTTTTGTTCCATATCATATGGATCTTTCGAATTTTCTTCTTTGAGTCTTCTTTGAATGAAACTTTTTGGTTTTCTTTCACAAAACCGCTTTCTTTTTTTAGAGCATTAATACGTTTCTCCACGGCAAGTGCTTCTTTCATGTTTCGACAAGTGTTGGTTTTGCGGCCATTGTCTGCAAAAATATCTATGTTGGCGAGGTAGGGGCGGTAATATACTTCACTTGATTTGTTCACTGGTTTTGGAGGTCGTTGGGATTTTATTCGAAGTTTATTGAAACGAGCATTAAATTCTTTAATAGGTTCCCTATATATCTAGAATTGGAGAGATCATTTATTAGTGTAGCTAAAGATCTATCATCTCCATACTTAGTGGCCTGTTCTTGGAAAATGTTCAGCCCGGTAATAGAATCGAAGCGAGGAAAAATACCGAGGATCCTGGCAGTCCTTACAACGTATAAAGGAAAATCACTTTCAACGACATCTTGCTACTTCTCCCTTCATTCAGCGCTAACATGAAGTTATTGATATGTTCCTCGGCTGGTTCCATTTTACAGATTAAACTTGGGTAGCCATTTTTTCGGGAGCATCTGGTAATGCATGTAATGGTGCGGGCATATTATTTGCACGGTCTGGTCCATGGATACGCCATTGTAATACCGATAGTGGATGATCTCATTGTTAATGTGGATACAAGGAAAATTGAGTATTGAGTGAAGCGAGGTTGAGATGTTGAAGTTCCAAATTCTTTGGTGAACAACAATGTGTAATGAGGGAGTGGATGGTTGGCTTCGCCTTTGGGGAGGGTGAGATGGAGGATGTGGATGAAGGTACTTTACTCGGTCTTGGTGTTTTCTTTGCCCTTTTCCTTTTAGGTAAAGGGAATTCGATGAGTTCCAATACCCGAGCTTTTCACTACGAAGTCTAGTGAGAGGGTGAGGTAGATTGAATTGCGAAGTCTCCTTTGCTTTGAGATAGCTCGGTTGCAACGTGAGTGAAGTCGAGAAACTGCGAAGTTTTGGATGAGGGAAGTGAACTTCGAAGTTACAGACTTAATTGTTGAGTATGGTGAGTTTGACGTTGATAGTGGATACCTCTTCTTCTTGCTTGGATCTTTGGAGAACACGACATACGATTGAAAATGGGGGTGATGCGGAGAGAGAAATTACTCTTAGAATGGTTTGCGATTTGGGTTTGCTTGCCATTCACCGGTTGATGGCCCTCCTTCTAGTGCCAAAATGTTTATGCCTCAAAAATCGGCTTTGCAACAACAGGGGATGTACGGCGGTCCGGACCTTAAACAACTCCTTTTTTGGTTTGGGATGGTGGCTGTTGGATATAATGGGACAGTTTCACGATAAAGAATAGAAAGGGATGGATGAATGATTGTTTTACTAAATGATAATGAATGGAATATTTAATCTATGGCAAAAAAATGTAAATAACTATTTATCTAGGAAACTACTGTCCTTGAAATTAACTTTTGATGATACGCATGTTTGTTAATAGGCATATGAATAATATTCGATAAACAAAGATATTCATTTAAATAATAATTACTTCATTCAACTAGTTGAATGCAGTAATTAAATAAAACATTATTGTACACTTATCTCCAATTTATATTATTGACATATATGATTGAAAGAAAAGCATACCATAAACATCGATAGTGGAAAGAATATAATGCGACCAAAAACACATACATATGTTCAATAATAGCAAAAGCTAATCAAACAACAATTTATATAAAAAGAATGGTTCAGGACACGATAATAGTACCATATGAAATTTGCCAAGTCATTCCCCAATATGTTCTTTATTTGTGATTCTTCTTTCAACGCAAAAAAATACTTTCACGAAATGTGATGGTGCACATTTGCATAAAGGCTTTCTTGTCAAAATTAGAATAATTGGTCGAGTTTTATAAAGGAATACGTACGAAGTACAATAGTGCAACTCCAGGTTTTAAGTCATATACAAAACTTTACGACCCTTTCTAAATACATGAAAGGGTCTATAAATGCTAAATTTATCTAAATATCTGTAGTGAAAAATTATACTTAATTGGTATTAAACAATCTTGAATATCTTCTTCACGGCAATGCGGCGGTCGGCGGCATGAATCATCTTGGGGGCATTCGTTTCTGGTCTGGTGGCATATTTAACATACGCGCTCCCTTACGGTGGTCGGTTAAGCGGTGAGTTGGGCATCATAGGTGGCATCCTGCATTTCGAAGAATGTGGTTGCATATGAGAGGCATTTGAGGGCGGCTCTGCGGTACATGAGTTTGAATAAGAACATCCAATAGGTGTCCCACATGTCAAGCATTTGTTAATTTAACGATTAATGCGATTCTCTCCCGGCTACGATAACACTTGTTGCTCCAATGTTTGGTGATGTCAGTTGCAAGTTTGTTGAAATCATGTTGAATAGTAAGTGTCATTTAACTAATTCAGCAAATTACTTGTGGTTAATTTGCATCAAACCTCTTGCTTTGTTTTCGTAAGGATTGCCATTCTATAAATAATATCTCTTTATGCGATTCTAAGATCTTTGGCAATTTAGGTAGTACTCCTTCCTCGGTACCTTTCCACTCAAGATAATTGGTCAACTGTCTCATCGCTGTAAAATGCTGTTATAGCATCGATTGATTTATTATGCAGATGTTGTTAAGTCACAAAGATTCTGCTGGGCGATTTGTTGACATAACAACTTTATACGTATTAATAATTCTTTGTTTATTTGCAAGTGCCTACTGCTCTTTTGAATTCATCTACTGTGGAAGATTTCTTTGTTTTCTCAGGCTGAGATGATAGTTGAGCAATCTGCTCATCTTTCATCTTTAACATTTGTTCGTGTGTGCACTTTGGTTTGACGATGCCTCGTAGCTCTTTGTTCTGGTGCCTCTGATCAATCCTACGCTTCTCTTCCTGCAATTGTTGAATTCATTAGTTCATGTGGTTTACCTTTGTATCCAATTGCGATTCTGCTGCTCTTGCCTTGAGTAGCAGTAATTGTTTTTGTAATGAGAAAATCTCCTGGTCTTTTGTTTTTAATAAAAGACTCACCTACGATGCCTTATTTATTGTTCTAACTGCCCGAATAGGCTCCGGCTGGTCAATGAATTTTGTTAGGTCGTCGAGAGGGGTCTAATTCCTCTTCAAATTATATTGCCGTCAACCCAACTGTACCGGAAATAGGGAAGGTGATCGATTCTTCTCCTCTTCCTTTGTCGTTTTACCACTGACTTTATGTTTGGAGCTAAGGGCTGTCAAGGAGAAATTTCTTCTATTTGCAAAATAATTTGATCGGAGGGATATTTTGGGATTATCTCTACTCTCTTTTAAGAATTTGGGTAGGCATTGGTTTCTGGAACTTGTTTTTATAGAAATAGTGCTCTGTGTATGGTACTCTTGATGTTTGGGCTTCCTTTGAACCTTGAGGATTGTTATTGAACAGACCGAATTGTTGCCATTCTTTGGGTATGATTGAGGATCAGGCACCAGAGTATCTTCGATTTACCTTTATAGTGCTCGTCACATTCTCTCGTCGGGTTTCCTCACTTTCTCACCATTCATTTATTGTAACTGATTCCTTAGTATGTCATTAGGGCTGGAATTGATCTGTTCTTTGGGCTGTTATGGATCTAGAGACGATTTCGTCTCTTGTTCTAAATCTGTTGAATTCAATAACCCTTCATCTTGATATTTCGTTAAGCCTGATCTGTTGAGACATTGACTCGGTGTGGAGAATAGATCATCAAACAAATCTTCTTTGTGATCCCAAGTTTGTAATTTGTGTTCAAGGGCATTGCAGAGCAACTTTATTCGAGATCAATTCCTGTTGGGGAGAGTTGCTAGGTTAATGATTTCATCTTTGTAGCTTCTTTCTCTACATGTTTGAGATCATTGGGGTAGACACCACATCTAAGAGGAAAAAGAAGGCCGGACACCCTTTTTTATTTCTCTTTCGGTTGTAACACCCTCGGAAATAATGCGGTAGGCTATCTCCCTTGCCGGCGATTTATCGGTGTACGAAGGAAGAACATGGGGGTTTGGCTAAGTGCCAAAAATTCTTATATAAGTAAATTTTTCCTCTGTGAACCATCTCCCTAAGCGATTAAATCAATCCTGGCAACAGGAAATCTTGGGAGCGAGGTTTATCAAAAATAGAGTAGAATGGATAACACTGCAAATACCATTGCAAATTTGGTATAAATGGTGCCTATGGGAGGATTTCCACAATTGGAAATGGTATATGTGAATTGGCATGTGGTTTTGTGGATTCCACCTCCCGACCAAGCAAAAATTCTGAATTAAAACACGAGTGTCCAGGATATCGTGACTGGTCAGTAGGCTGTAGAACAGCCTTTCGATGTGCGGGTTTGGCCTGCGAAATCAATAAGCTATGGGTGGCTAACTTGTCGAACCAGTCTGGTTACCCAATCCATAATTTCACTGTTACACGCGCATCTATCAGACCATTTCCTGTTAAAATTAGAGGAGTGGTACAAACCCCATAATCTACACATCATGATCCCGACATAACAATAAGGAGAACACGAATCAACGGAATACATACGAAAGATTTATGCTTGTGTTTCTTGGATTACGCACTCAATTCCGAATGGGTTCGGATTCGATTTCGTTGTCATTTCGGAATTTCTCCCGAAATGCCTTGTTGTACTTCTTCTACGCTCGAACACGTGCATTGCCAGTCAATCAGCTTGGAATAGGCAGAAAATCTCCCATCTGCGGGTACGAGGAAGGTGCATGTTAATTGGGAGTTCCTCAATTGCCCACCTTAATACATCCGTATATGGGAGAATTTGTTCACGACTATCCGATGAAGAAAGAGTTGACTAAATCCTTTAAAAGTTCCTTCATATCTATGAGTGCATCTGCTATGTGGCTACTTTTGTCACTTCGGGTTCTTCGACTTCTATCAAATTATAGGTATACCGGAAGTTTGTGAACGTTCAGTATCGAGATATCAACCCTTTCTTTTTATTTCCTAGATCGATCTTTGGGTTGTTCTTTGGCTAGCGAGCGAAGCGTTTGCGATTTTCTTGGACTTCTTCCCCGATGCTTGTGTCTATCAACTTGGACGAATTAACATGAGAATAAAATAAGCGTAACACGAAATTAGCGGTGAAAACAAAATACGGAAATATGTTTGATTAATGCATGATGAAGAAATAATCTAAATGTGGCGGTGGATCAATGCGTGGTTAGACTTACTATTTCATTAGGTAAGCGCAAAAACATCAATCATTTAAATGTCCATCACGTCCGTTTTATTGGTGAAATGATTAGTTTAAGCGTGCCTTGGCCGTTTTGGCGGTTGAGCGCGGAGTGAATCTTCATTAGAAAGATAAGGCTTTTAAATACGAATTAATCGTAATATCCCCGTTATAACATTTTCTTGAAATTCGTGTTTTGGCTTTATAGCATCGCATCGGGGCGAAAAGGCGCTTTTCTTACATTAGCATCTCTTAGAATCTTCGATCGCCGTCTTAATGTCGCATCGCATCGGGAGCATTGACCGGGGGCTCTTTGTTAAAGCATGCATGGTTGTATTGCCGATCGCGGAATTGCGTGTTATCGCATACGGTGCAAACCAATAGTTCCATAGTTCTGTCCCCTCATCATTGCGATATGCGATCTTGCGATCGCTTTATCGCAATGATAAGATTTGGTGTTATATCCCAAGGCCATTATTGGTTTGTATATAAAGGTTTCTTATAATGTTCTTTGGCTGTGTTCGGACCTTTTCCAAAATAATACAAAATTGTTCAATTTAAAAATAAAAGGGTCATTTCTGGCTGTGGTATTGTGAATAAAAATTATATGAAATGAGGGTTGTTTGTAGAGGACAACAAGGTCATGGAGCCATAATTTAATCCTAGTGGGCCACAATGTAATCCTGTCCGACTAACAATAATAATTTAAGGGCACAATAATAACAAAGTAGAGTTGCAAAGTGCCAATAATAAAAATAAGGGGTTTACACTAACAATAATAAGGTTATACTATTAGTGATATGGGGACTGACATGCCCCTCTCCTTCAAAAAAGTGTTGTCCTCAACGCTTGAGTAGCTACGGGTGTACATACAAGAATTCTCATCCTCCCATATAGAATCTTCGATTGGGTAAGTTCTTCCTTGATGAGATACTACGAAATTGATCGATTATGTTGTCGAGTTCTTGTTTCACGGCCGCTTCCGGTTCCAATATGGTTTTTCCTTCCTCATCAAATTCTGGCAATATTGTTTGAACTGGAAGATTTTCACCTATAACCTTCTTTAAGCACGAAACATGGAAAACTGGATGTACTCGCGAAGAAGCAGGAAGCTCCAATTTGTATGCCATAGTACCAATCTTTTGCAACACCTTGTAAGGACCATAGTACTTTGTTGATAATTTATTATCCTTCTTAGCTTGCTTGAGGGACATTTGTTTGTATGGTTGTAGCCGTAAAAATACCCAATCTCCTACATCAAAACTTCTCTCGCTGCGATGTTGATCTGCCTGTTGTTTCATTCGATTTTGTGCCAAATTCAGGTTATCCTTTAAGAGTTGGAGAACTTCTTGCTGATACTCGATGTGATCTTCCACTGCTTGAACCTTCGAATTTTCCCTTAAAGATGATGTGATGGATGGTGGATGATATCCATAAAGTGCCATAAATGGGGTCATTTTTGCTGCAGTATGGAAGGAAGTGTTATACCACCATTCGGCGAGAGGTAACCACTTGACCCATTGTGTTTGTTTATCAGATACAAAACAACGAAGATATCCTTCCAAACATTTATTTACTATCTCAGTTTGACCATCGGATTGAGGATGATAAGATGAGCTACGAGCTAATTGAGTACCCAAACAAGAAAATAACTCCATCCAAAAATTTCCAGTAAAAATGGGATCTCTGTCGCTCACAATAACCCTTGGGCTTCCATGTAGCTTTTGAATTCTATCCATAAATGTAGTAGCAACTGTACTTGCTTTAAATGGATGAGATAATGCACAAAAAGTGTGCATACTTGGTAAGTCTATCAACTACCACCATGATGACACTCTTTCCTTTGGACTTAGGTAAACCTGTGATAAAATCCATTGAAATCTCCCCCCAACGTTGACTTGGAATGGATAAAGGTTGTAGAAGTCCCGAGGTCTTAATTGTCTCAACTTTATTCTGCTGGAAAACCAAACATTCTATCACAAACTTTTGAATATCAGATTTAAGGCCATCCCAAAAAAATTCTTTCTTCACCCTGTGGTAAGTTTTTAAAAATCCCGAGTGTCCTCCTAAAGGAGAAGTGTGCAATTCTAGAAGAATCTTTTGTTTTAGTTGGGAATTCTTACAAAGATATAAGCGATCTTTGTACCATAAGGAATCATTTTTCCAACTAAATGTATCGGATGTACTAGGATCTTGCTGCAACTTTTGAATGAGTGTCCATACATCTTTGTCCTTCTTCCATTCATCTCTTGCTTCGGTTATCCAATCTGGTTGGATAATAGAAATGGCACAAAGCAATGCTTCCACCTCTTCATTATTTCTTGAGAGTGCATCTGCAACAACATTAAGCTTTCCTTTTTGTAGATTATTTCAAAGTCATAACCCAACATCTTTGTGACCCATTTTTGCTGCTCTTCTAAAGATAGTCTTTGTTCCAAAAAGTGTTTAAGACTATCATGATCAGTTTTTACCTTGAAGTGTCTTCCCATTAGGTAAGTGCACCATTTCTTTAGTGCATGCAGTATTGCTAACATTTCCTTCTCATAAATAGGTTTCTGTAAATACTTTCCTTTGATTGGACGACTTTCAAAAGCAATGGGTCTTCTTTCCTGCATTAAAACAACACCAATTCCATTTCCTGAGGCATCACATTCCACAATAAAGGTTTTTGTGAAGTCTGGCGTAGCTAAGACAGGCACTAGGCACATTGCCTCTTTAAGATGTTCAAAGGCCTTAGTTGCTTCAGGAGTCCATGAAAATGCATCTTTCTTCAATAATGTTGTTAGAGGTGTTGCTATTCTCCCATAATTCTTAACAAACTTACGATAATACCCTGTTAACACGAGAAATCCTCACAACTGCTTTATGGTTGTGGGGACTTTCCATTCCTTAATGGCTTTAATTTTGTTAGGGTCTACTTTAACACCCTCGTGAGATACAATATGACCCAGATATTCCACCTCTTGTACTCGAAAGAAACATTTGGATGTTTTTGCATATAATTGTTTCTCCTGCAATAGTTTGAGCACCCTGTCAACATGTTCAACATGATCCTTCCAAGACCTGCTATAGATTAGTATATCATCAAAAATACTAGCACAAATTTTCTAAGGAAGGGTTTGAAAATGGAATTCATCAACCCTTGAAATGTAGAAGGTGCATTGGTAAGGCCAAAAGGCATGACCAAAAATTCACAATGACCCTCATGAGTTCAAAATGCTGTTTTTGGAATATCTTCAGTCTTCATTCTAATTTGATGATATCCTGAACGAAGATCCAACTTGGTAAAATAAATTGCTCCATGTAATTCATCCAATAATTCATCAATCATAGGAATGGAAAATTTATCTTTAATGGTGAGCTTATTGAGCTCCCTATAATCTGAACACATTCTCCATGATCCATCCTTTTTGTGTACCAATACTACAGGAGCAGAGAAAGAACTTTAACTAGGTTGAATTATACCCGCCTCTAACATTTCTGCAATCATACGTTCAATTTCGCTCTTTTGGACATAAGGATATCTATAAGGCCTGATGTTTGGAGGAACACTTCCTGGAATCAAATGAATATCATGATCATGATCACGAATAGGTGGGAGTCCTTTGGGAGTTTCAAACACCTTGGAATTATTTTCCAAGACTTGTTGGAGATCTACAGGAATAGATGATTTTGATGTTGGAACTTCTAATGAGCATAATTGTGAAATTACGCCTCGTTGTTCTTTCTTTAGAAGATTTGTCATGACATTAGATATTATTATCCTTCCTGGATTCCCTTCTATACCTCATAATTCAGCTTCCTTTCCTTCTGAAAAAAATTTCAAGAAAAGTTCTTGAAAATTAAAAGCTACCGTCCCCAAAGATTGTAACCATTGTACTCCTAGTACAACATCAGCACCTCCCATAGGAATGGAAAGCATTGGACTAGTCAATACATATTCCCCCATGGTTAGCTTGATATTATGGCATTTCCCAGAGAAATTTATAGTTCTTCCATTTGCAACCATCACTTGACATTCTAGTGCTAGGTATAGGAAACAATTTAATTCCTTGGCTACCTTACAATGAATAAAATTATGGGTGCTACCTGAATCAATCAACACTATTACCTTTTTCTTCTTGATCTGTCCTTCTATCTTGAGAATTTGAGGAGTGGTAATTCCTGCCAGTGCATTACATGATATGCTCGGATTCATTTCTTCCTCTTCTAGGGCCGGTTCCTGGTGTATATCCTCTTCTTGTTCATTTTCTTCTTCTTCTTCACAATCTATGTAAAATAATTTCTTTTCAACACACTTATGACCTTTAGTGTATTTGCTATCACAACTGTAGCAAAGCCCTTTTGCTCTTTTTTCTTCCAATTTTTGTGGTGTCAACCTTGTAGGTTGTGGAAATCTAGGCGTAGAAACACTTCCTTCTTTATAGAATTGAGTGGTAGGCTTCCTTGTGGCCATAATTTTACATTCAACTTTTCTTGCCAACCTGAATGCCTTCTCCAATGAATCAGGTTCCAAAACACGAACTTCATGTTGGATGTTATCCTTTAGAGTACCTAAGAAGAGATCAATCCTGTGTTCCTCTGGAATATTAGTTACCCTTATATTCAATTTTGGAAGTCCTCAATGTGCTGCCCCACTAAACCCTTTTGTTTGAGATTTATCAATTGGCTAAAGAAGGTGTTGCTCTTTGTATCCTCATAATGTGCTATCATTTCCTCCATAAAAATTGACCAAGTGACAATTTTTTTACGGGATCAAAGCCATCGATACCATACAAATGTATTTTATTCTAAATGTAAAGTTGCAATGCGTACCTTTTGTGTGTTTTGCACGTTATGGAGATCAAAATATTGCTCCATCTGTAGTATCCATGTTACAGGATCCTTTCCATCAAACTTCCTCATATCCATCTTTGGAATATGGTGGTTCTTCCCGCCAACATTAGAGTTTATGAAATCATGATTAACATTTATTTTGTTCTCATCATGATGTTCTTCTACTATCTTTTCACCATTAGGAAATGTTTCTTGTATCAACTTTGTCAAACCTTCCATGTCTACTTTTAGAACATTCTTCATGTTTTCCATTTTCTCATCGATCTTAGATTCCATGTCATCCATCTTAGATTCCATGCTAGCCTCCATGCCATATATCTTAGATTCCACACCTTTCTTCAAACCATCCATCTTAGTTTCCACGCCTTTCTTCAAAACTTCCATGTCATTTTTTGTTTCTCTGTGCGAGAGCGAAATTTGTTGCACTTGCTCTTGTAATTTTGATATGTCATGTTGCCATTCTTTGTCTTCATGAGTCATAGTAGAGCTTTCCAAAGGCTTAATGGATGTTGAATTCTTTTTAGGGGCCATTTTATAATCCAATACTGATATCTATTCTACAATATTCCCTTGCAATCAATTCAACTTGATTCTTTAAACAAGACTTATGCAATTCGAAAAAAATTACACACTTTTTACTTGCTTTTGAGGAGCTCGATATTGAAATTGGATTATCTCTCTGATTGCGGCTCGTCAATATCTGAAATTCAACACTGAAGGCGCCCTCTAAATTCTCTTTTGAATTCCACAGTTCTGACTTGATTTGGATTCTCCAAGAGAAAGTTATGTCCAATCTCCCACAATGACCTAATTATGGACTGGTTCAGTATAGAAAAATTGTACGGCTTTCCACGTGTCACTGTTTCATCCTTCAACTATGAAATTGATATCCAAGAAATTACAGTCTGTGTACTTGTGACCAATTTTTACGGCACTCCAATCCGATGCTCAGAGAGAGATTTATTGAAATTTTCCCATGATCACCTCTTTGAGATGAAATTCGGGAGCCTGAAAAAGCACTACCTTCCACATATCATATCTCCAAAAATATTGTGAACCAAGCTCTGAAATGTTTTGACGAGTTTCCTTAGGATTTCATCTTCGCACCATAAAAATTTCAGATTCTGAACCTCAGTAGAAAAAACATTATAGTGCAAATTCCACGATGACCTGTTTAGGAGCCTGAAAAAAGACATAACTTCCATAGATCATATCTCCGAAAATATTGCGAACCAAGCTCTGAAATTTTTAGAAAATCTTCCTCAGGATTTCGGCTTCACACCCTAAAACTTTCATCTTCTGAAACTTCGTAGAAAAAAATTTATAGCGAAAATTCCACGATGACCTGTTTGGAGCAGCGAAACCCTAGAATTCAAAGCTCCGAAACCAAATGTTGTGAAACCAGCTCCAAAAAAAGAAGAAAAGAGATATCAAGGCCTTAGAAATAAGCCACTTCAAGGGGGAAACCTCCAATACATTACATGAATGAACAATTCTTGGATGATACAATTTGCAAAACCTCCTTTCTATATACAGGAGTCCATGGGGCCATAATGTAATCCTAGTGGGCCACAATGTAATCCTAGCCGACCTAACAATAATAATTTAAGGGCACAATAATAACAAAATGGGAGTTACAAGGGTACAATAATAACAATAAGGGGTTTACACTAACAATAATAAGGGACTATACTAGTGATATAGGGACCTAAAAAATTCTAAAAATTTTGATAGATGATGTTAAAGATAAACAAAAACATGTCTAAAGGGCTTATCATTTCGAACAATTTTCATCCATGTTGTTAAACATAAAATATCTTGACTCTAAACAACCCTAAAATTGTAATTATTGTCAACCATATCATTAAAGATAAAATTTTGTAGCGCATAAAAACCTTAATAACAAGTTGTAAATCTCAAGTTTTTCAATCTTAAGTTTTCAACATACTTGAACAATGAAATTATGAGAAATTATATGAATTAATCAATTTTTAAAAATGAACAAGTAAATGAAAAATTTATTATTCCAAGAGTAATTTTAATTTTAAAGGATAAAAAGTTATCTCTTTTCAAATCTTAGCATAAGACAAATTTAAATCTAATTGCAACCAAAACCTAAAAATCAAGCATCAAAATGAAGTGTCCCCTTTCAATGACGCATATAATTATTAAAAATTTTAAAAGTATCTTATACCAAATGGTAAAAATACATAATATCATGGTAATATCATTGCATAATCTAAAAATTTAACATTAATTTCTATTTTATATTTTACTTTTAATCAAAATATCAACATTGGTACATTGCATATAACATAAATTATTTTTGTAATTCATTGTTTCGTTTTCGATATTCTAAAGAGACGAATTCTTCATAATTAAAACATATAATCCAACAAACATAGAAATTCCTTATAACTTCATGAAAAATCAGATGGAAGTCAAAAATTTTATTTCAAGTTACCATGCAAACATCAATTACATAAAAGTGTCTTTGACAGTTTTTCAAAATCAACCATAGGTTCTGGCACACCATCAGAACCTACCTCTTCAGATGAATGACTCAATGTAGATGAAGATGATCCATATTCTTCTCTTTCATCAACTAGTACTCCATATGAGTCAACATGTATGCCCACCATTTCAGAGTTCAAATGTCTTGTAGATATATGACTACATTCTACGGAGTCCCATCTCAACAGTAATTGTTATGGTAGCAATTTCTTCAAAATATTTATGGTCTTCAACCGAAGAGTTCCTCTCTTTTTCAAATTGAAGTCATACACAAGTATGTCAGCATCCTCCAATTTTAAGACATCTATGCGGCGACGATTTATATTTGTTCCCTTTATTTTTCTCTTTCTACCAATTTTCTTTTCAACTACCATCTCTGGCTTGTACACACCATTGAAAGGGTAGGTACTTGTGGCATACAAATGTACGTCAACAGCTATAATATCTTCATTTTCATTAATGACCTTTATAACCTTGGCAATCCAGAATGGATATCCAAGTGGATCTTCATCTGCTAACATTGCTATCATGCAACCCTCCTTAACATCTTGCACAGAACCCCTGTAAAGGTCTTCCATGACTTCACGTTGTGCACATGATCTTCTATAACCAATATAGATTTCTCTTTCCTCTACTTGTGGGGAATTAATAATAGCTTGAGGCTGTTGTTGTTCAACAATGTGTGTTTCTTGATGTTCATTTGGCATATTTTGTGGAAAAAAAAAATGAGTCTTCAAAAGCGTATCCACATTTATTGATCTTGAAATCATATCACTTTGATTATTGAAAAAAGACTCCCACCAAACTGAATCAGCAACATCGAAGTACTCATATGTATCTCTAATACATCTTTTAATTTCCTCCAGACATTCAGAATAATTTATGTCTCTCTTATGCCTTCATGCATTATGGAGTTCAACAACTGACTGTAATAACAATATGTTTGATGAAAATATTGGACGCTCTAGAATGAACTTCAAAAATGCTAAACCTGATGATGGACCCCATTCTGCAACATTTGAATACTTCTTGCCCCATATAAGTGTTATCCCATCAATTTTTTTGATACGAAATTGATGCTAGAAGTTAATGTCGCTAAGTTTTTCAGTGCATTTCTCCTCACCATGCGATCCCAAAATAAACCTTCGCATGTCAATAGTTTCTTCCAACACATGAAAAATAGGCTCTAAAATGTACGATTTCTTAATACATTCAATTAATGATGGCAGGTTCCCAACACCTTTCCTCCTCAATGTTACTGAAAAAAAACTAAACATTTGATCAGTATGATCATGAGTATGCCCAACAAGAAGGAAACCAACCTTTATCTTTTTTAAAATTCCCAATTCAACGCGCATGTTTAGATACCCAAAAAGAACTTGATTTTTGTTTTCACGACTTGTGTTGTCTAATTGTAAATACAAAACTTCAAGAAGAATACCAGACCAATGAGTAACCACATAATGGATTATAGTTATGGTCAGATTTGCATCATTGTGAATATTTGGAGTTGTGAAGAAAACTCTTGGAAACATCTTCTCATTAAATACCATACAACCAACCAAGTGAAACTGAATGAAATTTTCCTCCTGTAATTTTTTTGGCGTGCGGACAAAATGTGGAACGAGTGTTTTCCTTTTTTCCATACCATCATTTATCAAACCCAGATATTTATTTGGATGATCATAACACTTATTTCGATATTTATACAAATTTTCCTTTCACTTGTTTGTTGATTTCGATGGTCTTGAAGTTCTTTGACAATGGAATCTGTACATAAAATAAAAGAAACATATGAATAAATATATTTTCATAGTTGATAACTATCCAATTTTTAAAAACAATGTTTTGAACACATACCTCTTTCTACCCCTTGACATTTATTTCTTTTTTCTTTAAGAGAAGCACATGTGCTGCAAACCCCCATCCTTGTCTTCTTAGGAATACGAACATTGTTGAATTCATTTTTCCATAACCTTGTAAAATAAGAATATGTAATAAAATTACCAACTCCTTCAACAACTTCTGCATAATCTCTGTATAAGATGAATATTTCTCGTCTCGAGAAATTATCTGGAATATGTATTGTGTATTTATTTGGCATGCACTCTCCATGATTTGAAAATAAGTCTTTCATCCATGTGTTAGCATTATTTTCAAACGGCCCCACCTTCCGTTTATAACGTACTTCTAAATAATATGTGGGATCATTTTCCAGTTTTTCTTGGATTCTTGACAAACAACAATTACCAATTGAATGCAACATTTTGAAAGCCTTTCTGCAGAGCAATACATTCCCAATATGATAATCATAACCTGCTAGTGTATATTGCATGCAACCCAGTAAATATGAATTTTGCATGTTTTTATTCATTGACATATATGTTTTCCTTTTCTCCAAAGCAAAGTTGAAATCCATATGTTTCAATAAATCCCTTCAACAACATTCACTTGAAATCAAATGAACGACAGAACTTTTTTTTTTTGAGATATTTTGTACTCACCCTTGTATAACTGGAATTTTTTGGATTGATATGAAAAGTTCTACTCCTACTCCTAGTTGAAATATTTTCTTGCAATGGCTTCATCATTCCATCATCCTTTGTAAAAGAAGTTTCATCACCATTAGGAGGAATATTATCCCCACTATCTGTTAGCCACCTATAAAATTTGTCATACCAAATGGTGGCTAAATCATTTTTGGAGCCTTCAAGAAACACGTTTTATTGCTAAAAATGTTATCTCTTGAAGATTCATGAAGACATCATGCCCTTTGTTTAAACCTTCACTTTTGTTTCCATTTTAAACTCTGAAATTCTGCTGATCTTATAGAGAAAAGATTGCTGCAAAACACCATTTTCCCCCTCCCTTCACTCAAAAACTAACCTTCATTTGTTCCCTCTTTCCTCCATAAAATTCTTCTATTTTCCATTTTTTCCCATTTCCCCTTCACAAAGTCCTCTTTAAAAAGTTTAAAACTCATTTTTAAACTTTGCCAAAACCCCCAAATCCATAAAAAAAACTTTGAAAAAATTTCATAAAAAACAAGTTTTTTCACTATGAGCTTAAACCCCTTTGGGCTAAGTCCTAACCACTTCCCCACATGTGCCCTGGCACTACAACCAAGTGCTAAGCCCATTTGGCACTTATCGCATTGGAGAAATCAGAGTGTGCAAGTCTATTTGCCATGTTAAAAGCCTCCGATGTGATGAGCCCTTTGTTTTATAACCCCCAATCTTATTACCACTTCATATAACCCTTGGGCCCGCAATCGGATGCTAAACATTGTATAAACCCATCTTCGATGCATATTTCCCTTTGTAAGTTCATAAACCCACTTTTCCTAAGTTTTGGTCTAAACCCGCCAGAGCAATGTTTTGTGATGAAAATGGGTAGATTGAAAAGCCTCACATTATTGTTCCGATGCGATTGAGCCCTGTTGTATAAACCTCTGCCTCTCTCTATATAAACCTATGCCCAGGACCAAGATTTAAAGTCCCCAAGCGCTAATCGCATCGGATAAATTCAAATGGGTAGATTGAAAGACCCGCACCAAAGTTCTGATGCGATTGGCCCTTATATATATAAGCCCTGGGCCTATTGATTTTTATATAAACCAACAGCCCCGTAGACGGGCACCAAGCCATTTCATATATATAACTGGCCCTTTCACCACCTGAAACCCATGGTTTTCTCCTCCGAAACCACTTTTCTCCATTTGTATTATAATTCATCGCACGCGCTTTCTGCCGTTGATCTTTGCAGATCAACGGCTTGGATCTAATCTCCTATTACACTATCGCCCTCCACCTTCACCAAAGGATTTCAATGAGTGATCTCTGTCGTTGATCACCTGGGCTGATCTCATTCGATGACCCAGGTTATGTCCGAAACCCCAATTTCAATTCTTAACAGATTTCCTCCGCTGAAAGGGATTTTCGATATTTTCCTTTGTTTTTCTTCTGTTTTCACATAAAGTGGCCCTTATCCATTTTTATTGACCTAGTCACTCCCGACCGTTGATCTCTGCAAGATCAATGGCTCTGATATAACTTTCCACTGCTTATTCATTTTTCTCTCTCCTTTTGACTTTTATGCACGATCTCCACCGTTGGATGCTGCCATCCAACGACCATGCTTCTAACCACAACCTCCAAAGAATTTTTACCCAATAAATGCAGGATTTCTTAATTTTTTTTTGTATTTTGTGGGTTTTAATGGTTTTTCCATTATACTAAAGAAAAACCAAAGGCCGAGGATGACAATCCCCCACGCCTTTGTGCATACGAAGGATCATTCCACAGGGTCCAAACTTCATGTTTCATTGATGCTTCATGGGAATTGATGCCATATGGACCTTTTATAAACTTGCACATCAACAAGACACACAGAATTAAAACCAAACAAAAGAGTATCAGTGTTGAAGACCTTCACCACAGCAGAATTGAAGGACTAAAGATTAATTTCACAGTTTAATGAATTACGGCTAAGATCGGCTATCAAAAGCCTAATCCATTAAATTTAAACATAGTAGAAGACAAATCAAAAGATTTATCAGTCAGAAAGAGCCTCCACTGCCACATCAAAGGCTAATTGATTCCTCTCAGCTACCCAATGCCACCTGTAGCCTCAAAGCATTCACCAGAGGCCAAGTTGTGATCAAGAAGGAAGATATTTGCCTCAACGCAGCCGAATAGTTAATTCTGCATTAAAAAAAATATCAGCAGAGTTATTACAACATGAAACAGAGCCTTAAAAGTCAATAAAAGCTCCCACCGAACTTAAATCTTAAATGTAAAACAATTATATAAAAAAAACATCTGTAAACCTCTTCGTCGAGCCTCTCAAAGCTCGAGAAGCATTAATCTGTATTAATTGAACCCCTAGATATTTTCTCTTTCGACCTCCTCATCCTTCTATAAAATCTTATCGAGGAGTTCATTATAAACGTTGGTTGCGGAACTTTGAAATATACTTGTCCTCAAATTTTCTACCTGTAAATAGTTTTCAAAGGTTCTTCAAGCTCTGTTTGTGATAGAATAGTTAGGCTGAGAAGTTAAGATGATTTTCTGAATTGAAAAATTGGACTTAAAAATGTAACTGGTTTGAAGCATCAATACAAGCTGATTTATGGGATCCTGGTCTATCTCGACAGTGAAGTTATTTCTTACTATAAATTGTTATTTTATTTCTGTTTTCACTTTTTCCATCTTCTCTGATAAAGAACAACAAGCATAGAGTTAGGAATTACTGTATATCAGTACCCTTCTCTGACTGATAAGCTTTATCTACATGTTTTCTTCCAAATTGTGTTGTTTAAGAATGATTTAATTCAATTTAAGCAATTAGGAATTTTGGCGTTCCCTTGTCCTACTGTCTAAGCTAAATGTTGTTCTTGAATGTTATTTTCAGTTTATGTTAAGTAGAGATGAACTAAGGAAGTGATGGTGAGCCATGCCCTTTATTTTTACCCCAAAAATATATCTGAAATTTTCCCTATGAATGTGTTGAAAGCAGTCTAGATTTAAAAGTATCTTAACTGATCTTAGACTATTCTTTGTTATCTTAGGTGTTTGTCTTGAAATTTTACTAAATAAAGCAGAGCTAGGGAGTTCTATGGTGAGCCCTGCCCTCTAGTTTCTCCTCCAATAGTTTCTTTTAAAGTTTCCCTTTGTGTTTAAAATGTTTTCTATTGAAAGTGCTTCAAAATCTGGTTAGTTTCGAAGTACTTACCATATCTTAGATTACTTTTATGTCTCTCTTAAGTGTATGCCGAAAGCAGGATAGTTTCAAAGCAATTACCTGATCTTAGGCTGCTCTTTGTTCTTCATTTTTTTAATTCCCCTTCTTGTTGTAACATTTCATTCCATAAAGCCCGTGGGGCTTGGTGTAGTGGTAAGTGGACGTTCTGTTAAGGCATTCGTGCTGATAAGCAGGTCACAAGTTCAATCCCCGACCGTGATGCAAAAAGCGTTTACGTGAGTAAGTTGAGTCGATTACTCGGGAAGCGTGCGTGCGGGCCTTGCGTTCTCCCCTAGGGGTTGTAGTGGTAGCCGAGGGGATTCAAACCCATGTTACGCGAGTACGATACCTCCGCTGTTGCCGATTCCTCTAGATACAAAAAAAAAAAAAAAAAAAACATTTCATTCCATAAAATCAACTTTAAAGAGATCCTTAGACATAGATGACTTGCCCCATGGACCACTCTTGAAACTTGTTGTTTTAATTAAACCCTTTTATGACTCCATAGCCCAATGGACTAAAAACCAGCGTTATATCTATCTTTTTAGCCAAATTTTGTTCTAATTGCTTGCAACTTCACACCTTTGAAACTCTTTCCATTTTAGAACTTTCCACTCAAATAATAATCATGCTCAACCATCCAAAACAAAAAAAAACCCTCGGACTTCATAACTAGCCTAATATCATTACCCAAAAGCTTTAAAGATAAATCCATATTTGCACTTACTGGACAGATCCCTCTCCAGATTTAGGAGGGCTAGATCCTAGAATCCAAAAGGGGTTGAAATAGTGTTCTCTCTACAGTTTGACTTTGCCAATCTTGCAAATTACAGGGAGCTAACATTTCTGGCAACTCCGCTGGGGATTTTCTGAGTTAGTGAGTAATCAAGAACAGCTTAACACTCCAGAAAGCCCTTGATTTAATGACCTTTGTTCTGTGAGCCAGTTGAGCCACCAGCAACTAACATTTCTGGTGACTCCACTGGGGATTTTCTGAGTTAAATTATTGTTTAAGTACACCTTAGGACTCAGGAAAATCCTTGATTCAAGAACATTGTGCAGTGATTAAAAGAAGCCCTCTTCAAGCACTACCAAGAAAATGGTGATCATGATGAAACTTTTTTGAATCAGTGATAAACTAGGTAAAACCATAGGATTCTCCTAAGAATTTATCTAACCTTGAAGGATCGGCTAGCATAGCCATAATAGTAGACTGTCTTTGTCTCATAACCATAGCTAAGTTTTGAAACAAATTTAGGACACTCTTAAGAACCAATAGGACTAAAAAGTAACTCAAAAAACCCAAAAATATTTCATATTGGTATTCAATAAACATGGTGGTGGACCATAAAATATTTTACCTCCAAAAGAGCTAAAAACTTCCACTTTGCGACTCCACAATCCTAAAACAGACCTTAAGACTCCACTGGGAAGAAGAATTATCATCATAACATCATTTAAACTCAGTAAGAGGATTTTAGGATTAAAATTTTATTGTTTAAAAGATTAGTTAATATTCTAAAGATTGTCATATCTGGTTAAAACTATTCTTGTTTATTTGGGTCTAAAAAACACATCATAGTGGCTCCTAGAAAGATTCATACTAGAGCTTACCTTGACCCAAACCCACCTGAGATAGTTGATAACCCAGAAAGTATGCTTAGGAAGTCTCCTAAGATAAAATTTTCAACTGTTTTCAGATCACCCTTGAGAGCTAATTTAGTTCCTGAAAATCTTTCAGCTCTACAACAATCACAAGTTGACTTAGTAAATCCATTTAGAAGTAGGCCACTTGATGATATAATTCAGATAGACTATGAGTCTTCACTTTCATCACCAGAAACAAGTGAACATCCTCGTAGTAGAGAAAAAACACTGCCTTATTTACATTTCCTTCACAATTTAGGTGTCTCTCATCCAAAATCAGCTCAGCAATCTATCGCTGGTACATCCACATCTATTCACCAAACATCCACTGTCCAAACCACTCCACTCCAACCCACTTTCCCTCTTGTTAATCCACCTCTTGTAAATCCACCCCCACCACATATCATGGAAGCATGGTATGCTCCCTTAGTTCTTCCTGTACCCTTGGTCAATCTTCCACATGACTATTAGTCCAAATACCATTGTATGATGCTAGTAATGCTACAACTACATCACAACATGTGGATAAAATGAATGACTACTTTGACAGAAATGAAATTGATGATGAAACTGTCAAGCTTAGACTATTTGCTCAGATTTTAGGGGGAGAAGTAAGAAAATGATTTAAAGGCTTAGCCCCCCACAGTATAAACGATCTCCAAGCCTTCCATAAGTCATTCTTAAACAAATGGGAAGTGAAGAATACTCCTCTCCAAATACTTCCTGATTACAAAAATCTCCATAGAAACACTGGGGAAAGTGTACAAGCTTACTGCACTAGATTTAACTGTGTGTATAATGCGCTTCCCCTAGATCTAAAACCTCCACAAGGCTCAGCGATAAAAAAATTTCCTGAAGGGTTTGACCCTAAAATGGCTTATCAGCTGAGAGAAAGAGACCCTTTAACCCTTGAAGATATGCAAAAAGGGGCTCTTGCTGTGGAAATTAACTTAATTGAGAAAAGAGCAAGAATGAAGAATGAGAAGAGATTATCCTTTAGAGAGGAATCCACACCTTATACTTCCAGCTCTAAGATGGAAAGAATGATGGAGGAGATGATGAAGAAAATGAGCATCCTTGAGAGAGCACAAGCAAGTCAAAACCAAACTGCTCCTCAAAACAAAAACTAGAACCAGAATCAGAATTTTAGAAGAAATCAACCCCAAAATAGGCCAAGGGAAGATGATTAACAGATCACTCCTCCCTTCCATCAAAACTATGTAAGTGAGGTTGAAGAAATAGATGAGAAAACAGAGGAAGATGATATCAACATGCTGGGAGTAGATAATGATGACTTTGAAGTTCATTATGATAGAAAACAAGGTCTTTGCACACCCTATGATGACAAAAGAGATGAGGATGAAAGCTATTGTCAAGATATGGATAATTTCATCATAGGGTCTCAAAAATAATATGACCTTAGAAGCAAAAGCAATCAAAAAACTCCCAACAACAAAACCTCTGATAAATCTTCGCAAAACAGCACTGTAAACAAACCAAAAATTGTAAAACAAAGAGACAAAACAGTGGCTAGAAATTCTGATAAAGGTAAAGAGAAAGGCACTCAAAATAGTACAAAACAGAGTGCAAACTTTAGTAGTAATAGCACTTCAGCTAATACCTGAAACAATTTTGTCAAAAGTAAATAGAAAAAGTCAACAAACATATTTTGCTGACAGAGTGGTAGCCAATAAAGCTGAGACAAGCACTTTAAGGAGTCAAATTCCTTGCAGCTTGGAGCAGGAAATTTCCAAAATTAAAATATTTGTTCCTCTCTCCGAACTAGCTTCTCAAAATGTATATAAGACACAAATTTTGAAGGCTTTAAACATAGAGGAGAATAATGATATAGTCAATCTTAACGATGACTAGCCTGAGCTTATTTTTGGTCCAAAGATTGAAGGAAGGTATCAAGAAGGACCTGTTCCTCCCTTTTATGTAAGTTTAAACGTTCATGAAAATATTTTGCATAATGCTACGCATGATTCAGGGGCCTCTCATAATTTAATGCCTAAAGCTGTGATGGAGAGCCTGGGTCTAGAAATCACCAGACCTTATAAAGACCTTTATTCCTTTGACTCAAGCAGAGTAAAATGTTTAGGTTTAATCAAAGACCTCTATGTTAACTTAGCCCAGATTCTAGCCAAATGTTTGGTCATGGATATTGTTGTGGTTGATGTACCCCCAAAGTATGGAATGTTGTTATCTAGGTCTTGGGGGGCTAAGTTACAAGGAACTATGCAGATGGACATGACCTATGCGACCATCCCTATGTTTAATCAATCAAGAAGACTTTACAGGGAGTCTCATATGCAGTACATGGTGACTAGTCAAGACAGACCGTAAAACTCTCCTCTCTATTCTGTAAATACAGGCCTCGATTCTTTTATCCTGTTTAACGATGAAACATTCACTGAATAGGTGACTTTAACAGAATTAATGGCCAATAGAGAGGAAGAGGTAAACACCATGGAAATTTCAAACTAGTTTGTTGCATTTGAAAACTTTAGCAAACCAAACAAAGGTCTTGAACTACGAATCTTGCGTCCATCAATATTTAACCTTGACAATAGAGAAAGCATTCCTCAATGCAATGAAGAATCTAAAGAATAAAAACATGTTCAACTAAGTGTTGATACTCAAGAACAATTTGAAAGCACTACGGTTGAAGAGGACAGTAACCAAGATAAGCCTGAAACTAGTCGTCTGTGGAGTATGAACTTTGACAGGTCATGCACTAGAAGCAATGCTGGTGCAGGTGTCTGGATTCGTAACACGGAAAACAACCACACAAAGAGCATTTCCTGTAGATTAAGCTTCTAGTGTTTGAATAACATAGTGGAGTATGAATCCATTCTTTTAGGCTTACATTTGTTGAAAAAGTTAGGAGCCAAAAGAATTAAAGTGCATGGGGATTTATAATTAATCATTAGGCAGGTCAATGGGGAATACAAAGCGAATCACCCAAAATTAGGGCCTATCGAAATGATGTCGTGGATCTTTTAAAAACTTTAGAGGAGTCCCAAATGATTTTTGTCCCAAGAAAAATAAATAACACGGACCACAGCTTAGCTTTTGCAGCTAGAACATGCTTAACGCCATACAAAACCAAATAATGTACAACTCAAATTAAATTCAGACCAGCCGTTCCTGATAACGAAAAATATTGGCAAGTGTTTGACGGAGACAAACAAATAGAAGACTTCATGCAATTCAGAAATGAATTTGAACTACACAGTTTGGATTCAAATTATGAAACAGACTGCGATAGTGAAGAAAATTTTCTTGCTGAAGAAGAACAGTCTCCTAAGGTTGCCAATATAAATCAATTGTCTTGCAAACTTGAAAATACAACAGAGGTGAGTAAGGAGTGAGAAACAGAGGACTTAGAAAGCATGCACTCTAAAGATCGGACTTTTCCCAAGGGTCTGGCCCCTTTAGAAGAGTTGTTTGATTTTAACGATGTGCCTAAGAAGCCAAAACTGGAGCCTGTAGAGACTGAAGTCAAGGAATGCAATATAGGCAGTAAACTGAAACCTATGATGATTAAACTATCTAAAACTTTACCATCTCACATTAAAATCAATTAAATAGAGCTGCTAAAAGAATTTTCTGATGTTTTTGCATGGATTTACGAAGATCTGAAATCATATGACACTGAAATAATTCAGCACAAAATCCCTCTCAAGGAAAACCAAAAGCCATTTAAATAGAAGCTGTGCAAAATAAACCATGTTCATCTTCCTTTGGTTGAGAAGGAAATCAAGAAAATGTATGAAGCCGGTATTATTGTCCCTATTAGATATTCTAAGTGGGTGTCTAATCTGGTGTCAATTAGGAAGAAAACAGGAGAGATTAGGATTTATATAGACTTTAGAGATTTAAACAAAGCTTCTTTGAAGGACAACTACCCGTTACCTAAGATGGACCATATTTTAAAAAGGGTAGTTGGTTCCAGAAGAATTTCTTTGCTTGATGGCTATTCAGGGTACAATGCAGAGAAGGTTAAGCACGAGTTCCATGAAGGGGAGTGTGGAGGCCACTTATACTGGAAGACAACAACCAACAAAATCTTCAGGGCTGGTTACTATTGGCCTACTCTTTTTCTTGATGTGCATAAGATGATAATTTCCTGTCATAAATGCCAAATTTTTGGAGGCAAAAGGAAGCTGCTACCCCTAGCTCTGCATCCAATCACTATTGAAGCCCCATTTCAACTGTGGGGACTTGACTTCATAGGAGAAATCCATCCACCTTCCTCTGCTTAGCATAGATGGATTCTCACTTCCATAGTCGAATTCATTAAATGGATAGAAGCCATCCCCTGTAGGCAAGCCAATGATTCTATTATAACGAAATTCATGGAGACTAATATTCTCTCTAGATTTGGTTGTCCTGCCAAGATCATCACTAATAATGCAGCGGCATTTGGATCAAAGTAGATGGTTGAATTCTGTCACAAGTATCAGATAGCATTGGGTCATTCCACAGCCTATTACCCTCAAGGTAATGGACTTGTAGAATCCTCAAAAAAAAAATTGGTGAACATAATCAAGAAGCTATTGGAAGAAAAAAAGAATTCTTGGCACACAAAGCTTGTGCATGCATTGTGGGCTGACAGATTGACATTGAAGAAATCTATCGGTATGTCACCTTACCAGCTTGTGTATGGCACTGATGCAACTTTTCCTACCAGCCTTGGTATACCAGTTATCAATTTGTTTAAAGAGGTCCAGTTTGAAGACAACGACATGATCAGAAGGATTAATCAGACTATTCACCTTCAGAAAACCATAGAGGAGGTTTATAACAAAGCATTACAAAAGCAGGACAGCATCAAAAAGCTTTTTGACAGAAGAAAAAAGGCTAGCAATTTAAATATTGGGGACAAAGTTTTAAAGTGGGATTCAAGGAGGGAAGACAAGGGAAAGCATAGAGAATTTGACAACTTATGGCTTGGCCCTTATCTCATTCATTCTGCTACTGGTAATAATGCCATTTTCTTGTAGGAGTTGAATGGAGCTGAACGGTTTGGGGGTCCTGTAAATGGCAGGATGCTCAAAAATTACTTCTCTTAAACCATGTCATGTTTTAAAGCCTTTTTATCTTTTTCTCATTATAAATATTTCACCCACCATTGCATTCAAAGTTAGAAAAATCAAAAATACAAAAACAATGAAAGAAAGAAAAGAGGGCAATTTGTAAAAACAACAAAGGGACAACCCCATACCAAAAAGAGAAATAAATCTGAAAGTTTGCAAGCTTAAATGCCACTCCTAAAAGACACACTCCTAATTAGACATACAGCCTAATCATGGCTAATTAGTTTTTAAATTGACTTATGATAGGATACTAAATTCGATTTTCCAAACATTTTAATATTGGCTTATCAGTAGGTAGATTAGGCTAGAAATTAAAGGTTCAAACATGCTCAAAATCTAAACCTAAGTGTCCAAAGGAAGAATGACTCCAATATGTTTCAAATTCTGAGTCAAAATAAAGGTAAAATTGGTTCTAATTAGCTCAAAATATGAACCAGAGGACAAGCAAAGAACGGCTCGAACAGAAGCAAAAATAGAGCTGAAAAGGATGAGGGAAGTGCTTTGAAATTTCAAATATTAAGCCTTCCATTTTGATTTAAATTTCTGTAAAATAATATTTATGTGTAGCTTGTTTTTTATGCCATAGATTAGCAACAAGCTAGATTGTTCAATCCGGACTTGTATGCTTTTAAATTTCTGTTTTAGAGATTAGATAATGAAAATCTGTTAGACTGTTTAATCCTAACAGATTAGTAGATTAGGTAGAGAAGAATACGAACTCAACTGTTTAATATGAGTTCATGGAGAAATAAGAAGTAGACTTAGATTAGTTTCTTTCTTTCAAAAGAATAAAATGTTGTAAAAAGAGTTTACCAATCCAAGTGCACTCTAAAGAAGAAAAAATTTTAGATCAGTAGGATTGGGTAGGTAGAAAGCTTGTATTGATGAAAATCCATTATTTTTCATGGCTGCTAATATTTCCAGAGCAAAAGAAGATCATTCAAATAAAGAAAAGGAAGTCCAATGGATAAGGCACTGATCAGCCTCCCAGAGAATGCAATTCTGAAGTTCTTGATGCCTTCAAGAAGGCACCATCCCCAAGTGGAGCCACTATTAGCCACCTATAAAAATTCTCATACCAAATGGTGGCTAAATCATTTTTTGAGCCTTCAAGAAACAATTTTTATTGCTAAAATTTTTGTCTCTTGAAGACTCATGAAGACATCATGCCCTTTGTTTAAACCTTCACTGTTGTTTCCATTTTCAACTCTGAAATTATGTTGATGTTATATAGAAAAGACTACTGCAAAACACCATTTTCCCCCTCCCTTCACTCAAAAACTAACCTTCATTTGTTCCCTCTTTCCCCCATAAAATTATTCTATTTTCCATTTTTTCCCATTTCCCCTTCATAAAGCCCTCTTTACAAAGTTTAAAACTCATTTTTAAACTTTGCCAAAACCCCCAAATCCATAAAAAAACTTTGAAAAAATTTCATAAAAAATAAGTTTTTTCATTATGAGCTTAAACCCCTTTGGGCTAAGTCCTAACCACTTCCCCACATGTGCCCTGGCACTAGAACCAAGCACTAAGCCCATTTGGCGCTTATCGAGTCGGAGAAATCAGAGTGCGCAAGTCTATTTGCCATGTTAAAAGCCTCCGATGCGATGAGCCCTTTGTTTTATAACCCCCAATCTATTACCACTTCATATAACCCTTGGGCCCACAATTGGGCGCTAAACATTGTATAAACCCATCTCCGATGCATATTTCCCTTTGTAAGTTCATAAACCCACTTTTCCTAAGTTTTGGTCTAAACCCGCCAGAGCAATGTTTTGTGATGAAAATGGGTAGACTGAAAAGCCCTGCATTATTGTTCCGATGCGATTGAGCCCTGTTGTATAAACCTCTGCCTCTCTCTATATAAACCTACACCCAGGACCAAGAGTTAAATTCCCGAAGCGCTAATCACATTGGAGAAATTCAAACGGGTAGATTGAAAGACCCGCACCAAAGTTCTGATGTGATTGGCCCTTATACATATAAGCCCTAGGCCTATTGCTTTTTATATAAACCAACAGCCCCGTAGACGGGCACCAAGCCATTTCATATATATAACCCGCCCTTTCACCACCCGAAACCACTTTTCTCCATTTATATTATAATTCATCGCGCGCGCTTTCTGTCGTTGATCTTTGCATATCAACGGCTTGGATCTAATCTCTTGTTACACTATCGCCCTCCACCTTCACTAAAGGATTTCAATGAGTGATCTCTGTCATTGATCACCTAGGCTGATCTCATTCGATGGCCCAGGTTATGTCCGAAACCCCAATTTCAATTCTTAACAGATTTCCTCTGCCCAAAGGGATTTTCGATATTTTCATTGTTTTTCTTCTGTTTTCACATAAAGCAGCCCTTCTCCATTTTTATTGACCTGGTCGCTCCCGACTGTTGATCTCTACAAGATCAACGGCTCTGATATAATTTTCATCTACCACTCTCCTTTTGACTTCTACGCACGATCTCCACTGTTGGATGCTACCATCCAATGACCATGCTTCTAACCACGACCTCCAAAGAAGTTTTACCCAATAAATGCAGGATTTCTTAATTTTTTTTTTGTATTTTGCAGGTTTTAATGGTTTTTCCATTATATTAAAGAAAAACCAAAGGCCGAGGATGACGATCCCCAACGCCTGTGTGCATACGAAGGATCATTCCACAGGGTCCAAACTTCACGTTTCGTCGATGCTTCATGGGAATTGATGCGATATGGACCTTTTATAAACCTGCACATCAACAAGACACATAGAATTAAAATCAAACAAAAGAGTATCAGTGTTGAAGACCTTCACCATAGCAGAACTAAAGGATTGAAGATTAATTTCACAGTTTAATGAATTACGGCTAAGATCGGCTATCAAAAGCATAATCCATTAAAATTAAACACAGTTAAAGACAAATCAAAAGATTTATCAGTCAGAAAGAGCCACCACTGCCACATCAGAGGCTAATTGATTCCTCTCAGCTACCCAATGCCACCTGTAGCCTCAAAGAATTCACCAGAAACCGAGTTATGATCAAGAAGGAAGATATTTGCCTCAAAGTAGCCGAATAGTTAATTCTTCATTAACAAAAAATATCAGCAGAGTTATGACAACATGAAACAGAGCCTTAAAATTCAACAAAAGCTCCCACCGAGCTTAAATCTTAAATGTAAAACAATTAATACAGACAAAACATCTGTAAACCTCTTCGTCGAGCCTCTCAAAGTCTGAGAAGCATTAATCTGTATTAATTGAACCCCTAGATCTTTTCTCTTTCGACCTCCTCATCCTTCTATAAAATCTTATCGAGGAGTTCATTATAAACGTTGGTTGCAGAACTTTGAAATATACTTGTGCTCGAATTTTCTACCTGTAAATAGTGTTCAAAGGTTCTTGAAGCTCTATTTGTGATAGAATAGTTAGGCTGAGAAGTGAAGATGATTTTCTGAACTAAAACATTGGACTTAAAGATGTAACTGGTTTGAAGCATCAATACAAGTTGATTTATGGGATCCTGGTCTATGTCGACGGTGATGTTATTTCTTACTGTAAATTGTTATTTTATTTCTGTTTTCACTTTTTCCATCTTCTCTGATAAAGAACAATAAGCATAGAGTTAGGAATTACTGTATATTAGTACCCTTCTCTGACTAATAAGCTTTATCTACATGTTTTCTTCCAAATTGTGTTATTTAAGAATGATTTAATTCAGTTTAAGCAGTTAGGAATGCTAGCGTTCCCTCGTCCTACTATCTAAGCTAAATGTTGTTCTTGAATGTTATTTTCAGTTTATGTTAAGTAGAGATGAACTAAGGAAGTGATGGTGAACCCTGTCCTTTAGTTTTATCCCAAAACGCTATCTGAAAGTTTCCCTAAGAATGTGTTGAAAGCAGTCTAGATTTAAAAGTATCTTAACTAATCTTAGACTATTCTTTGTTATCTTAGGTGTTTGTCTTGAAAGTTTACTAAATAAAGCAAAGCTAGGGAGGTCTATGGTGAGCCCTGCCCTCTATTTTCTCCTCCAACAGTTGCTTTTAAAGTTTCCCTTTATGTTTAAAATGTTTTCTATTGAAATTGCATCAAAAGTTGTTTAGTTTCAAAGTACTTACTAGATCTTAGATTACTTTTATGTCTCTCTTAAGTGTATGCTGAAAGTAGGATAGTTTCAAAGTAATTACCGGATCTTAGGCTGCTCTTTGTTCTTCATTTGTTTAATTCCCCTTCTTTTTGTAACATTTCATTCCATAAACTCAACTTTAAAGAGATCCTTAGACATAGATGACTTGCCCCATGGACCACTCTTGAACCTTTTTGTTTCAATTAAACCCTATTATTACTCCATAGCCCAATGGACGAAAAACCAGCGTTATATCTATATTTTTAGCCAAAGCTTGTTCTGATTGCTTGCAACTTCACACCTTTGAAACTCTTTCCATTTTAGAACTTTCCACTCAAATAATAATCATGCTCAACCATCCAAAACAAACAAAAACCCTCGGACTTCATAACTAGCCTAATATCATTACCCAAAATCTTGAAAGATAAATCCATCTTTGCACTTACTGGATAGATCCCTCTCCGGATTCAAGAGGGCTAGATCCTAGAATCCGAAAGTGGTTGAAATAGTGTTCTCTCTGCAGTTTGACTTTTCCAATCTTGCAAATTACATGGAGCTAACATTTATGGCGACTCTGCTAGGGATTTTATGAGTTAGTGAGTAATCAAGAACACCTTAACACTCCAAAAAGCCCTTTATTTAATGACCTTTGTTCTGTGAGCTAGTTGAGCCACTAGCAACTAACATTTTTGGCGACTCCACTGGGGATTTTCTGAGTTAAATGAATGTTTATGTACACCTTAGGACTCAGGAAAATCCTTGATTCAAGAACATTGTGCAATAAGTAAAAGCAGCCCTCTTTAAGCACTACCAGGCAAATGGTGATCATGATGAAACTTGTTTGAATCAGTGACAAACTAGGTAAAACCCTAGGATTCTCATAAGAATTTATCTAACCTTGAAGGATCAGCTAGCTTAGCCATAAGATTAGACTGTCTTTGTCTCATAACCATAGCTAAGTTTTGAAACAAATTTAGGACACTCTTAAGAACCAATAGGACTGAAAAGTAACTCGAAAAAACCAAAAATATTTCAAATTGGTATTCAATAAACATGGTGGTGGACCATAAAACCTTTTACCTCCAAAAGAGCTAAAACATTCCACTTGGCGACTCCACAATCCTAAAACAGACCTTAAGACTCCACTGGGAAGAACCATTATCATCATAACGTCATTTAAAATTAGTAAGAGGATTTTAGGATTAAAATTTTCTTGTTTGAAAGATTAGTTAACCTTCTAAAGATTGTCATATCTGGTTAAAACTGTTCTTGTTTAGTTGGGTCTGAAAAACACATCATAGTGGCTCCTAGAAAGATTCATACTAGAGCTTACCATAACCCAAATCCACCTGAGATAGTTCATAACCCAGAAAGTATGCTTAGGAAGTCTCCTAAGATAAAATTTTCAATTGTTTTCAGATCACCCTTGAGAGCTAATTCAGTTCCTGAAAATCTTTCAGCTCTACAACAATCACAATTTGACTTAGTAAATCCATTTCGAACTAGGTCACTTGATGATATAATTCAGATAGACTCTTATTATTCACTTTCATCACCAAAATCAAGTGAACATCCTGGTAGTAGAGAAACAACACCGCCTAATTTACATTTCCTTCACAATTTAGGTGTCTCTCATCCAAGATCAGCTCAGCAATCTATTGCTGGTACATCCACTTCTGTTCACCAAACATCCACTGTCCAAACCACTCCACTCCAACCCACTTTCCCTCTTGTTAATCCACCCCCACCACATATCATGGCAGCATGGTATGCTCCCTTAGTCCTTCATGTACCCTTGGTCAATCTTCCACAGGACTATCAGTCCAAAATACCATTGTATGATGCTAGTAATGATACAACTGCATCACAACATGTGGATAAAATGAATGACTACTTTGACATAAATGAAATTGATGATGAAACTGTCAAGCTTAGACTATTTGCTCAGAGTTTAGGGGGAGAAGTAAGAAAATGGTTTAAAGGCTTAGCCCCCCACAATATAAATGATCTCCAAGCCTTCCATCAGTCATTCTTAAACAAATGGGAAGTGAAGAATAATCCTCTCCAAATACTTTCTGATTACAAAAATCTCCACAGAAACACTGGGGAAAGTGTACAAGCTTACTGCACTAGATTTAACGGTGTGTATAATGCACTTCCCCCAGATCTAAAACCTCCACAAGGCTCGGCGTTAAACAAGTTTCCTAAAGGGTTTTACCCTGAAATGGCCTATCATCTGAGAGAAAGAGACCCTTTAACCCTTGAAGATATGCAAAAAGGGGCTCTTGCTGTGGAAGTTAACTTAATGGAGAAAAGAGCAAGATTGAAGAATGAGAAGAGAGTATCCTTTAGAGAGGAATCCACACTTTCTACTTCCAGCTCTAAGATGGAAATAATGATGGAAACACTGTTACCGATCAAATAGGTAACCTGACCTCAAAACGGGAACTCTAGCCCAAAAAGTCTCAAAAAACATGAAAAAACACCCCAAAAACAAAAAGTGTGTCTTCCAGAACGCACTTCGTTTTTTTTTAAGGTCAAATTTCAACATTTTATAAAATTATGGTAAAAACAAAATTGTTTCTTGAAAAAAGGATTGAAAAAACACCCTCAAAACAAAACCAGTTGATGCTGGAATTAAAAAAAAAAAAAAATTGTGTCATACTTTTGGCATTTTTAAAAATAGAAATAACATTTTTTTATTTTTAAAATTCAAACATTAAAAAAAAACCTAAAATTTAAGGAAAAAAATAAATTTAAAAAATAAAAACATTTAAAAGCTTAAAATTTAAAAATATATGAAGATAAAAAAAATAAAAATTTTAATTCAAACATTTAAAAAAAACCTAAAATTTAAGGAAAAAAAAAAAAAAATTTAAAAATTGAGATTAAAAAAAACCTAAAATTTTAGGAAAATAAAAAATAAAAAATTTTAGATTAAAATTTAAAAAATATAGAAATTAAAAAATAAAAATAAAAACAAAATAAAAATATTAAATTTCAAAAAAAAAAACAAGTTAAAAAAAAAGAAGGAAATTATAAAAAATAAAATATAGAAATTAAATTTAAAAATGAAAAAGAAAATGCTTATTAAATTTTATTAAAAAAAAAAAAAAAATTAAAACAAAAAATTAAATTTAAAGAAATATATTAAATTTTAATAAATTTAAAAAATTAAAATAAAAATTTAAAAAAAAAAAACAAACTATATTTAAATTAAAAGTAAAAAAATGAAAAATTAATTAAAAAAAAAAAATAAAAACAAAATACAATGAAAATATTAAATTTAAAACAATATATATTAAAAAAACAAATAAACTATAAAAAATAAATTAAATTTAAATTATAAAAAATAAAATATATATATGAACTTAAATTAAAATATGTATATATATAAGATTTTACTAAATTAAAAAAAAAAAAAAACTTAAACAAATTAAATTTAAAAACAAAAATATTAAATTTTAATAAATAAATGAATAAACAAATAAATTTTGAAAGAAAAAAATAAATTTTAAATATAAAAGAAAAACAAAAACATTGTTAAAAGAAAAACTTTAAAAATCAATTAGAAATGGAAAATTGAAAAAAAAAAAAAAAAATATATATATATATATATATATATATATATATATATATATATATATATATATATATATATATTAAATTAAAAAATAAAAATTAAAATTAAAATTAATTTAAAAAAAATTAAGTTTAATTAAAAAAATCTTATTTTAAATATACAGGTACAATTGAAATATAAAAATATAAAAATTTTATGTAATTAACAAAAAAAAAAATTAATAAAAAAAAGTAAAGCATTTAAAAAAACAATATTAAATACAAATAAATTTAAAAAAAATACAAAATTTATTAAAATTTACAAAATTATACTAAAATTAACGGTAAAAACTTAATAATAAGAAAAATTATGAAATATAAAAAAAAAAAAAAAACAACAACAATTAAATTAAAAAAAAAAAAAACAAAATTTAATAAAAATTATTTCAAAAAACAAAAATTAAAACAAAAAATAATAAAATTAAAAAAAAAAAAGTCAATTAAAAAAAAATGGGGTTGGTGGTGGTGGGGACGGCGGGCAGCTGGGCGCCGGGGGCCGGCCGGGCGGTGCCACAGGGGCGGCCCGCCGGCCTCACGGCCACGGCCGGGCGATCGAATCATTTCGGTCGCGAGGCCGTGGGGGCGCGGGCTGCCTGGCGCTGCACCCAGCCACAGCGCCAATGACGGAGCTCGTGCACGAAACCCCACCGTTGAAACACGAGGCCGGCCGAGGGCGCCACGAGGCGGCACGGTTGGCAAGCCTCACGGCCAACGCTCGGGCAGACATGCAGAATGCCCGTCGGGCCAGGCGGTATCGAGTGGTGACACAGCGCGTCACCACGACCCCATTTTTTTTTTTTGAATTGATTTTTTAAATTTTTTTTTAATTTTTAAATTTAATTTTTTATTTAAAAATTGTTTTGTATTTTTTTAATTTTTGTTTTGTATTTTATTATTATTATTATTATTATTTTTTTAATATATCTATATATATATATATATATATATATATATATATATATATATATATATATATATATATATATATATATATATATATATATATATATATATTTGTTTGATTTTATTTGATTTGATTTTATTAATTTTTAATATTTTTATTTTAATTTGATTTTTTTTCAATTTTTTTTAATTTCAAAAGATTTAAAATTGTTTTTTTTTTATTTTAAATTCAATTTGTTTAATTTTTTTTTATATTTAATATTATAGATTAAAATTTATAAATTGTTTCATTGACAAAAAAAAAAACACTAAATTTATGTATATTTGTTTTTTAATTATTTGCAAGTGGATTTTTCATTTTTTTTGTTTTTTAATGATTTTTTTTTTTAACTTTTTTTTTTCAATTTTTTTTTTTTTTTTAATTTTAAAATTTGTATTTTTTTTCTTTTTATTATTATTATTTTTAATTTTAATTTTTATATTTAATTTTTTTTAATCTAAATTTTAATTTTGTAATTTTAATTTTATATGTAGCAATTATGTGTTTTTTTTTCAAATTTTGTCATTTCCTTTGATATAATTTTCAAATATTTTTGTTTTTTTTTATTTATTTTTGTTTAAATTTTTTATTTTTACGAGCTATTTTTGTTTTTTTTTTACATTTTTATTGGTTTTTTTTATTGTTTATATATATATTTTTTTATCTAAGTTTTTTGTTTTATTACGAACATGAAAATCACCACTCTAAAAAAAAAGGTTGATGCATCATCAATACGTTTACAAATTAGCATGAAAATCACTGCTCTAAAAAAAAAAATTTGATGCTGCATCAATACATTTCAAAATTAGCATGAAAATCACTAACATTTTAAAACAAATATTCATACTTCATAAATAAAAATATTAGAGTGTCAAAAATGTGCACCAAAAAAAAAAGGTGATTTTGCATCACCACTTTTCAAAATCGGGTGCTTTTTATGCTACCAAAAAAAAGTAGGTAACATTGCAGTTACCTATTTGATCGGTAACATTGTTTGGAGGAGATGATGAAGAAAATGAGCATCCTTGAGAGAGCACAAGCAAGTCAAAACCAAACTACTCCTCAAAACAGAAACCAAGACAAAAATCATAATTTTAGAGGAAATCAACCCCAAAATAGGCCAAGGGAAGATGATCAACAGATAACTCCTCCCTTCCATCAAAACTATGTAAGTGAGGTTGAAGAAACAGATGAGCAAACAGAGGAAGATGATATCAACATGTTGGGAGTAGATAATGATGACTTTGAAGTTCATTATGATAGAAAACAAGGTCTTTACACACCCTATGATGACAAAAGAGATGAGGATGAAAGCTATTGTCAAGATATGGAGAATGTCATCATAGGGTCTCAAAAAGAATATGACCTTAGAAGAAAAAGCAATCAACAAACTCCCAACAACAAAATCTCTGATAAATCTTCGCAAAACAACACTGTAAACAAACCAAAAATTGTAAAACAAAGAGACAAAACAGTGGCTGGAAATTTTGATAAAGGTAAAGAGAAAGCCACTCAGAATAGTACAAAACAGAGTGCAGACTTTAGCAGTATTAGCACTTCAACTAATACCCTTGTTGAAAAAAAAAATTCAAAAGAAAATAGACAAAGTCAGCAAACAGATTTTGCTGACAGAGTGGTAGCTAATAAAGCTGAGACAAGCACTTTAAGGAGTCAAATTCCTTTCAGCTTAGAGTTGGAAATTTCCAAAATTAAAATCTTTGTTCCTCTCTCCAAACTAGCTACTCAAAATGTATATAGGACACACATTTTGAAGGCTTTAAACATAGAGGAGAATAATGATACATTCAATCTTAACGATGACCAGACTGAGCTTATTTTTGGTCCAAATATTGAAGGTAGGTATCAAGAAGGACCTGTTCCTCCCTTTTATGTAAGTTTAAACATTCATGAAAATATTTTGCATAACGCTATGCATGATTCAGGGGCCTCTCATAATTTAATGCCTAAAGCCGTGATGGAGAGCCTAGGTCTAGAAATCACCAAGCCTTATAAAGACCTTTATTCCTTTGACTCAAGCAGAGTAAAATGTTTAGGTTTAATCAAAGACCTCTATGTTAACTTAGCCCAGATTCCAACCAAATGTTTGGTTATGGATATTATTGTGGCTGATGTGCCCCCAAATTATGGAATGTTGTTATCTAGGTCTTGGGGGGCTAAGTTACAAGGAACTATGCAGATGGACATGACCTATGCGACCATCCATGTTTTTAATCAATCAAGAAGACTTTACAGGGAGTCTCATATGTAGTAGACTAGTCAAGATAGACCGCAAAACTCTCCTATGTATTCTGTAAATACAGGCCTCGATTCTTTTATCATGTTTAACGATGAAACATTCACCGAATAGGTGACTTTAACAGAATTAATGGCCAATAGAGGGGAAGAGGTAAACACCATGGAAATGTCAAAACAATTTGTTGCATTTGAAAATTTTAGCAAACCAAACACAGGTCTTGAACTACAAATCATGCGTCCATCAATATTTAACCTTGACAATCGAGAAAGAATTCCACAACACAATGAAGAATCTGAGGAATCAAAACATGTTCAACTAAGTGTTGATACTCAAGAACAATTTGAAAGCACTACAGTTGAAGAGGACAGTAACCAAGATAAGCCTAAAACTAGTCCTCTGTGGAGTATGAACTTTGACGGGTCATGCACTAGAAGCAATGCAGGTTCAGGTGTCTAGATTCGTAACACGGAAAACAACCACACGGAGAGAATTTCCTGTAGATTAATCTTCCAGTGTTCAAATAACATAGCGGATTATGAATCCCTTCTTTTAGGCTTGCATTTGTTGAAAAAGTTAGGAGCCAAAAGAATTGAAATGCATGGGGATTCAGAATTAATCATTAGGCAGGTCAATGGGGAATACAACGCGAATCACCCCAGACTTAGGGCCTATCGAAACAATGTTGTGGATCTTTTAAAAAAAATCGAGGAGTCCCAAATGATTTTTGTCCCAAGAAAAATAAATAACACGGCCCACAGCTTAGCTTTTACAGCTAGAACATGCTTAATGCCATACAAAACCAAAAAATGTACAACTCAAATTAAATTCAGAACAGCCGTTCCTGATAACGAAAAATATTGGCAAGTGTTTGACGAAGACAAACAAATAGAATACTTCATGCAATTCATAAATGAATTTGAACTACACAGTTCAGATTCAAATTATGAAACAGACTGCAATAGTGAAGAAAATTTTCTTGCTGAAGAAGAACAGTCTCCTAAGGTTGCCAATATAAATCAATTGTCTTGCAAACTTGAAAATACAACAGAGGTGAGTACAGAGTGAGAAACAAAGGACTTAGAAACCATGCACTCTAAAGATCAGAGTTTTCCCAAGGGTCTGACCCCTTTAGAAGATTTTTTTGATTTTAACGATGTGCCCAAGAAGCCAAAACTGGAGCCTGTAGAGACTGAAGTCGAGGAATGCAGTATAGGCAGTAAATTGAAACCTATGATGATTAAACTATATAAAACTTTACCAGCTCACATTAAACTCAAATACATAGAGCTGTTCAAAGAATTTTCGGATGTTTTTGCGTGGATTTACGAAGATCTGAAATCATATGACATTGAAATAATTTAGCACAAAATCCCTCTCAGGGAAAACCAAAAGCCATTTAAACAGAAGCTGTGCAAAATAAACCATGTTCAGCTGCCTTTGGTTGAGAAGGAAATCAAGAAAATATATGAAGCTGGTATTATTGTCCCTATTAGATATTCTGAGTGGGTGTCTAATCTGGTGCCAGTTAAGAAGAAAACAGGAGATATTAGGCTTTGTATAGACTTTAGAGACTTAAACAAAGCTTCTTTGAAGGACAACTACCCGTTACCTAAGATGGACCATATTTTACAAAGGGTAGTTGGTTCCAGAAGAATTTCTTTTCTTGATGGCTATTCAGGGTACAATCAGATTTTAGTTCACCATGATGATCAATTAAAGACAACTTTTACTACACCATGGGGCACTTTCATGTATTTGAAAATGCCCTTTGGTCTAATGAATGCTAGTGCATTATTCCAAAGAGCCATGGACATAGCATTCTTGGAAGAACTAGGCTACTTCATCATTATTTACCTTGATGACATTACTGTGTTTTCAAAGACAGATGAAGAGCATTTAGAACATTTGAGAAAAGTTTTCAAAAAATGTAGAAAGTTTGGGATATCTTTAAACCCTAAGAAAACACTATTTGGGCTCCAAGAAGGTAAAATTCTTGGGCACATTATTTCAGAGGAGGGTATAAAGATAGATCCAAAGAGGATTGAGGCCATATTGAAAATCTCTCATCCTCGAAACATCAAGGAACTCCAATCTTTCATTGGAAAGATAAATTTCTTGAGAAGGTTCATACCCAACTTGGCTGAGCTCCTTAGGAATATAAAAAACATGCTGAAAAAAGAGCAAGGGGTGAAATGGACCTTGGAAGCAAAGAAGTCCTTTGAGCTGGTGAAACAAAACACTGGATCTAATAAGTCCTGATTTTTCAAAAGATTTTTATATTTTTTCATTTGCATCAGAACATACCATAGCTGTTGTCCTTTTATAGAAAAATTGTAGTAGAGCTGACAAGAAAATGTATAAAAATGGAAAATATGCCCAAGAAATAACACCATTGAAGATAAAACTTCAGATCTTCATTAATATCAAAACCCTTAAGGTAGGGCAACACCATACATTCACTCCTTAAGGAAGGATATCACTTCACAAGCCATAGGCTTTCCCATACAATAATCCTTCACATCTCTCAATGGAGAGACTCTAGCCTCTATATAGGTTTCATACATGCAATACCATGGGTATCTCAATACCATACATCCAATACAATGGGCTTATCACTTTATTCACTAGCTACATGTGGTCCCTTACATAATGTGGGTTAACCACTTTATTTATTAACTATGGCCCAATTATTTATCATTATTATATTATTACATCATATTGTTCCCTTGGGTACCTCCCTCTGTACCCTATATTATCCCCCCTAAGTATACTACATTACACCCCCCTTAAACATGTTTCGTCCCCGAAACATAAGAAGAACACAAATAATAAGATCTACTCAAGAATATTCCACTGGTACCATTCACGTGCATCCAGCCATCCCAGAGAAAGGTGAACATTCGATCTAGTCGATGTCTCGCTCGCTTGAGATGGAAGTGGGTTCTGGTGGTTCTTCTGTGTTGATGTGTTGTGGGTGGATCGTCGCACCTCTCTATGTGTCATCCAGGGGTTGTTTTCCTTGTTGCTAATTCATTTCCACCTTCCTGGTTGTTGTCTTGCTGGGTGATGCGGGTGGTGATATGTTGAAGCTTTAACTGATGGAACATCTTTCATTAATTCCTCCATTATTGGTGATGGAGTGGTGTCAGGTTCTTTTGTTGGTACTTTCTTTGATGTCTGTGTTTGGCTGTCTACCATCAAAGGCTCATCATCTGATGTGTCTGTGTCGTTAGAGATTTGCACTTCTTCCTCCCTAGTCTCTCCATGGTTCCTAATGCAAATATCGTGCAATGTAATTTTCTTCTTTTTATACCAGAGCTTCATGAATTTCTTTTGCACATTAAAATTGACAGTACCAATGGATTCCATCCAAGGATGTCCCAAAACAACATCCACAACAGCCATATCTGAAGCATAAAAATCAGAATGAAACACATACTTATCCATAGAAATCTTCAAATCTTTATAAATTTGAACATCTTCATTATCAACCTGTGTGTTTTCAATATGCTTTGCTGGAACTTGCAATTTTTTAGCCAAATTCACATTGATACAATTATGCTTGCAACTAGGAATGATAGACACAATGATGTTCTCTTTCTGAATACTTCCATGAACCCGTAATATGGAAATATTAGTAGAAAATAAGTCTTTATGGCTCTTGCTGTCCTTCTTTCCGGCTTTAGACCACTTGTCCAAAATGACTTTTTCAAGTTTTTTCTCGGGAAGTTTCCTCACTGCGCTGTCAAGTGAGGTCCACCATTTATTTGCCTCATCTTTCATATGAAGCCCTATGGAGCATATCCAAAAACTTCGATATTGAGCCTTGAGATGTTGTAAAAAATCTTCAATAGTAGGGCCATCATCTTTTCCTGTAAACTTCATCTTGCGAGAATCCATAAAATAAAGTAAGGGTTTTGAAGAAAATCACTTACTTTGGAAAAAATTTAAAATGGACATTACTCGGTAAATATAACTCAGAATCCTTAATATAACCTATTTTTGAAAATGGAATAGCCATTCTGCATCTAGCCATATGACTGAAATCCTGATCTAGGCACTCTAGAAACACAGATTTGCACTGCAACTGCCTCGGTGTCACAAAATTTCTGAAAAAATGGCTGATTTTAAATCAGTGATAACTCCCTCATCCAGACTCCAATTTGACCGATTTTTTTTTGAAATCGGGTGATTTTTCAAGGGGAGCTCAGATATGTAATTGGTTGTCTGAGATTGTGCACCAAAATCTACTAAAAATTTCAGGAGATCCGCCGTACATAAATTGCCGTCAGAAACATTTCTGCAACATAACTGAATTTAAATCAGCGATATCACCCTCATCCAGACTCCGATTCAACTGATTTTTTTTTTGAAATTGGTATTTTTCCATAAGGAATACAGATCTTATATTTATTTCTGAAAAAATTTCACCAAATTTTCTATATCTGCTCTACAAAATCGCCGCCCAAAAATTTCCTGCAAAAAAATGAAAAAACAAATCTCCAAACTCTACCCAAGAAAGTGCTCTGATACCACTTTTAGTAGATCTGAAAAGAAAATGTATAAAAATGGAAAATATGCCCAAGAAATAACACCATAGAAGATAAAACTTCAGATCTTCATTAATATCAAAACCCTTAAGGTAGGGCAACACCATACATTCACTCCTTAAGGAAGGAGATCACTCCACAAGCCATATGCTTGCCCATACAATAATCCTTCACATCTCTCAATGGAGAGACTCTAGCCTCTATATAGGTTTCATACATGCAATACCATGGGTAGTTACCATGGGTATCTCAATACCATACATCCAATACAATGGGCTTATCACTTTATTCCCTAGCTACATGTGGTCCCTTACATAATGTGGGTTAACCTCTTTATTTATTAACTATGGCCCAATTATTTATCATTCTTATATTATTACATCATATTGTTCCCTTGGGTACCTCCCTCTGTACCCTATATTATCCCCCCTAGGTGGTGAAATGGACCTTGGAAGCAAAGAAGTCCTTTGAGCTGGTGAAACACGCATTAACCAAAACATCGGTTCTAATAAGTCCTGATTTTTCAAAAGATTTTTATATTTTTTCATTTGCATCAAAACATACCATAGCTGTTGTCCTTTTACAGAAAAATCCACAAGGAAAAGAGCAGCCAATTGCATTCTTTAACAAGGCTTTCAGGGATGCCCCTTTGAAGTATAACATTATGGAGAAGCAAGCCTTTGCTTTGGTTAAGGCTCTAAAAGACTTCAGAGTATACATCTTACACTCACACATCACTGCCTTTGTCCCAAATTCAGTTGTGAAAGACATTCTAACACAGGACCCAAATGGTAAGAGAGGTAAGTGGATAGTTGTTATTCTTGAATATGATTTAGAGATAAAGCCCACTAAACTCATCAAAGGCCAAGGTCTAGCTAGATTAATGGTTGAATCCAATTTTGAAGTTCTTGATATTAATATGATTAATGCTTTAGATAAACAAGAGGAAATTTCAACTCCCATTGTTGAAGACCATTTTATGAATTCCTCTTGGTATGCTGATATTCTTTATGTTTTGCTTAATCTGAATACACCTCCCGGTTTGACAAAAATGAAGGCAAGGTTTCTAAAGTTAAAAGTTGTAAACTATTGCATTATAGATAGATGTATTTATTGGAAAAATTCAAGTGGTATATTGGTTAAATGTTTGTCTGAGTATGATGCAGAGAAGGTTAAGCACAAGTTCCATGAAGGAGAGTGTGGAGGCCACTTATACTGGAAGACAACATCCAACAAAATCTTGAGGGCTGGTTACTATTGGCCTACTCTTTTTCTTGATGTGCATAAGATGATAATTGCCTGTCATAAATGCCAAATTTTTGAAGGAAAAAGGAAGCTACTACCCCTACCTCTACATCCAATCACTGTTGAAGCCCCATTTCAATAGTGGGGACTTGACTTCATAGGATAAATCCATCCACCTTCCTCTGCTCAGCATAGATGGATTCTGACTACCACAGACTACTTCACTAAATGGATAGAAGCCATCCCCTGTAGGTAAGCCAATGATTTTGTTATTATAAAATTCATGGAGACTAATATTCTGTCTAGATTTGGCTATCATACCAAGATCATCACTAATAATGTGGCCGCATTTGGATCAAAGCAGATGGTTGAATTCTATCACAAGTATCAGATAACATTGGGTCATTCCACGGCCTATTACCCTCAAGGTAATGGACTTGCAGAATCCTCAAACAAAATTTTGTTGAACATAATCAAGAAGCTATTGGAATATAACAAGAATTCTTGGCACACAAAGCTTGTGCATGCATTGTGGGATGACAGATTGACATTGAAGAAATCTTTCGGTATGTCACCCTACCAGCTTGTGTATGGCACTGATGCAATTTTTCTTACCAGCCTTGGTATACCAGTTGTGAAGTTGTTTCAAGAGGTTCAGTCTGACGACAACGACATGATCAGAAGGATTAATCAGACTATTCACCTTCAGCAAACCATAGAGGAGGTTTATAACAAAGCATTACAAAAGCAGGACAGCATCAAAAAGATTTTTGATAGAAGAACAAAGGCCAGCAATTTTAATATTGAGGACAAAGTTTTAAAGTGGGATTCAAGGAGGGAAGATAAGGGCAAGCATGGAAAATTTGACAACTTATGGCTTGGCCCTTATCTCATTCATTCTGTTGCTGGTAATAATTCCCTTTTCTTGCAAGAGTTGAATGGAGCTCAACTGTTTGCGGGTCCTGTAAATGACAGGATGCTCAAACATTACTTCTCTTAAACCATGTCATGTTTTGAAGCCTTTTTATCTTTTTCTCATTATAAATATTTCACCCACCATTGCATTCAAAGTTAGAAAAATAAAAAATACAAAAATAATGAAAGAAAGAAAAGAGGGCAGTTTGTAAAAACAACAAAGGGATAGCCCCATACCAAAAAGAGAAACAAACATAAAAGTGTGCAAGCTTAAATGCCACTCCTGAAAGACACACTCCTAATTAGCCATACAGCCTAATCATGGCTAATTAGTTTTTAAATTGACTGCTGATAGGATGGTGAATTTGATTTTCCAAACAGTTTAATCTTGGCTTATCAGTAGGTAGATTAGGCTAAAAATTAAAGGTTCAAACATGCTAAAAATCTGAATCTAAGTGTCCAAAGGAAGAATGACTCCAATCTACTTCAAATTCTGAGTCAAAACAGAGGTAAAACCGGTTCTAATCAGCTCAAAATCTAAACTAGAGGAAAAGCAAAGAACAGCTCAAACAGAAGCAAAAACAGAGCTGAAAAGGATGAGGGAAGTGCTTTGAAATTTCAGATCTTAAGCCTTCCATTTTGATTTAAATTTCTATAAAATAATATCTATGTGCAGCTTGTTTTTTATGCCATAGATTAGCAACAAGTTAGACTGGTCAATCCTGACTTGTATGCTTTTAAATTTCTGTTTTAGAGATTAGAGAATAAAAATCTATTAGACTGTTTAATCCTAACAGATTAGTAGATTAGGTAGAGAAGCATATGAACTCAACTCTTTAATCTGAGTTCATGGAGAAATAAGAAATAGACTTATATTAGTTTCTTGCTTTCAAAAGAATAAAATGTTGTAAAAAAAGTTTTCCAATCCAAGTGCACTCTAAAGAAGAAAAAATGTTAGATCAATAGGATTGGGTAGGTAGAAAGCTTGTATTGATGAAAATCCATTATTTTTCATGGTTGCTAATATTTTCAGAGCAAAAGAAGATCATTCAAATAAAGAAAAGGCAGTCCAATGTATAAGGCACTGATCAGCCTCCCAAAGAATGCAAGTCTGAAGTTCTTGATGCCTTCAAGAAGGCACCATCCCCAAGTGGAGCCACTGTTAGCCACCTATAAAATTTGTCATACCAAATGGTGGCTAAATTATTTTTGGAGCCTTCAAGAAACAATTTTTATTGCTAAAAATGTTATCTCTTGAAGACTCATGAAGACATCATGCCCTTTGTTTAAAACTTCACTGCTGTTTCCATTTTAAACTCTGAAATTCTGTTGATTTTATAGAGAAAAGACTACTGCAAAACACCATTTTCCCCCTCCCTTCACTCAAAAACTAACCTTCAGTTGTTCCCTCTTTCCCCCATAAAATTATTCTATTTTCCATTTTTTCCCATTTCCCCTTCATAAATTCCTCTTTACAAAGTTTAAAACTCATTTTTAAACTTTGCCGAAACCCCCAAATCCATAAAAAAACTTTGAAAAAATTTCATAAAAAATCATTTTTTTCACTATGAGCTTAAACCCCTTTGGGCTAAGTCCTAACCACTTCCCCACATGTTCCTTGGCACTAGAACTAAGCACTAAGCCCATTTGGCGCTTATCGCATCGGAGAAATCAGAGTGTGCAAGTCTATTTGCCATGTTAAAAGCCTTCGATGCGATGAGCCCTTTGTTTTATAACCCCCGATCTTATTACCACTTCATATACCCCTTGGGCCTGCAATCAGACACTAAAAATTGTATAAACCCATCTCTGATGCATATTTCCCTTTGTAAGTTCATAAACCCACTTTTCCTAAGTTTTGGTCTAAACCCGCCAGAGAAATGTTTTGTGATGAAAATGGGTAGATTGAAAAGCCCCGCATTATTGTTACGATGCGATTGAGCCCTGTTGTATAAACCTCCGCCTCTCTCTATATAAACCTACACCCAGGACCAAGAGTTAAAGTCCTGAAGCGCTAATCGCATCAGAGAAATTCAAATGGGTAGATTGAAAGACCCGCACCAAAGTTCCGATGCGATTGGCCCTTATACATATAAGCCCTGGGCCTATTGCTTTTTATATATCCCAACGACCTCGCAGACAGGCACCAAGCCATTTCATATATATAACCCACCCTTTCACCACGCGAAACCTATGGTTTTCTCCTCCGAAACGACTTTTCCCTATTTGTATTATAATTCATCGCGCGCGCTTTCCGCCGTTTATCTTTGCAGATCAACGGCTTGAATTTAATCTCCTGTTACACTATCACCCTCCACCTTCACCAAAATATTTCAATGAGTGATATCCACCGTTGATCACCTGGGCCGATCTCATCTGACGGCCCAGGTTATGTCCGAAACCCCAATTTCAATTCTTAACAGATTTCCTCTGCCCAGAGGGATTTTTGATATTTTCCTTTGTTTTTCTTCTGTTTTCACATAAAGCAGCCCTTCTCCATTTGTATTGACCTGGTCGCTCTCGACCGTTGATCTCTGCAAGATAAACAGCTCTGATATAATTTTCCACCACTTATTCATCTACCACTCTCCTTTTGACTTCAACGCACGATCTCCACCGTTGGATGCTGCCATCCAACAACCATGCTCCTAACCATGACCTCCAAAGAAGTTTTACCCAATAAATGCAGGATTTCTTATTTTTTTTTTTGTATTTTACAGGTTTTAATGGTTTTTCCATTATATTAAAGAAAAACCAAAGGTCAGGGATGATGATCCCCCACGACTTTGTGCATACGAAGGATCATTCCACAGGGTCCAAACTTCACGTTTCGTCGATGCTTCATGGGAATTGATGCCATATGGACCTTTTATAAACCTACACATCAATAAGGCACACAGAATTAAAATGAAACAAAAGAGTATCAGTGTTGAAGACCTTCACCACAGTAAAACTGAAGGATTGAAGATTAATTCCACAGTTTAATGAATTATGGCTAAGATCGGCTATCAAAAGCCTAATCCGTTAAAATTAAACATAGTTAAAGACAAATCAAAAGATTTATCAGTCAGAAAGAGCCTCCACTGCCACATCAGAGGCTAATTTATTCCTCTCAGCTACCCAATGCCACCTGTAGCCTCAAAGCATTCACCAAAGGCCGAGTTATTATCAAGAAGGAAGATTTTTGCCTCAACGTAGCCGAATAGTTAATTCTGCATTAACAAAAAATATCAGTAGAGTTATTACAACATGAAACAGAGCCTTGAAAGTCAACAAAAGCTCCCACCGAGCTTAAATCTTAAATGTAAAACAATTAATACAGACAAAACATCTGTAAACCTCTTCGTCGAGCCTCTCAAAGCCCGAGAAGCATTAATCTGTATTAATTGAACCCCTAGATCTTTTCTCTTTTGACCTCGTCATCCTTCTATAAAATCTTATCGAGGAGTTCATTATAAATTTTGGTAGCAGAACTTTGAAATATACTTGTGCTCGAAGTTTCTACCTGTAAATAGTGTTCAAAGGTTCTTGAAGCTCTGTTTGTGATAGAATAGTTAGGATGAGAAGTGAAGATGATTTTCTGAACTGAAACATTGGACTTAAAGTTGTAACTGGTTTGAAGCATCAATACAAGCTAATTTATGGGATCCTGGTCTATGTCGAAGGTGATGTTATTTCTTATTGTAAATTGTTATTTTATTTCTGTTTTCACTTTGTCCATCTTCTCTGATAAATAACAACAAACATAGAGTGAGGAATTACTGTATATCAGTACCCTTCTCTGACTGATAAACTTTATGTACATGTTTTCTTCCAAATTGTGTTGTTTAAGAATGATTTAATTCAGTTTAAGCAGTTAGGAATGCTGGCGTTCCCTCGTCTTACTGTCTAAGCTAAATGTTGTTCTTGAATTTTATTTTCAGTTTATGTTAAGTAGAGATGAACTAAGGAAGTGATGGTGAGCCCTGTCCTTTAGTTTTATCTCAAAAAGCTATCTGAAAATTTTCCTAAGAATGTGTTGAAAGCAGTCTAGATTTAAAAGTATCTTAACTAATCTTAGACTATTCTTTGTTATCTTAGGTGTTTGTCTTTAAAGTTTACTAAATAAAGAAGAGCTAGGGAGGTCTATGTTGAGCCATGCACTCTAGTTTCTCCTCCAACAGTTGCTTTTAAATTTTCCCTTTGTGTTTAAAATGTTTTCTATTGAAAGTGCATCAAAAGCTGGTTATTTTCGAAGTACTTACCAGATCTTAGATTAATTTTATCTCTCTCTTAAGTGTATGCCGAAATCAAGATAGTTTCAAAGTACTTACCTGATCTTAGGCTGCTCTTTGTTCTTCATTTGTTTAATTCCCCCTCTTGTTGTAACATTTCATTCCATAAAATCAACTTTAAAGAGATCCTTAGACATAGATGACTTGCCCCATGGACCACTCTTGAACCTTGTTGTTTCAATTAAACCCTATTATGACTCCATAACCCAATGGACTAAAAACCAACGTTATATTTATCTTTTTAGCCAAAGCTTGTTCTGATTGCTTGCAACTTCACACCTTTGAAACTCTTTCCATTTTAGAACTTTCCACTCAAATAATAATCATGCTCAACCATCCAAAACAAACAAAAACCCTCAAACTTCATAACTCACCTAATATCATTACCCAAAATCTTTAAAGATAAATCCATATTTGCACTTACTGGAGAGATCCCTCTCCAGATTCAGGAGGGCTAGATCCTAGAATCCCAAAGTGGTTGAAATATTGTTCTCTCTATAGTTTGACTTTGCCAATATTGGAAATTAGAGGGAGCTAACACTATCATCATCCTAAAAATAGTTAAGAAATTCATCAACATCATTACCTGGAAAATTTTCTTTACCATCATCACTTGAAGAAAACATTTCACAAGAATCATTGGCGCTTTTGTAACCCCAACTCAGAAAAAATTCTTCACCATCTTGATCCATGCTTTCAAATTCTTCCCTGGGAGGATTCAATTCTTCATCACCATGAGTGTCTTTGAAATGATCACTTAGAGAAAATGCAATATTCATATCTGTGCCTCTAAAATTATCATTTGCAAGAAACTCTTCATCCTCCCCTTCCTCAGTGGTGCTCTCATAATCCTTGGGATTAGGCATAAGTGGAAGATTTGAATTTGTATTCACTAGAATTTCTTCTTCCTGCCCTTCCCCTTCCTCACTAGTGCTCTCATAATCCTTAGGATTAAGAATAAGTGAATGCCTTGAATCTATATTTATTGGAAATTATTCATTCCCCCTTCATCAGTGGTGAACTTATAATCGTTACAATTAGGATGAAGTGAAAAAATTTTCTTTGGAAATTCATCCCCCTCTTCATCAGTGGTGCTGGCATAATCCTTAGGATTAGGACGAAGTGGATATTTTGACGCTGCAAATTATTCATTCCTCTCTTCATCAATGATGCTAGAATAATCCTTAGGATTAGGACAAAGTGCATATTTTGACTCTGCAAATTCTTCATTCCCCTCCTCATCTGTGGTGTTCAAATAATCCTTACGATTAGGAAGAAGTGGATATTTTGACTCTGGAATTTTTTCATCCCCCTCTTCATCAGTGGTGCTCGCATAATCCTTAGGATTAGGACGGAGTGGATATTTTGACGCTGTAAATTTTTCATTTCCCTCTTCATCAGTGGTACTGGCATAATCCTTAGGATTCAGACGAACTGGATGTTTTGACTCTGCAACTTTATCATTCCCCTCTTCATCAGTGGTGCTAGCATAATCCTTACGATTTGGACTGAGTGGATATTTTGACTTTGGAATTTTTACATCCCCCTCTTCATCAGTGGTGCTGGCATAATCCTTAGGATTAGGACAAAGTGGATATTTTGACGTTACAAATTCTTCATTTCCCTCTTCATCAGTGGTGTTGGTATAATCCTTAGTATTAAGATGATGTGGATATTTTGACTCTGCAAATTCTTCATTCCCCTCTTCATCTGTGATTCTCGCATAATCCTTAGGATTAAGTTGAAGTGGATATTCTTCATCTCACCCTCCATCAATGGTGCCCTCATAATCCTTAGGATTAGGACGAAGTGAAAATATTAACTCTGGAAATTCTTCATCATGCCCTTCATCACTATTTCTTTCATAATCCTTAGGATTAAGAATAAGTGGAATAACTGACTCTCGATTTACAAAAATTTATTTTTGCTACGCCTCATAAATTTTGTTCTCATCATCCTTAGGATTACAACCAATTCGATTTTTTTACTCTCTATTCATGGTGAACGAACTCTTGTTATATTCATCACTCTGAATAGAGTTGTTGCATGACGAAGATGTGGATGTTGTACAAATAAAAACTTCGCTATCAGAAGAAACCATCGCTTTCAACAAGAATAGGTTGAATGATACAAATTCCTCTCTCACTTACAATATATAGCTTAAAAAATAAAAATTTCCCTCCAAATTCTCCCCACACAAAATTTCGCAAAAAACTTTCCCTCCAAATTCCCCCCCTAAAAAATTTCGCGGAAAACTTTCCATCCAAAATTTCATTTTAAATATTTCATACAAAATATTAGTCAAAAAATGTATTTAATTTTTTTTAAATAAACTGTTTGCGTTGAAATATTTTACTGATATTTATATTCAAAATATCCACAAAATATTTCTATCATGCATGCCTTCCAAACTAAAATAATGTTTTTATTTCAATGATTTAACATTGACTAGATGTAAGTATTAACTATAATATTACTATAATACCTACATGCAAATATTAACTATTTTAACTATAATGAGTACATGTAAATATTTTAAATTTTAAATTTTAAACCTACATTATATTCATCTAAAATATATTTCAAAATTTCTTAATAAATTGTTGGTCTTCAAATATTTCACCATACTTTCTATTCAAAATATCCACAAAATATTCCTTTCATGCATGCCTTCGAAACTAAAATAATTTTCTTATTTGAATGGTTTAAGATTGACTACATGTAAATATTTACAAAAATAACAACATGTAAATATTAACTATTTTAACTATAATATTAACTATAATTAACTACATGAAATATTTTAAATTTTAAAATTTAATCCCATGATTTTAAATATTGAGTACATGTAAATATTAACTAAAATATTAACTATGATAACTAAATGCAAATATTAACTGTTTTATGTATAATATTAACTATAATTAACTACATGTAAGTATTTCATATTTTAATTTTTAATCTGAGATTATATTTGAATTATTCAACATTCAGTACATGTAAATATTAAATAAAATATTAACTATGATAATTACATGCAAATATTAAGTATTTTAACTATAGTATGAACTATAATAAACTAAATGTAAATATTTTAAATTTGAAATTTTAATCCCACATTCGTTAAACAGTAAATCAATCAGACAATATTCGCTATATAATAAGAATGATTGTTTCTATTCATCACATCACATCAAGTTTTATGGTATTTGTTAGAGCAAATTTCTAGAGGTGTTGCATTGGCATTGGTAACTTCGTGGAGGCATTGCATTGGCATTGGAGGTGTTGTGTTGCTATTGGTAATTTTGTGGAGGTGTTGCATTGGCATTGGTAACTTCGTGGAGGCATTGACATTGGAGGCATTGTGTTGCTATTGGTAATTTTGTGGAGGCGTTGTTTCAAGGCATTGGTAACAACAGTTTTTTGCATTTCAAATGTTAGTTTTCCTTCTATTCTGTCCATTTAAAGATGATTTTGGGGAAAATCTATTTTTCTATAGTTTTTGTGTTCAAAAACTATTTTTTTAAGGTTTTTAGGTTCGAAAACCTTAATTTTTTTATAATTTTTTAGTGAAGAAAATGTAAAAAAAAAACTAATTTTTTTAGGGTTTTTAGGACAAAAATTTATAATTTTTTTTCTTTTTAGGATTTATAAGTTCATCTAGACAGAAAAATCCATAAAATGACCATGCACATAAAAAAAAATAGTTATATTATTAGATTCATATTTGTTTTTTTATTATTAATATATTGGTGGTTTCATTATTTAAATTGTTTTTTTTTGTTTTTATTTGACAATTTTTTATTTTTTATTCTATTTTTAATTTTTTTAATTTTAAATCTTATTTTAAATTGTAATTTATAATTTAAATTTGTTTTTGTTTATATTGTAAAAAACACACATATACATATATTTTATTGTTTTTTTTTAATCGTAGAGTATTATATTTTATATTAAACAACAATGTTTGTTTTTATTATAATTGTTTTTTTTAAATAAAAATTTTAAAAAAAAATTCATATATTTCTTACTTTATATTTTAAAACAAACTTTTAATTTTTTTTATTATTTTTTTATTTGTTAAATTATAATTATAAAATTTAAATTTTATATTTAAATTTTTAGTTCTTAATTAATATTTTAAAACATTTTTTTTGTTTTTTTTTAAATTGTTTTGTTGTATATTATATTTTTTATATTTTTTTATTGTATTGTTATATAGTTTAAAAAAAAAAAAATTATTGTATTGTATTGTTATATAGTTTTTTTATTTATTTTGTTTTTAAATAGGTTTTTTTTTTTATGTATATTAAATAATGTTTGGTGTAATAATAGTTAGGTTTTTTAAAAAAATAAAAATTTAACTGTTTATATAGTTTGTTTTTTTTGTATTGAAAAAAAATAAAAATATTTTGCCACTCACTGGAGGCCGGACGCTGGCTGGGCGGCACCGCAAGCCCCCTGCGGCACAGCTTGGTCGGCCTCCGACCCCTGGCGGGCGCGAAAAAATGTATTTTTATTTTTTATTTTTTATTTGTTAAATTAAAATATGATAAACGTTATAAATTTTTTATTTTTTATTAATAATTTTTTTTAATTTCAATATAAAATAAAACTTAAAAAAAAAAATTTAATTTGTTTTTTATTTCTATTTTTAAATATAAATATTTTATTTTAAATATTTAATATACGCTTTTAAAATTTTTAAAAAAATTATAATGTTTTATATTATATTTTTGATTTTTTTTTAAATATATAATTATAATATTGATATGATATAAAGTTTAAAATTTAAAATTTATTTTATATTTAAAATTCTTAAAATTTAATAAATTTCAATATTGTAAAATAAAATTTTAAAATTTTAAAATATAATAAAAGATTATAAGTTTATAATTAAAATTTTAATTTTAACATATATACTTTAATTTTATTCAATATATTTAAAATTTAAAAATATTATTTATTAAGTGTAAATTTAATAAAAAAAATACAATTAAAATAAAAAATAAAAATTTAACATTATTTTGTTTTTTTAATAAAATCTTTAACTAAAAAAAATTAAAATTTAATTTTAACACATGTTATAAATAGTAAGTATTTTTTTTTTGTTTTTTTTTAAATATTAAACAAAAACTTAAGTTTGAAAATAATGTTTTTTTTTTAAATTGTTTTATACCATTTAAAACAAATTTTTATTTTTTTATAGAATGAATTCAAAACATATTATATATATATATATATATATATACACGATTTATAATATTTTGTTTTTAAATGAAAATTTTCTATAGTTAATTTTACTGGTTTAATTTCAATTTATTTAGTTTTACAAATAAATTTTGTTTTTTAAATTTATTTTATCGACTTTATTTTCTTATTAGCTAATATATGTATTTTTTTTTATCAGGAAAATTACATCAAAAAAGATTTCTGTGAATGTTTCTGCACCTAGGGCAACAACTCCCAAATCTAAAGTTGTAGCTCGACGCACTATGGATACAACTCCCAAATCTAAAGTTGCAGTTGGACGCACTATGGACACTGTTGGACGCAATAAGGACATTGTTGTACACACTAATAAAAGTCAAGCAAGTGGGGCACCAGGTTCATTAAAGCTTATTTCTAATTGGAAGAACGCCGAGGAAATAGATAAAACCGATTTCTCATGGTATCTTGAAGACAGTGAAATGGAGACTGATATACACATCTATCTGATTTGTGGTATGATTGACTTAAATGAGCCATATGATGTGATGGGCAGAGTACGAGACATATGTATGGTCCCGAATACAAACACTATTTATGTTCTTGCAAGGAAGGCTAATAAAAATGAAAAGGTTAGATATCGTCTATCAAAGGTCAAGTATGACATAAATGAAATATCTACAAAGTTTTCTGAAGAAATCTGAAGCAACATTGCAAATAACATTGTAAGTATGCTTATTTTTATTTCTGCTATGCATTATTGTAAGGATGATTCAATTTTTTATAAATTATTGATCATTGACATGTTTTATTTTGTTTCATAGGATTTTGTTTCGAGTCTTTCAAACATGTTTGAACGTATTTATTATTTGGAGCCAAATGTTATGAATGTGATCAACACTTTCCACACAAACAAAGCAAAGGAAAGGAGATTGAAGCAAAGATCAATAGCTCGTGACATTGCAATAGTACAAAGAGGGGATCAACCAAGAGTCACTAAGGTGAGTCAATCTAGTAAACTTAAACATGTTTCTTTTGAAAATTTCAAACATGAAACTGAAAATTATGATAGAATTAGTGAGGAGGAGATTAGAACTGTTGTGCAAAAGGAGAAAACAAATTATACACCAAAAAGAAAAATCGCCAAAGATGTCTCTCTTTTACCTGATGATGAAGATCTTGTTTCTAAAAGAACTAATATGTTAACCAATAAGACTAGGAAATCAAATATTGGTGAACCTGTAAAGGTCATGAGTAGTAGTGAAGGACAAACTGAAAGCTCTAATGAAAGCAGAGAAATCATAACACCAGGTGCTGAGTTAGAGGATGGAATTATTAAAACAAAACAAAATGCTATTCGATATGAGTTGAGGAAGAATAAATTAATTCTTAGTGGCAAAACATTTGAGCTTAATGTCAGCCAATTTTATAGGCCAGATGAAGGACAATCTTAATATCAAATTAGAAAGGCCCATCACCTACATGTACATAATCTGAAAATATTGTTTAGGTTCAATCCATATGCGCATGTGGTGGATTATGTTGTTCTTGTCAATCCATGTCAGGTTCCCAAAAAACAAGCATTTGACAAGACAAAATGTTTTGATTATAAATATTATGTAATTGGAGGGAACCATTCGATAGAGGCTAAAAGATAATTAATTGAGGAATATCCCAATAACTATCATTTTCAAACAGTGAAATGCATCATTTACGTTGGATTAACAGAAATAGAATCAAAGTTATTGGCATGGGATCATAATGCAGATAATGAGTACAGAATGAAAATGACTTTCATCCAAAGGGTCAGATTTATTCATAATGAATTCATAGAAAAATGTGGTGGGAATAAGACACAAGTTAGTGTAACATTTCGGAAGGAATGTTTAATGGAAACAGGTTATCAAATTGATGAAAAAATCAAAGAAAAAGATGGAAAAATGAATACAAATTTATTCAGAAGCATGAATAACATTTTTCAATTGGCATTTAAAACCAGGGAGATATGGGATTTGATTGATGATATTTTTGGGCGGTGGGAGAATATTTCCATAAAAAATCAGAAGGTTAAAAAGAGTAAACCCATAATATGTACCAACAATAAGACAAGTCCTGAAATGAAGCAGCTTCCAAAGGATATGACTATTACACCTTGGAGAACAATGCAAAGTGTGAAGTACTAGCCCGTGTGAAGTCGGGTGAATTATCAATGGAAGAACTATGTACAGAATTTCAACAGTAAGTTTCTTGAATTATTTATTATTTTCCTTTCATTATAATTTTCTTTTAAATAAAACATAATGATGTTGGTAGAATTTGTTATACATGTCACTATATTGACGGTTTTAACTTGATTTATTCAGTCATAAAAATTTTATGAAAATACAAGAACACATGGTTAAAATGTTGAATGAAGATAGTTGGGATGATGTTGTGCACCACTACCCAGAAGCAAGTTCTACAACAACACTTAGATTTTTATATTGCATTCAATAAGTTATGTTGATTTATACATTCATTTTATTCATATTTAAACTATTTTTATTTTATTACTTATATATATATATATATATATATATATATATATATATATATATATATTATGTCATTAAAGATGTCGAAGAAGGATGGAAATGGAGTACCAGATACTTTCAAAAGCTTTATTGAAAAAATTAAGATGGAGAACATGAAAAGGAAGCGTCTTATGAATGTTGAACTTGATCCTACTCTTAATCATTACATTTGGAATGGGCTCGACAGTGTCCAATATCAAATAATACAAGGTGACTGTGAAGACATTGCATCACTAATACCTAAAAGGGAATATGCCCTAGTTATTGCAGATATTTCTCATGGTTTCAATTTCCCAGACATTGAATATGATAGAGAACCATATACTTATCAAGCTTTTAGTAAAGTGGTTATGGGTTTTCAAGAAGTGACAACATCACCACTTTGGTGATTTGTGACATTTCATTCAGACACACAGTTTCCAATGTTATTAACAAGCTTCAAGGGTAAAGCAAACTCAAGGATGCAACTTACATGGTAAGACTTTGAAATTGTATGTTTGATTACTCCTAAAAAAAATTATTCATGTAAAATTCAATTGAAATTTTACTATGTTATGTTACAGGCATAAGTCAAATATTGTTTCTCCCGAAGATTAGCCTATTATAAATGATTGTGAGTTCATCCATGTTGAATGTTGGAAAAAAGAGGATAGCTATAAGCGTATTCTTATGAATTGAGTAGATGGGAAGAGTCATAGTCAAGTATTGGTTCATGATGCAGTTGTAAGAAAACTAACATATGGGGATAAAGATGCAAAAGGAGGTATAGTTAACATTTATCAAATAACACAAGCATTGATTAACTATCTTATAGATCTATGTTCAAATGAAGGAGAATGGGTTTTGGATTTATTCTCAGGTTCAGGTAAGTTTTATTATACAAATTTAAATTTAAATATTTTATTTTTCACTTTTTATGTCTTCATACTAATTTTCTTACTTATTTCTTTTGTGCTTGATGATTATGTACAACACTAGCATGTTGTCTACTAAAAGGAATAAATTGCATTGACATTGAGAAAGACCCAGTGCAATGCAAATTTATTCAACAAAGAATTAACGCTCTTGAATTCCTTCCAAATGTGAAGCAAGAAGTTGGTTTGAGGAAAGGGGATTTTAATGAATCACGTGTGGCAAAAAAGCAAAGGAACCTCAACCACCATTATATGGAATGATTAGAAAGGGACACTTGGAAGATTTGCAGACATGAAAGATCCATTAGAAGATGAAAATGATCAAAATGAAGAAGAAAATGTTGCGGAAGAAGCCATCAATGATGTTCTAGATGACGTTAAACATGTATTAGTTGATATTGTTGATGATGTTTAATTTATGCTTGCAAACAACGCTCATTTTTGAGATCTATTAATCAGTTTTACTTGTAATGTTTAAACTTTGATATTTTATGAGAAGAACCCTTATTTTTTGCAAAAAACATGTGATTACTATTATGTTTTGACATAAAATTCAATAAAAATGTTATTTTCTTAAGTTTATTTGTTAATATTCTCCTAAAAAATTAGTTTATTTTACATGTTTTTTTGAACAAAAAGTCTCTAAAAGTGTATTTTTTGCATTCTATTTATATTGAAAAATTGTATTTTGTTGTCATATGGTTCAAAATATTGGTTTTTTAGCGACAATTATTTGATGTGCATTGAAAAATCAATTAACAATACATAAACATGTAGAAAATGTAAACTTTAGAATATTGACCCTTTTTCCATTTTTTATCTATGTGAAAAAGTGAAGATATCATTACAAATTTTTATTTTTTTTAAATTTATTTTTTTATTTTTAAAACGCAAGTACATAAATGCACTTAAAAATAAACATCTCAGGGAAGAAGAAGACATTAGAAAATCTATGGTGTCAAAATCAATCTTATAAAAAAACATTGGCGATGATACACCACCACTATTCAAAATCGACATAAAATACATCACATAAAAAAAGAAAAATAAAATTTAAAGTGCTAGGAACATGCTCCAATTTTTTTTTTGATTCTGCATCACCACTTTTTAAAATCGGGTGTTTTTCTTGCTACCTCAAAAAGTAGGTACCAGTGTAGTTACCTATTTCATCGGTAATAGTGTTTTTTCCCATATGATGGGATTGAAGCATGATCAAGAGAGTGTCAGGGAATGAGTTCACAGTAGAGACATGTTATGCAGCTAGCGTAAAGGGGATTTCACACTACGTTAGTAGTTGAACCGGTTGTTTCGACTCTATTTAAACCATGTGAATGGTAGTATCCTCACCCCAAGAGGTGGTGTGTACGCAGTGGAATTCAGTAGCAATAACTGGAGTGCCGCCAAGTCTGATGTAGGGGCGCAGGAAACGTTGCATAATGCAACGCCTTTTATAACTCATGGGAAGCATATAGCATAGGATGTTGGAGCAGTTGGTTACGCTGTAAGCTGGACTGGCATTCACAGCGGAACAATACTGAAGCTTCGGCCGAAGAGTGTGTTGGGATGTGTATCTCTAGCAGTGGTGTAAGAACAATTACACCAACCGTAAAGTGAAGGGAGGTGATACCATGTTGATTACAATGGTTTTTATATACCGGAAGATTTCAAGTAACGCAGAGAAATGTCGTATGGCATTTTCTCTCTGTGTCTTGACGTCCCTCATTGATGGCATTTCAATGGTATGGTAATCGGGTTGAGAGCAGTGCAGTCACAGAAGATAATATGACTTATAGAGTGAATTATAGATGTCGTTGTTTTATGTATAATTGCATTGAGTGCAGTGCAGTCACGAAAGAAAATACAGCTTGCAGAGCGAACTATAGATGTCATTGTTTTATGTGTTAAATTTTTTGGAACTATTATAATATAATTTATGTGTGGTCAATCATAATACGGTAGCATTTGTAATAGTGGAGTTGCGGATGCAACCAAGCTTGATAAATGTTAACCGTTACCTCTATGCCTCTATGATTTGTGATTATTAGAAAAATGGATGTTGCACATTTATCGAAAGTTAAAGTTTGAACTCAATCACATACGGAGAGATCAGTTTGTAGAGATTGCATGTTGAAATTGGTGGGGTTATTGTCGAAGCCTGCAACAATGTTGACAGAGTTATATTGTTGAGTGATGTTTCTGTGTGGATGACTTGTGTTGGTAGCAACTGCAAAAATGCAGCATTTTCTTCCAGATCAGCAACTTGTATGAACATGGAATTGGGCATGAATTTAAGCCTATCGGTGATTTTTGAGTTGTCCAGCTATTTAAAGTTCGATTTTTTGAAGACAAGTCTCGCTGTGATTTCAGAGCTGAAGTATTGCTTCATATAACTGGTCCCACAATTTTGGAGTGGCGTAGCGGAATTATGAGTCAAGAGCAAAGGTATGAATGAGCATGTTATATGTTGATATTTTGGGTTTTCTTAACCAAAATTGAAATTATAAATAAGTATTTCTGCGGAGATAATTTATATATATGTCAACATGAGGTTCAAAATTAAAGTGAAAACATTGTAAATGCAGAGGTATATGGTTTTATCACCATAGTAGCTTTAAATAAAATTAAGTTTCACTTAAAAAATGGAAAAGGAGAATGCGCTAATCTTGGGTGATATAAAGAGAAGCATGCATTTTTATAATATATGAGAGGGTTTATTATGCATAGTGTGGGTTCTTCATAGTTTTGGCTAAGTCATTTTGGACCAAAGCTTGTAGCTAGAAATGGGAAGATCCTTTTGATTTGTTAAGATTGAAAACAAAAACAAACCAAATTGCTTGATGTTGTAGAATCTTTTTTTTTACCATTATGTGGCAGCATCTAAGGAGGTGTTATTTAAGATGGGAAGAATGTATGAGTTGTGCATTATTCATCGAAGAGGTTGAAAACATGAATAGCTTGTTCTTTGTACACAGGTGAAGAGATGTGAATTGATGTACAATTTATAATGTGAAATTGTATGGTACATGAAAGTGCTGGAAAAATGTTGGCACTAAGATGACGAGCTTAAGGTATGATGGGAATGCAAATATTCACAGAGACAAAGACGACACAGAAGAGTAAAGTCCGGAGAGTTGAAATTGCAAAGAGAAGGTTTATTAATAACCTTAACGAGAGCATAAGTTATGATAATTCAAAAAGGTATTTTGAATGTTGAAAATTGAATGACTTATTTTATATTACTAGATTTTTGGCTTATGTGATCCATTAATATTATGAAGAAATCTTTTAGTAATAATCACATTATCAGGAACAAAGTCGACGCGTTTCGAACCAACTAGTGTGGTTCATCATCAGGACTAGGTGAGAGATCAGATCAGTCGTTAAGTTTAAATAGATGTAGGAGAGGCAAAGAGAATCGTTATAATCAGCTAACTTGACTATAGAATCCAAAACGGTTAGTTCTAATAATTAAAAAATAATAAAAAACGGCTAGTTTCAATATTAAATTAAAAGTTTAATTAAAAATAAATAAAAATATAAAAATATAAATAAATAAATAAAATTTAAAATTTAAAAAAATTATATATCAATTTAATAGTTTAATTAAAAAATTATTTAAATTTTTTATTAATTGATTATTAAAAATACAAATATTATTTTATTATAAATATATATTATTTTATCTATCTTTTTAAAAAATAAAAAATATAAAATAAATAAATGAATAATGAATAAATAAATAATAATAATAAGAATAATAAGAATAATAATAATGATAATAATAATAATAAAATTTTAAAATTAAAAATATATATAAATAAAATAAAAATAAAAAAAATAATAAATAAATAATTAAATAATAAAAATAATAATAACAATATAAAATAATAAAAAATATAAAAATAAAATTAGATCCATAAATTTACACGTTTAGTTACAAATTGAAACGACTAGTTTGAATATTCAAATTAATAGTTTAATTAAAAATTATTACTAAAAATAACAAATTTTATTTTAATTAATATCGTTAATGATTTTTCAAAATAAAAATATTATTTAATTAAAATTATATATTAATAATTTGAAATTCTATCTTAAACAATATATATATATCTATATATATATATATATATATATATAATAAAAATAAAATAAAAATAGTTCTATCAATAAAATTAAAAATCAACATGGCTAGAAAAATATTAAAATTATTATTATTATTATTATTATTTATTATATATTTATAATAATATTAAAAATAAAATAAAATAAAATAATAAATAAATTAAGAATATAAGGCAGGGATCCAACACCTGCTTGTATTCCAACCGTCATCTCTATTGAGATTTATGGGCCTTTTTTCAATTTCAAGGGCCTCTCTTAACTTACGATGATGAAAATGATCAATCCTGGCTAAGACCTTAGCCTCTTCGATGCATATATGATGGTTAGTTTTTTCCACATGTTCAGCTAGGGAAGAGGTGTGGGACTTGCCATGTCTAATGTCAGCTGCATGTTCACATATCCTTTGGCTAATGGACCTACCCGTTTCACCAATGTAAGGCATCCCATAGGAACAAGGAATAAGATAAACACCTTTTCCATCCTTCGGGTTCACGGGATCTTTAACAGAGTTAAGCGAGCTGCGAATCGTGTTAAGGGGTTTGAAGGAAGAGGAAACCTTATGCTTCCTAAGAGTTCTAGCAATCCTATCAGTGGTACCCTGAATAAAAGGAAGCCTTACATTGCAGGACCATTGATCAGGATTCTTATTTTTAGCCAAGGAACCTCTTTCAGCTTTAAGAAAAGCTTTAAGTCCTTGAGACTTACTATAACCATTAGAAAAAAAACCATCAAGGAGATGGTTCTTTTCTCCCTCAAAGTGAGACTCATCAGAGATCCTCAACGCTCTAGTGGCTAAGGTGTTGAGGACGCCTAACTTTTGAGCAGGGAAATGATGCGAATCAGCCCAAAGATATTGTTCAGTATGGGTTTTTTTACAAAAAACTTGATGAGAGAACGAACCATCATCTTTCCTACAGATAAGAACATAAAGGAAAGGAAGGCTCCCATCCACCTCATAATCCATGGTAAATTTTATGGAGGAATATTGATTGTTAAGATCAACGAAGAATCGATCAAGCTCTTCCTTACCATGAGGCCAGACGACACAAGTATCATCTACAAACCTTTTCCAAAGCTTTGGTTGGTGCAGTGCAGAGGAAAGAGCCTTGGACTCAAAGTCTTCCATAAAGATATTAGCAACAAATGGAGAAAGGGAAGAACCCATAGCAACACCACAGGTTTGCTCATAAAAATCTCCTTCAAAACTAAAGAAAGTAGAAGTTAAGCAAATCTTAACTAAAAAGGTTTTGTTAGGATCAGTTACCCGATTAATGACTTCAATGGCCTCCTTAATAGGAATATTGGTTTAAAGAGAGACAACATCAAAACTAACAAACCTATCTTCAGGCCCCATTTTTACATCTTTTAACTCATTAACAAAAGAAGAAGAATCTTTAACAAAGGAATCGGTACGACCTACAAGAGGCTTAAGCTTAGAGGCTAAATACCTAGCAAGAAGATAAGTAGGACCCCCAATAGTGTTAACAATGGGTCGAAGAGGAGAACCATCCTTATGGATTTTGGGAAGACCATAGATTCTTGGAGTAAGGGGGTTGCTTTCAATCAACTTCTTACTAAGAGAACCCACAGAACTGCTTGACTTGATAGCCTCAGCTACAGTTCTTGAAACCTTTTTCAAGGGATTCTTAGGAAGTTTTTTGTAGCTTCCACTATTCTCTAAATGGTCTAACATTTTCTTCCTATAATCCTCTTTATTAAGAATTACATCAGCACCTCCTTTGTCCGCTTTAAGAACAACAATATCCTTATTATTATTTAAGGATTTTAAGGCCTCAAATTCCAACTTACTGAGGTTACTCTTAGGGGGCTTGGCCTTCCTTAAAATGACCGCACAATCTTGCCTTATAATGTCCTTAGAGGAATCCGGTAAGTCTCTGATACCAAATTCAATATCGCAAATAATATCATGATCCGGAATTTTCCTAGGAGCAAGGGAAAAATTAAAGCCTTTTTCTAAAAGCCTATAGACTGACAAATCAAAGGCGAAGCTCGAAAGATTAACTACTTTATTACTAGAGATAATTCTATTATTGTTAGAATTATTATTAGAATAAGTATTATCATTACTAAAATTATTTCTATCCTCATTAAAACTCATAATCTTATCATTATCTATAGTAAAGTTATTATTAATATTCAACAAATTGTCATTTTTAATATTCTTCATCTTATCATTACTAAATTTATTATCAATAGCATAGCCATTCTTAATTTCTTCATTATTAATACAATTATCAATGGTAAAATCATTATTAACAATTTTAATGTTGTTATTTTTAATTTTCTTAACTATGTCATTATTAAAATTATTATATATAAAAGAATTATAATCATATTTATTATTAAGGTCATAAAATCCTTTAATATTATCTTTTGACCCTTTTTCATTTTTAAAATTGATATAATTTTTATCCATAAATAAATCCTTATTAGTATGATTATTTAATTTAATTTCATTAATATTAGTTAGAGATTTATTAGGGCTAAAAGGGTTACAAGAAACATTATCAAAGTTTGAATTTAAGATCACATCATTGTTTAAAATCACATCAGCGTTAGAACTTACCCTGGCGGTATTCTCAAAACCGGAAATGCTGGGAATGAGAGCTACGACTCCACCAGATCCTGCAGAACACTGGCCATCTCCACTCACGATCACGTCATTTTCAGAACAAGCAGGAGCATAATTACCAGAACTCGAAACGCTGGACAAAAGGGCTGCATATCTACTCAAAATCAGAGATCTCCATTCAGCACAAATTTTATTAAACTGCTCGTCATTCACAGTAACACCACTCGAGGTTTTCGCAATCTGAGAGGAACGCTCACTAGTCTTCACCATATCGACTGCAGATAATGAATCACTAGACATTAATGGATTCGGAAGGCAGTCAATGCTGCTTGAATCCAGCTGCTTATCTCCATTTAATGAACCAACCAAAGAAACCGACGAATCAGAAGAAGCAGGAGGAACATCGAAATTTGAAATAGCTGGCGAGGAGACATCCAAAACCCAAGAACGAAGTGCTGAAATTTGACCTGCATTCACCCTGCTCGCTGACAGAACCGAATCATGATTTGCGCAAGAAGATCTTTTATACAGCTTCATAAATTTTAATGAAAGTTTCTCCTTCCACAAAGCTTCCCAACGACATGATTTAATAGCAGATCTGGCATCAATTTTGGTCCATATGTCTGATGGAATCAAATTGGACAGAGTTAAATGCCACGCCAATAATTTTCTTGATAAAAGATCCAAGCTTCTCCTAACTTTAGAGATCTCATAGCGAATGAGCGCAAGGCTAGATTTCGAAAATATATGATGGTTTTTCGAAATGTTGAGCGGATGTTTTATTAAAGCAAAAGAAGGAATAATGGCAGCATCTCTACATCTTTTCAGAAAGGTCAGATCTGATCTAAGCTTAGATACCCGCAAGCATGCCCGTTCAAAATGATGAACATTCGTTGCCAAGGCCCTACCAATCAGGGTTTCAATATTACTAGATTTTTTGCCTTTGTAAGGCCCCACGACTTCATGGGCGTGTTCGGGGTAACGGGCGCGTTCGTTGGGCGTTTGGACGAGTTCGGGCGTCGTGCAACGTAACGGGCGAAACGTCGCACCGAAGGGGCACGGGCGCGCAGGTGTAGCGGAGGCACGTCACGAGGGCGAGTTGGAGGAGATGCGCGTCGCACTTGACCAACACGGCATTGGCAAGACGTGTTTATACCACCAAGGGGCGCACCTTGGGCGAGCCAAGCCGACGGGCGAGTCGGTGGGTCGGCCGACGTATTGGGCGCGGCCGACACGACACTTCATGGGCGAACACCAAACGATGGGTCGGCTCGACTCGACCGAGTGACCCACACTCCACTTAGCGTGCATATATATTGGTGGACGTGTTGGAGAGTGGAGCAACAATCGAACAACAAATCAACGAACATCAAGAAGTCAAGGGTGAAGCACCACAAGTTTCCAACAACTCGTTGGTGGAAGAACGAAGACGAACGGGTGTTGGTCGAGTCGAGTCGTAGTCGGGCACGTCGCACGGCAGGCCGCACCACAGGTCGGGTCAGGTCGGGTCGGGCACAGTTGAACGACGAGCGGGTCGAGTCGGGTCAGACTGGGCGCCTAGGAACGGAACTGGGCGACAATAAAAACGCGATTCCGGGAGCGTCGGGAGTCGGATTTGAGTGCCGTAAAGTGCCGAATGTGCGTATTGATGGGGCGCATCTAACTACATAGGTTGGAGATGTTTTGGACACACGGTTTGCTCAAGAAACGCTCTGAACTGATTTGGAGCAACGGTTGAGTGACCCGGGTGACCCGGCAGCACTTGGGCAGCTTTGTGCAGGAAATTCTGCAGGTTGAAACCTTTGATTGTAAATGATTTTTCTAGGCTATTTTGATGGTTGAAAAGCCTAAGAGCTTGGTCAAAAGGAAAATTTCCTTTCCAAGGAATAGGAGTGGTTTCTGCTGGATGGGACATTGTAAACTTGTATTCTTATGAAACATATTATCTGGGCGGACTCATTTTAACAGGGAGTTTCCCCTCCCTTGTATGTATGGGCGTACATGTGGTTTGATAATGATGTTTATGTTTTATTCTGCATAATTGAAACAAAATTTGTATAATAACTAATGAATGTTGCTAAAGGCGTAGTCTGGGTATTTAAGTATTTGGAAAAAGAAAAAGTACAGCAGTGTCGCACCTGCCTACAAGAGTGGTTGGAAGACACCCAAGGTGTAGGGGCATGACAGTTGGTATCAGAGCTACTCATATGGATGGAAGTCTGATAACACAACTGCTAATGCACATCAGTTCGTATCAGAGCTACCTTCACTGGGATCTTTTGCTGAACCAGGGACATAGTTGCAGGGTTGCAGTTGGTGTTGAAGCTGACTTATATATTGGGGTTTCTCTTGAGACCTTAGCTGAAGCAAGGCATTTGTCAGGGCTAGAGCTACAATGGAAGCTATAAGGAAAGCAGGTTTGGAGGCTCGAAAGAAGTTAATAAACATGACAAATTTCTTGCAGGAAATGAGGCAGGAACACTACAAGGCTCTTGTGCAAGTGGAGGAACACTTGGAACACATTGAAGACAAGATAGTGGAGATGCAGACTTCCTTGGAAGACTTTCATGGGAAAACTGCTGAACTTGGAGAACCAAAGGATGTTGCAGATGTAGAAGATTTCAAGGATGAACTTGATGAACAAGTTGGACCAAGACCGTGCACGTTGCAAGCATTTTTGGATGATCCTCATGAGGATGATATGAAGATGGAAGAGATGAAGGACGAACTTGTGACACAAGTTGAACCAAGACAAGGCACATTGCAAGAATTGGTGGATAAACCACATGGAGATGTTGCAAATGTGACGATGATCGAGGAGAAACTTGATGAGCATGTGGTACCAGGATCGAACACATCAAAGGCATTGATGAGGATGGAGGACACTCACTTGAGGAGTCTTCATAGAGATATGACTTGTGTTTCATTAGAGCGTTTTGGAGATGGACAGTTTCGAGGGAAAAGCAAAGACATGACTTCTTTGCCAACACCATTGATGACTACTCCTTGAATGCCTACTATGAGACCTTGTACATTGATGGAACAAGGGACATGGGATAATACAAACCTTGTTGGGGAAATTTGTGACCTTACACTTGATGGTTCAAATGCCTGGGACAAGGGTGGAACGTGATGACCTTTGTGATGAAAAGGGGTCATGCTTAGCCACATAGAATGGCAAGTGCCCAGCATGACCCATACACTACCTTGGTGGTAGGGCACGTTGGTGGAGTGGACTTCTTCATGGCTTCAACTAAGAGGGACCTCTTGGTAGACCTTTAGTGGAGGAGCATCTTGAAGGAAGTACTCACATATATGATGGAGGTAGGAGTGACCGAGAGCACTTCACTTCGATATGTATGGACATGATGATGATGAGATTTGAGTTGAGTTCACTTGGATGAACACATGGGCAACCAAAGTCATGGACATGGACTACATGGAGATCTTTATAGATGGACTGATGGGACATTGTTCCTCATGAGCAACTTGGACATTGGTTGGATGAGCAGCCTATGAGACATTCATATGTTTGCAGGGTGAGAACTTGTGATGGCACTCATGGCCAATACAAGTAGGCTTACCAACGCTTTGGATATGATGAGGCATGGGAGTTCATGATGGAGTTACATTCATTGGAGACTTCATATTATGGTAATCTTGGAGTATCTGACTCATTGAGGAGCTGAGGTCAGGATTGGTCCTAATTTTGATGCATTATGGGATGCATACCTTGGAGCACATTTATGGGGTGTGTTCACGAGGATTCACTTGATGGGGATGATCGAGATAGGACACTTTGGAGTTCGATGGAGATGCAGCGATGGATGCCTTAGTGGTATACACTTTGGCATGGGCTTGAGTCTACTTGACTTAGCCACACTTCTTACTGTGATGATGCTTAGATGATGAGACTACTTTGCATACAAGTAGCACATGGATTAGCATCATGGACAGCATGTTGTGGATGAGATGGATACACTTCATGGACCCAAACATGGCACTTGGATGAGATTCAGACTTGATCGAGTTGATGGATGTGATAGATTGCAGAAGGAACAACTAATAGTGGCATGAAGAGGAGTATTCTCATTGTTTTGGACGTTATGGTTGGATTAGCTACCCAACTAGTTCGAGCTATGGGGGCATGCAGTACACTGAGTTATGCTGGATACATAGCAGCTTTTGTTGTGTTGAGTTGGTTGGAGTACTTGACGCAGAATTTCACATGACATTGATGATATGTGCATGTGATGATTGTAGCAGATGTGTTGATGATCACGGATTGGGGAGATATCTCATGGACATGAACCTTACTCGTTTGTGCAACGGTGTTGCGATGATATTGTGTGATGAGACTTTGCGACGAAATTTGCGATGATACTTTGTGACGATATGATGCGACGATGGTAGCACTATCAGGACGATAGTCGTATTTGAAGTGGAGGAGGATGTAAGGCCCCACGACTTCATTGGCGCGTTCGGGGTAACGGGCGCGTTCGTTGGGCATTTGGACGAGTTCGGGCGTCGTGCAACGTAACGGGCGGAACGTCGCACCAGAGGGGCACGGGCGCACGAGTGTAGCGGAGGCACGTCACGAGGGCGAGTTGGAGGAGACGCGCGTCGCACTTGACCAACATAGCATTGGCAAGATTTTTTTATACCACCAAGGGGCGCACCTTGGGCGAGCCAAGCCGACGGGTGAGTCGGTGGGTCGGCCAACGTATTGGGCATGGCCGGCACGGCACTTCATGGGCGAACACAAAACTATGGGTCGGCTCGGGTCGATCGAGTGACCCACACTCCACTTAGCATGCATATATATTGGTGGACGTGTTGGAGAGTGGAGCAACAATCGAACAATAAATCAACGAACATCAAGAAATCAAGGGTGAAGCACCACGAGTTGCCAACAACTCGTTGGTGGAAGAACGAAGACAAACGGGCATTGGTTGAGTCAGGTCGTAGTCGAGCACGTCGCACCACAGGCCGCACCACAGGTCGGGTCAGGTCGGGTCGGGCGCAGCTGAACGACGAGCGGGTCGAGTCGGGTCGGACTGGGCGCCTAGGAACGGAACTGGGCGACAATAAAAACGCGATTCCGGGAGCGTCGAGAGTCGGATTTGAGTGTCGTAAAGTGCCGAATGTGCGTATTGCCGAGGTGCATCTAACTACATAGGTTGGAGATGTTTTGGATGCATGGTTTTCTCAAGAAACTCTCTGCACTGATTTGGAGCAACGGTTGAGTGACCCGGGTGACCCGGCAACACTTGGGCAGCTTTGTGCAGGAAATTCAGTAGGTTGAAACCTTTGATTGTATATGATTGTTCTAGGCTAGTTTGATGATTGGAAAGCCTTAGAGCTTGGCCAAAAGGCAAATATCCTTGCCAAGGAGCAGAAGTGGTTTCTGCTGGATTGGACATTGTAAACTTGTATTCTTATGAAACATATTATCTGGGCAGACTCATTTTAACAGGGAGTTGCCCCTCCCTTGTATGTATGGGCGTACATGTGGTTTGATAATGATGTTTATGTTTTATTCCGTATAATTGAAATAAAATTTTTATAATAACTAACGAATGTTGCTAAAGGCGTAGTCTGGGTACTTAAGTATTTGGAAAAATAAAAAGTACGGCAGTGCCGCACCTGCCTACAAGAGTAGTTGGAAGACACCCGAGGTGTAGGGGCGTGACAGTTGGTATCAGAGCTACTAGTTTGGATGGTTTGAAATTTTGATAACACAACTGCTACTGCACAACAGTTGGTTTCAGAGGTACCATTACTGGGAGCTTTCGTACTGAATCAAGCAGGGACAACTCGAAGGTTGAAGCTGAAGCTTGATTGAGCAAATATGGATACTGATGCAGGGTTGCAGCAAGTATTGGAGTTTGGCATGAAGGAAGCATGTTTGAAGGCTCAAGTCGAACTTTTAGGACATGATAGGACGTTGGAAGGATATGAAGCAACAATATCACAAGGCTCTTGTGCAAGTGTCTCAACACTTGGAACACATTGGAGATGGGTTGATGGAAGTGCGGAAGTATTTGGATGGACTATCCAGACAAACTGCTGAAATTGAAAAGCTTGACATGGAGATACGACAAGGTGAACAAAGACTTCAAGAAATATTTATGGAAAGGGCTCACTTGAAGGAAAAAAGCACCACGTTGCAGGCTAGAGTCAAGAACATGGAAGATGAGATCAAGAGGGACTTTCTTGATCCGAAACCTATTGGTTTGAAGAACAAAAATGCATGTGTTGGCACACTTGGAAAAGAAGAAGACCACACTATGATGATTGGTGCACTTCATTTGGAAGGATTCAATATATGTCATATTGGAGCACTTAGGCAGAATTCAAAAAGGAAGGAGCTTGAACCAATTCAAGCAGACCCAGGATCAGATTGTTCTATGGAGCTTCATGAGAAGAAATATGTGAAAAGGACTGTTAAGCCAAGGGCTAGTTCGAAAGACATATTGGAAGAGGAAATGTTGAAGAAGATTGTGGAAGTAAGGCGCAAGACAAGAAGGAGGAATGATGATGAAAGTTCCTTGGACTTGAGATTCATGTCTACAACCATACATGGGAAAATTTCTCTGCTTTGATAGACACGGGGGCTACCCATAGCTTCCTAAATCGAAAGGCAGCTTCATCTCTTAGAAAGAATAAGGCTAGCATGGAGAAAGAGTTGAGTGCTTTCAAGGCAGTCAATTTGAGGATGAAAGCAGTGACTGGTGTCATGAAAGGCACACATGTGAGAGTAGGGTCATGGTTTGGAAAGATAGAATTAAGATTCATTGACATGGATGATCATTCTATGGTGTTGGGGCGAGACTTTATGGTTGCAGCACAAGCCATACCAATGATGGACCAAGACATTCTCTTAATTCTTGATGATGGAAAAACCGTGATGGTTCCTATGACAAGGAAAATCCGTTTGGGATATCAACCGAGAATGGCTTCATTGATCCTATATGAGAAGGACCCAGATATGGACCATACTAATATGGAGCAAAGGGAACTTGGATCTATGACTCAAACAACAAAGGAACAACGCATGTTTGATTTTGTTGGGAGAGACTTGAAGGAAAAAAGGAAAGGAGCGGATATAGCTTCATTTCTTGAACATGTAGCAGAGCAATCTACTCAAGATCTTCACCAGGATGATGTGAAGAAGAACACTTCTTCAGACATGGGACTGGTGAAATATTATGTAGGTAGAGATCCAGCTGGCATTGTTGAATTTTTCAGATATGCTATGGGCATATACGATTTTCAACTGACGAAGGACAAGCTTGGGACACTAGGATGCACTCAAGAGGAGGTTGATGTTGTTCACGAGTACCTTAAAACTCAACATCAATCTGATACATGGGTGGATGAAATTCAAGGAGGTAGCTTCCTGGCCCTTGCTTTGAAATAAACCTTTGGAGAAAAGGGGGTGTGGTAACTTAGTGCATGGAGGACCACACCACCCTCAAAACAAAGGGGCTTTGAACAAAGGCCCACATGCATGGATAGATGCTTGGATGAATGTGGCTAACCTTGCTAGCACATTGGAGCAGCATCATAGACCGCATATTGAAGATGGGATGGAGGACAACTTCGTGGACCTGAATATGGCGCATAGATTGGTGAGAGAACATCTCTTACGTTGATGTTGGAGGATGTGAACACTTAGTGGCACATGGGTTAACATCATGGACAGCATGTTGAGATGGAGATGGAAAACACTTCATGGACCAGAAACATGGCACTTGGACTTTGGACAGATTCTTGGTTTAATTGATTAATGTGACAAGAGCTAGAGAAAGACTAATGGATGGCATGAGGATGTAAATTCTTATGAGGAGGACGTATAGTTGGACTGATCACCTAACTTGTTCGAATCATGAGGGATAGCAATGCTACGAAGGTGTGCTAGATGTTACAAACATATGGATGCTATAAGCATATAGATGTTTGACGGAAAGATATGGTTATCAATATCTTCTTGGGTCGAAGTATCTTGGCTGTAGTTCACATGGAGATCAATACTACATCGAGAAGGAATTTCAAAGGAAGACATGAACTTGACAGTTTATGCATTACTTTGATGATTTATAGCAGAGTTGGAGACATGAACACATTTGAAAGATGTTGGAGTCATCAATACTTTGCGATGGAAGTTGCGACGATATTTCACACATGGAGTTGTGATGGACCGTGCGACGATGGGATGATGTTGTCAAGGGACGACAACGCTTTGAAGTGGAGGAGGATGTAAGGCCCCAAGACTTCATGGGTGTGTTCGGTGGAAAGGGCGCGCTCGTTGGGCGTTTGGACGAGTTCGGGCGCCGTGCGACGAAACGGGCGGAACGCCACACTGGAGGGGCACGGGCGCGCGTTTGTAGCGGAGGCACGTCACGAGGGTGAGTTGGAGGAGAGGCACATCGCACATGACCAACACAATGTTGGCAATATGTGTTTATACCACCAAAGGGCGCACCTTGGGCGAGCCAAGCCGACGGGCGAGTCGGTGGGTCGGCCGACGTATTGGGCGCGGCCGACGCAACACTTCGTGGGCGGATGACCAAACGATGGGTTGGCTCGGGTCGACCGAGCGACCCACACTCCACTTATCGTGCATATATATTGGTGGAAATTTTGGAGAGTGGAGGCAACAATCGAACAAGCAAGAATCAACGAACAACAAGATAAGTCAAGGGTGGAGCACCACGATTTGCCAACAACTCGTTGCTGGAAGAAAAACGATGAAGGACGTGTTGGGAAAGTCAGGTTGTAGTTGGGCGAGTCGCACCGAAGACCACCGCAGCCGCATCGCAGGTCGGGTCGGGTCGGGTCGGGTCGGGCGCCTCTAAACGGCGGGTCGAGTCGGGTCGGACTGGGCGCCTATGAACGGAACTGCCCAGCAGTAAAAACGCGATTTCGGGAGCGTCTAAGGTCGGATTTGAGTGCCGTAAAGTGCCGAATGTGTGTATTGATGGGGTGCATCTAACTACATAGGTTGGAGACGTTTTGGACACACTTTTTGCTCAAGAAACGCTCTGCACTGATTTGGAGCAACGGTTGAGTGACCCGGGTGACCCGGCAGCACTTGGGCAGCTTTGTGCAGGAAATTCCGCAGGTTGAAACCTTTGATTGTAAATGATTTTTCTAGGCTATTTTGATGGTTGAAAAGCCTTAGAGCTTGGTCAAAAGGAAAATTTCCTTGCTAAGGAACAGGAGTGGTTTCTGCTGGATTGGACATTGTACTCATATTTTTATGAAACGTATTATCTGGGCGGACTCATTTTAACAGGGAGTTGCCCCTCCCTTGTATGTATGGGCATAATTGTGGTTTGGATAATTATGTTTATGTTTTATTCCGCATAATTGAAAGAACATTTGCTAATAACTAACGAATGTTGCTAGAGTAGGTGTTGGTGAATATAATTGGTAATCAAGTATTTTTGGGGTCGATGAAGATGAACCCTAGGAACGAGTTCGCTGTTGCCCTTGCTGCCAAGGCTGTCAGGCCACCGCCAGGCCTCACAGAACTGGGCGACCGGTGGCTTGAAGCTACGGCCCTGCTACAGAAAGCCGTAGCAAAGAATAATACAGGTTGTGATTCGCAAGATCCAGGATCTCACACCGGATTTGATATCTCAGTGAAAGGCGAGAGTGCCAAATGCGATTTGGGTTATGACCCTTCACTCCAGCAGTACCCCGACTACTATGAAATCCAAGAAAAGAAAACCTCTGGCCCTCCGAATATTAAGAAAGAATACTTGCACCTCATCGCCAGGAAACTGGAATGGGTCATGGATACCAAAGAACAGGCACGGAAGAGCTCTGCAAAAAACCTAATGGCTTCCACCAACGCCTCCCCTCCCTTGGCCCTGTTGGGAATTGTCACTGTCGTCACCATAGCAGGGAACGCATAAACTGAGGGGTTCAGCGCCGCAGGCCTCCGAGGCCTCTCCTCTCCGACAATCCACAGAATGCAGCATCAGATCTTTGATCCGGCAACAAATCTTGTCCAAGTCGCAGATCGAGGGTTTAATCCCACTTGGAACTATGCAAATCTTGCTGCAGGGACTCTTGACCCCACCAATGTCCCTCTCTGCCGGCGACTTAGCTCAGGAGTAATCACCATCGCTAGGTAGCACAAAGACTTCTGATCAGATCTCTTTTCGGGCACGCGCAAGCAGCGGATCTGCTTATCGAACCCACCAAAAAGGCCTGCAAAGGCACCAAGGATGGGAATACCCACCAAATGCGTCCGGGCGCCTCGTCCTGCTTTGGCCATTGCTCAAAGCCTGACGATTCTGGACATGGATCAGTCCACTGATTCCCGGAAGCAGGTTTCTTCTTTGAACCAGCCAGATTTGCAAGATCTGCTAGAAGAAGCACCTACATTTCAGATTCAAGTCACACTCTTGGGCAAGATGACAATGCTTTGGGTGCACGCAACAGATCTTGTGTAGAATCTTCTACAAAAAATCGAGCACCGACTGGGGATCCCTTCCATTCACCTGAGATTGTTATATAAGGGTAAGCAACTTATGAACTCCCTTCCCCTCTTCTTTTACAGCATTAAAAAGGACACTTCTATTACAACTACCTTTCGTTTAAGAGGTGGATCCATAGGGCAGACCTCCTCTAGCCCTTCTTTATCTTTTAAAGACGCACTCCGCAAAAACGTTGCCCACCCCTAGGCTTCTTCGAAAGCAGCTCAACCAACTATGGTTCCAAAGCCATTTTTGGTGGATAAATCATAGGAAGTTCCTACTATCAGCTTCTCTCATTCTGAGATTGACGAACGCTACCAGTTTTTTGCAGAATCCGCAATCATATGCAGATTTAATGGGCTATGGCCTCGCACAGCAGATCTTTACCAATGGATCCATACCAATTGGACCAAAAGAAGCCAGATATTCTTATGTTCAAAAGGATTCTTCATAGTGGCTTTTGACTCAAATGAAGACTACCAAAAGGCCTTAACAGGAGGCCCTTGGTTCTAGGGTTCGGCTGGACTTTTCCTCACCCCTTGGTTTTCAGACTTCGACCCTTCTACAGCTGTCATCACCAAGCTTCCCATTTGGGTCTGGCTCCCAAATCTCTCGGCTCATTTTTGGCATATTTCTGTCTTCATATCCATTGGAGACGCCCTAGGACGCTTTCTAGCTACAGACTCTTCAAGAAAGGAAAATGGACTCTTCACCTACGGCAGAATATGTGCAGAAATAGATATCAGCAAAGGGCTACTGGATCATATCAACCTTAAGATTGGAGATTTCCACTGGACACAAACCTTGGATTACGAAAATACAGCCTTTCGTTGCTGACATTGTCATCAAACAGGGCACCTCCAGAGTACATGTTCCCAGTTCCTCAACAAAAATAAGAATTAGAATCGCAAACCCAAATCAAAGAGCTGGAATCCATGTGTCCCTCCCACTCCTATGGACGACACAGATTCCTCTAGTTCGGATGAGGAGGAATTTGAAGCAGATGGGCAAAAACATGAGAATCCGCTAGACGCTCCCTCAGTCAGTCCGGCAATCCCCTCTGCCCAGCCAATCTCTCAGAAACGTTCTCATGTTTCTTCGTCTTCAGATTCTGACAAGGATATTCCGCCGCCAGAGCAGAATAGTCTACAACTTGTTATGGCTCACCCAAATTCCATTGGCTGGGTCAAAGTAAGCAAGAAAAAATGCAAGAAATGTCGTGTGGCATAAACAGGCCACGCTGGGTAGTTTCCTTTGCTCAGAGCCTGTATTTTTTATTCCAGTGTTTTCTTTTTGCTCATTCCCGGATTGTCTCTCAGGAGCGAGGTTGATAGCCTATCACCTACAGCTCCCATGCTTCTCTGATTCACTTGCATGCAAGCTTGATTGTACTATACTTTTATTTTCTTAATAGAATTAGTCTTACTGAGAAAAAAAAAACTAATGAATGTTGCTAAAGGCGTAGTCTGGGTACTTGAGTATTTGGAAAAAGAAAAAGTATGGCAGTGCTGCACCTGCCTACAAGAGAGGTTGGAAGAAATTAAGAATGGTTATGCTATTGATAATAAATTTAGTAATGATAAGATGAAGAATATTAAAAATAACAATTTTTTGAATATTAATTACAACTTTACTATAGATAATGATAAGATTATGAGTTTTAATGAGGATAGAAATAATTTTAGTAATGATAATACTTATTCTAATAATAATTCTAAAAATAATAGAATTATCTCTAGTAATAAAGTAGTTAATCTTTCAAGCTTCGCCTTTGATTCATCAGTCTATAGGCTTTTAGGAAAAGGCTTTAATTTTTCCCTTGCTCCTAGGAAAATTCCGGTTCATGATATTATTTGCGATATTGAATTTGGTATGAGAGACTTACCGGATTCCTCTAAGGAAATTATAAGGCAAGATTTTGTGGTCATTTTAAGGAAGGCCAAGCCCCCTAAGAGTAACCTCAGTAAGTTGGAATTTGAGGCCTTAAAATCCTTAAATAATAATAAGGATATTGTTGTTCTTAAAGCGGACAAAGGAGGTGTTGCTGTAATTCTTAATAAAGATGATTATAGGAAGAAAATGTTAGACCATTTAGAGAATAGTGGAAGCTACAAAAAACTTCCTAAGAATCCCTTGAAAAAGGTTTCAAGAGCTGTAGCTGAGGCTATCAAGTCAAGAAGCTCTGTGGTTTCTCTTAGTAAGAAGTTGATTGAAAGCAACCCCCTTACTCCAAGAATCTATGGTCTTCCCAAAATCCATAAGGATGGTTCTCCTCTTCGACCCATTGTTAACACTATTGGGGGTCCCACTTATCTTCTTGCTAGGTATTTAGCCTCTAAGCTTAAGCCTCTTGTAGATCATACCGATTCCTTTGTTAAAGATTCTTCTTCTTTTGTTAATGAGTTAAAATATGTAAAAATGGGGCCTGAAGATAGGTTTGTTAGTTTTGATGTTGTCTCTCTTTACACCAATATTCCTATTAAGGAGGCCATTGAAGTCATTAATCGGATAACTGATCCTGACACAGCCTTTTTAGTTGAGATTTGCTTAAATTCTACTTTCTTTAGTTTTGAAGGAGAATTTTATGAGAAAACCTGTGGTGTTGCTATGGGTTCTCCCCTTTCTCCGGTTGTTGCTAATCTCTTTATGGAAGACTTTGAGTCCAAGGCTCTTTCCTCTGCTCTGCACCAACCAAAGCTTTGGAAAAGGTTTGTAGATGATACTTGTGTCGTCTGGCCTCATGGTAAGGAAGAGCTTGATCGATTCTTCGTTCATCTTAACAATCAATCTTCCTCCATAAAATTTACCATGGATTATGAGGTGGATGGGAGCCTTCCTTTCCTTGATGTTATTATATGTAGGAAAGATGATGGTTCGTTCTCTCGTCAGGTTTTTCGTAAAAAAACCCATACTGAACAATATCTTCGGGTTGATTCGCATCATTTCCCTGCTCAAAAGTTAGGCGTCCTCAACACCTTAGCCACTAGAGCGTTGAGGATCTCTGATAAGTCTCACTTTGAGGGAGAAAATACCCATATACTTGATGTTTTTTGTTCTAATGGTTATAGTAAGTCTCAAGGACTTAAAGCTTTTCTTAAAGCTGAAAGAGGTTCCTTGGTTAAAAATAAGAATCCTGATCAATGGTCCTGCAATGTAAGGGTTCCTTTTATTCAGGGTACCACTGATAGGATTGCTAGAATTCTTAGGAAGCATAAGGTTTCCTCTTCCTTCAAACCCCTTAACATGATCCGCAGCTCGCTTAACTCTGTTAAAGATCCTATGAACCCGAAGGATGGAAAAGGTATTTATCTTATTCCTTGTTCCTGTGGGATACCTTACATTGGTGAAATGGGTAGGTCCATTAGCCAAAGGATATGTGAACATGCAGCTGACATTAGACATGGCAGGTCCCACACCTCTTCCCTAGCTGAACATGTGGAAAATACTAACCATCATATCTGCATCGAAGAGGCTAAGGTCTTAGCCAGGATTGATCATTTTCATCATCGTAAGTTAAGAGAGGCCCTTAGCAGTGAAAAGGCCCATAAATCTCAATAGAGATGACGGTTGGAGTATAAGCAGGTGTTGGATCCCTGCCTTAGATTCTTAATTTATTTATTTATTTATTTATTTATTTATTTATTATTTTATTTTATTTTATTTTATTTTATTTTTTATTTTATTTTTAATATTATTAAAAATAAATAAATAATAATAATAATAATATTTTTCTAGCCGTGTTGATTTTTAATTTTATTGATAGAACTATTTTTATTTTTATTTTACTTTTACTTTTATTTTTATTATATATATATATATATATATATATATATATATATATATATATATATATATATATATATATATATATATATATATATATATATAAAAATAAAACTAATATTATATTATATAATATATATAATAATATTATATATATATATATTTATATTTTTTGTTTAAGATAGAATTTCAAATTATTAATATATAATTTTAATTAAATAATATTTTTATTTTGAAAAATCATTAACGATATTAATTAAAATAAAATTTGCTATTTTTAGTAATAATTTTTAATTAAACTATTAATTTGAATATTCAAACTAGCCGTTTCAATTTGTAAATAAATGTGTAAATTTATGGATCTAATTTTATTTTTATATTTTATATTATTTTATATTGTTATTATTATTTTTATTATTTAATTATTTATTTTTTATTTTTTTTATTTTTTTTTTTATTTTTATATATTTTTATTTTTAAAATTTTATAATTATTATTATCATTATTATTATTATTATTATTATTATTATTATTTATTTATTTATTTATTTATTCATTATTTATTTATTTATTTATTTGATATTTTTTCTTTTTTAAAAAGATAGATTTACAATAAAATAATATATATTTATAATAAAATAATATTTGTATTTTTAATAATCAATTAATAAATAATTTAAATAATTTTTTAATTAAACTATTAAATTGATATATAAAAAAAAATTATTTTTATTTTTATTTATTTATTTATATTTTTATATTTTTATTTATTCTTAATTAAACTTTTAATTTTAATATTCAAACTAGTTGTTTTTTTATTATTTTTTAATTATTAGAACTAACCGTTTTGGATTCTATCGTCAAGTTAGCTGATTATAACGGTTCTCTTTGCCTCTCCTACATCTATTTAAACTTAACGACTGATCTGATCTCTCACCTAGTCCTGATGATGAACCACACTAGTTGGTTCGAAACGCGTCGACTTTGTTCCTGATAATGTGATTATTACCGAAATATTTCTTCATAATGACTTATTTTATTTTCACCATAAAATAAATCTTGGAAAACATGGATTGCATTTCGATTAAAGACTTCAGTATCAGGTGAAATGAAAATGGGAAACTAATGATCTTTTCATAAGGGAGTATGAGAGAGAGTGAAGATTTTACATCATGAATGTATTAAGGGTGGATGTTGTTGGTAGATTGTATAATTTGAATTAAGTCAAAATATCCACTATTGTTATTATTAGGTCAAGCTTTGAAATCAAACAAATGTTAGGGAAAATGAAAATTTGGATAACTTGAGTTAAGATTGAGTTATTGTACAAGAGGGTGTAATTTTCATCCAAGATGAAAAGTTGATGTAAAATCTGAGTCAAATAGTTTTAAACCAAGTCAAAGTTTTGAATGTAATTGGGTGCATGATTGGCGGAGCCCGACACCCAAAGAGTTGTTCATTATAGCACAAGCATTACTAAAGTGTTGTTTTGTAGCAAAGAGAAGCAAGAGAATTGCCCAGAAATGATTCCACGACAGAGAACCGCAAGAGGTCAAGCACAAGAAGAAAGCTTGCATTGTTGAATGACAAGTATGGAGGCTTGCTGAAAAGGGGATTCGAATGAAATCCACAAGTGAACAGATGAAGTACACAAATGAGGAGAAGATGACTGTCGATAGTCATTTCAAAAGATTGGATGAAGACCATAGTAGAAGGAAGAAGAAGGAAAATGCCAAGGTAAATGGCATATGTGAACAGTTGACTGATGAAGATTATGAGTGGAAGAAAGCTGAGATAAAATTCCATCTTGAGTTATTGATGGAAATGTTACAGAGAAGTAAAGTAGACCAGAGATATGGATGGAGTATGAAAAGGAAAGTCAAATGGCATATATTGCAAGTGAAATGGGAGTACAGAGTGAATGCTCAATTGAAGGAAGAGTTACTCGGTTTAAATGAGTATGTAAAGGAAAATTTGATATGTGAGCCAGAATATGGTCCATTTCTATCTGAAAGTAATGATGTGATAGAAGAGAAATCTACAGAGGAACTGAATCAAATGAAGGATTCAGAGCAGCAAGGAGATATGATGACTGAAGAATCAAGTGGGACCACATGGTATTATGTTTTTAAAACTAATGATTTATGTGTGATTGTAGGTACATCACAGGATGTTGAACAAACTTTGAAGTTTGTTAAGGAGAAGAAGTTGAATCTGAAATCTGTTCAAAATGATGTTGAGATAGGAAGATCTCAAAAACAAAAGGAGACAAAGGGGTCTCATGGGAATAAACAGCAGAGTATTGAAGCAGAGGAAGAAGGGCCATCTAATGATTGGTCGACGGCGAGTGAAGGTATGGAAATCTGTGTAAATTTTCCAAGTTATAACCCAATTGAGATAGTTGAGTTATATAGAAAGTTAGATCTTCAAATAAGAAAGTTGGAAAAGAAAAGGATCTATGCTCAGGGTGAGTTACTAAAAGAGAAAGACAAAGAAATTGTCCTAAATAATAATCAGGAAACAAAGGACAAGGATGTAGGAATGATTCAAAAAATCAAAGAAGTTCATTATTATGAAACAGAATAGGGAGAAATTCTTGAAACAGATGATATGGAGGAGGGACTAGCTGACAGTCTCATAGAGAATTTAAATCAACATACTGATGTGCTGATAGAAGAGGAAATTCCAGAGCAACATACTGAAATGTTGCCAGAGGAGAAAGAGGCATTGAGACCTTATGTTTTTTATTTTAATAGTTGTTTTGTGAGTACAGGTTTTATTGCAGATGCTAGAGAAACTTTGACACAAGTGAATATTCAAGTAAAAGAAAAGGAATAAATTTCTGTGGAAATATGTAATCCATGGAACCAAGAGATTAGATTGTTGGAAACTATGCGGAAGAATTAGGATTCAAGACATGAAGAGGAATCTCAATTTCAATATTGGGAAATGAAGAATATAAAGGTGCAAGACAACAGTAAACAAGAGGGCAAGGATGAAAGGGTGGAAGTAAGTATAAAATTTCAGCAATCAAAAGGTGAAAGTAAACAACAGACAAAAGATCTATTGGATAGAGAAATTGAATTGATAAGGAGGGTAATGATGAAAGTATTCCAAAATAAGACAGTAGTAGTAAAACAAAGAAGAAGAAGCAAGAGGAAGACAGTAGAAGACTATGAAAGCATAGCCAGTGGGGCAATGAAACATAAAGTGTGGAGACTTGGAGAAAAACAACAAACAAAAGAGCAACAAATGGAAATTGCAGCACAAGATATGAGATCTAGGAAGAAAAATATCTGAAACTCATGATCAGGGAGATCATGATTATTTTCAACCTTGGGAGTCTGATGCAGGAGCATTAAGCTTGATTTTCATTATTCATTTGTGTGATTTAGGGGGTGAGATTTTTTAATTATTTTATAAATTGTTTTGCTCATTTTTAATAAATTAAGAGAGAAAAATGTGAGGGTGAGGATTATTGTAAATATTCTTTTAATAAATTAAGGATATGAGAGGAGTTGAGTTAGATAGATAATCTAGGGATTAGGGATTCCTTAAACAGGACTTAGCTGAGTCCAAAAAAAGGATAAATCTAATTTAGATTTTAGTTGAGATTTGTGTGGAGGAAATTATGGATTGGAATAAATTCATTATTATGTATAAACATGAGGAGTATGTGAGGATGAAAGAAAGTGAGGAATACAGAGAGAGAGAGAGAGAGAGAGAGAGAGAGGAATGGTTTGAGAGTTTTTGAAAGAGGACCGAGAGCCGAGAGGCCATCCATTGTAATATTCGGCCAGATGTTTTGAATCTAAAATTTATTGTGTTATTTAATATCAAAATTTTGTTTGTATAGCTCTCTTTCCTTTGTGTATATTTTGGGTTGAATCAAATGTAGTTTTAATGAAGAATTAGATGAGAATTTTCATGCTGAAATAAGCGCATACACTATTATATGAAAGGATCTGTTTTATAGCAGAATCCTAGCATCACATTAATACTCCAACTCTTTTGGTCCTCCAAAAGTGTCTCCTAGGCAGCAGATATGTATCAGGGAGAAGTATATAAATATGAATTTTTAATTTAAAGTAGTGGAAAAACTGCAAGGAGAACTACGAGAATAAGCATCCCTAAAAAAAAATATTATGTTGATGGTCTTCTTCACATCAAAAAGATATCTGATAAGCATGAAACCCAACATATAAGCATCCACCAACATGTAGAGGCCATAGATGAAATTGAAATCAGTATAAGAATCAAAGAGATTAGGATTAGGTGGTCTTTCATAGGATCAAGTATGATTCTCCTTGCCTTCACATTCCTCTTGTTGAATTCCACCAACTAAGATGGATGAGTAGGAGGTTGCAAAGGATCCTCCACTATATCCCACACTTCAACTTCCTCAAGTAAAAGAATCATCCTCTCCTTCCAGTGGCCAAAATTATCAGTCGCACTCAATTTTTTCTCCACCTTCAAACTAGTCACCATGACCCTCCCAACCAAAAAAAAAAGAAGAAATTTGTTACTAGGAAAACTTCCTCCCTCTCAACCAACAATTCCTTGGGTTTCTAACTAAGGTTTAAAACTTTAATGATTGTTGTTCATTGATATGGAAAAAAAATTCTTGCTCATATATTCTATCAGCTAATAAAAGTTTTAGATATGAAGTATCTCATGCCTTGATACCATGTAGAAAATTTATCTATGATGTAGCCATTCCCAATTTCAAGTTTTTGCATAGGTTTAATGCCAAAGCCTTAACATAGCATATGAGCTGATATATACGTTAGCATGCATCCAATTCAAAACATAGAACTATTCTACTCTTTTTACTTTTCATATTTGATACAAGAAATAAATGCAAGCACATACTCATAAATTACACAGTGATTTGGTCTAATGATCGGGGATATTATCTACATTGCATATCCCATATAATAATTGATATTAGCTACAGTTCAATAGCAAATGTCAAATTTCAATGAAGAACACAGGTAGAAACAATGTGGCATAGTGCATTCAATCAGAAATGATGGGTATTAAAAAACCACAATCCTTGATTACTCTCACATATATCACTTACAATGGCATTCTATGACCTTAAATGGCATAAAATGTTTTGGGATATAGCAAGTGAAATTATTCAGGTCTGTTTTGTTCTGGAATGTGTTAGGTTCAAGGACGATAGTGGGTTTTAGGGACAATATCCCTCCCTTCAGTTTCTATTTTGTTGGGTCACTAAGATTTTTTCTATGCCTTTGTTTTGGCAAACTTTCTGCCAAATCTGGGATCCACCATTTTGTAATCATTTCAGGTCTGGAACTATAACTTTTCAAGCTCGGTTCACACAATTCCTGGAGGGTTTGGAGGATGGTTGGGAACAATCATTCAAGTCGGTGCTTTTCATGTGAGCCATCAGATTCCCATCATGCTTTGACGCATAATGAGTGTCTCCTCATTAAAAATTAGGTACCTTTATCAAATATGAATAATATCATTTCTAATGGCATTGAAGCTCAACATTCCAAAAATGAAAAATTACAAGAGATTGTGAAAATTTGGAAAAGGAAAAATGAGAAGCTTGAAGCTAGGTATGGTATGCTTTACCAATTGGTCTTAGGCCTCATAAGTCTTTGGGTTCACCTAAGGATATCAACTAATTTTCTCCATTGATTGCAAAATATGAAAAAATTATTCATCAAGCTCTAGGATATTTACACAAAACATTGGGACTTCAGTTATTGACAAATATAAAGAAAAAAGCCAATATCAGACATTTATTTTTTCTAATTCTATGTTTATCTATGTTTGGTAAGGTATATCTGATACTAATCAAGTTTCTTAGGTTCTAAACTAGAAAAACTCTATGATATATCTTTATGGAAGTTAAAATGACCCAATATATAAGAAACAATTTAAAAAATTGGAAACTTTTTGAAAGGTTAGCTTTACGGAAACCCTTTTTTGTTTGCATTATTGTGTTGTATGGTGTGACCACAAAACTTTTTTAACACATATTATAACCATTCCAATTTTTAAAAAATTACCACCAAAAGAATCTCAAAAGGAAAAAAAATTAGACAGTGAAGATGGGCTCATATTAGTGGCCCTCTAGCTACTGGCTTAACTCCACAAAACTACCCGCAATAAAACAATGCTAGAGAAAAACTAGAAATAAGGGATGATCCAAAAAAAATGTTCAACAACTCATAATCGATTGCTACTAGTCAAAAAATATATATAAATTAGCCACTGAAGTGAACCTTGGCAGAGGGTTTAAACCATGGAGAAAATTGTAGGAAACTCTAAACAAAGAAACAAATCTGAAAACCATAGATCCATAAACCTTAGTTTAATTCCTCTAGCCCAAAAATATTCAAATTGGATGTACTAAGTAAAATGAAGGAAGTTCACAACTTCTCTCATACAATATTAGATATCCATAGAAAACAAAGGAGAGTATCAAACAAAACTATCCGCAAAACTTTGATCCACAAGCCCTACATATTTACAATTAGAAGATGAACCACAACTAGTGTGCAAGATAAAGGAGAAAAAAGCACGAGAGAGACAGAAAGAGAGAAAGAGAGTCATACCCATATCCATAAGAGGAGACAGATTGACCATCAAAAGATATCCTAGCACATGATATGTGTCCATAGCCTAGAGAATAAGGAAATTGTATCATTAATCAAAATGATATTACAAATGATAGCTGAGTTTATACATAACTCAAAGGTCCTTTCCTCAAGAGATGATATGGACCCACTATGATGACTAGGTCAGCATTAACTGTATGGGTATAAAATAATTGAGTGTTGACTAGGTTTTCTTTAAGCTAAACCTAGTAAAGCAATAATAATGATACGAAGTGATCTTAGCCTTGGCCTCAAGTAAATTTTACAACATCATCTCAACAATAATGTTAATAAATTTTTACCCCCACAAGGGATGTCTTATGTGTAGTAGGATAATGATATACTGAAAAGTATATTTATCTTCTAAGATTATTCTACATATGGTGAACTCCAATTTAAAGGGCATAAATATAATAAGTCCAATTAATCCAAAGTATGGATATCCCTGGCTTGTTGGTCTTCCAACTTCGGATCTTATAAATTTTCATTATATGTTGTTCTCAATTTCAAGGATAGTGAATTGGAGAGTTCCCCAGGTCACTGGAAGGACCACTATGAGTGAAATTGTACATGGCAAGAAGATCATGATAAAAAGTGAAATAGAGATGGTGCAGGCAGCCCAAGTCAAGGTGAACACATAAGTGAATAGTAAGCATGGACTCAAGTTTTGAACCCTAACCTTTGACAACCAAGTCAGAAAATGTGTTCTTTTCCCATGCATAGAAAGATATCAGGGTACCATTTTGGGAGGCTAATTTTCTCCTAAGTAATTATAACAAAACCCTATTTTAGGTCCCTATCCAATGTACATAGATAAAATTATTTTTTATCCAAGAGCAAATCCAAAGCATGACAATTAAAATTCAACAATGATATTCCGCTTGAGGCAATGTTTTCCTAGTTGAAGTAATTTAACATATATTAATTCAGCAAAGGGTGTGATCAAAGTTTAATCTCTCATAAATCCCATACAAGTACTATTTTTTTCTGAACCCAATATATTAGTTTCATACGAATAATATGCTTACACCTAAGAATTAATACAAAGAGCGAATAAATAAGACTTACAAGCTCCATCCACAATCTATATTCTCTAAATCCACCCTAAAATAGTGAGAGTCAATCATTAACATTATTGTACCAAAATACCCCTGAGGTCTCAATAATGGGAACGATGATTAAGGAAATGTAAGCATATCGAATCCAAGACATGGTGGACTTATTAAAGTGGACATTCAAGGCAGTGGGAGACTCCAGTTCATAAATCATGTTTGTGCCAATTTCTCTAGATAATTCTAAAAATATGCTTTTATAGTAATTTTGTAATAGCATCAAAGAGTTAAAATGCTACTTCTCAATGAATTTGATTCCTAAAGAAATTTAGAATGTCAAGCATTACATGGTTATAAATATTATGTATTGTAGACAACAGGAATGGGCATCTTGTGCCCTGGTTTCCAAGTAAGGTAAATCCTTGTTTCTATAAACAATAGCAGAGATCATGAAATACGAAGTTGAAACAAAGATCATGAAATGAAAATCTGGAAGAGATATCATCTTTACTAAGTAACTATATTCCATGGGGATATCTAACACTAAGGAAATTTGTTTGGCCAAAAGAAATCAAATGTCAATAATCAAATGCAGCCTTCTTCTAGAAATGCTTGCAGAAGTTTCACTTAGAGCATTTAGCATTAACAGGGCACCCCTGTATCCACCAAACACAATATAAGGTTCAAGTGGCTATCTAGAAAAATCACACGGGTGCGTGAGGTTGGCGGAATTTCACTTATGGGGACTTGTCGACCTTCGTGCAGCCCAAAATAAGAGAAAATTTGAGTTCTCTTTCAAAATCGCATAGGATACTAAGAACTGTCCAACTGGTCATTTGCAGCCAACCATGTTATAAGAAATTGGAACTCGAAAGGGAAATGAGAATGAAATAAGAAATAGGGACAGAGGATTTTGGGGATAATAATCATTGGCCCACTCCACTAGATTATTCATGTACTACTATAGTGTCAATATGGGAATGGGGATGAGAACACGGATGGGACAAGAAATGGGTATTCTATATAGGTACTAGTTTAGGGAGTTACACCCAACTAGAATTCTATTATGAATATATGAGGAGAATAAGAATCTGAATAATTCAAGGTATACCAACTTCGATGGAAAGCCAGCAAGTGGCCCTAGGTTCTCTCGGCCTCATTTTAGTTGGCCTCTTTCTTTTCCCAGCCAGTCCTCCTTTCATTGTACTATATAGGCGTTCGTATATTAATAAACTTGGTAAATACTTTCAAGGTAGGGGGTATTTTCTCTTATGGTTTTGACTAGCCTAGATCACATTTCTCATAGGATAAATAGTTGGGGAATAGATCTTTCATCAATACAAGTACAAGGGCAGATGTAGCTATTCCACCGTATGCATTTACTACTAAGTTTCTCTCTGTTGTGGGCACACTAACAAAAAAAATTGGAAGCCTCAGGTCATTGATACTCCATTATTTTAAGTATTACAGCCCTTTCCCATTGGACAACGGTTTTTTTGGTCTTCTTGGATTTTTCCTTTGAAACGAAGAGAGAGGGCTCCGCTCCTCACCCGTCACCTAAGCTTCTACTGCGACCTGCTAGAATGAAAGTAAGGATGGAATCACCTTACAAGCAGGAAATCATCGATTTTACAAAATACAAACTCTAGTTTGCTAGCTCCAACCCGGGAGTAAAGAAGCCTAGGTTATACCTTTTCACTACTCAAATTTGTAAAGCGGGAGTAAATAAAAAGGGAACTTGGGTTACAGGGAGGAAAATATACTGGGCTACCCATAAAGAGAACTATGAATAAACCTTGGCTTGACTCATCTAGCTAGAATGTGGCCGATCTAGATTAGTTGCGCTCGATATGCGGGTAGCTAGACTTTGGATGCTCGTTTTTGAGACTCCAGCTGCGCTACTTGGATTAGATACCAATTATAGAGATTATATAAGCTTCCTCCTTGTCTATCTTCTCCCCCAGGTTCATTCGGTGGCACGAAATGATTGCAAAATAGCTAGTTCAGTGTTAATGAATTTAATTGTAAGAAAAAACAATGTGATGATTTCAAATTCATCAGGACCTCCCAAGGGAAGGTGAAAATGTGAGTGTATATTGGTCATGGAGATATTTGAACTAGGTCAAAAAAATGTCTCTCGCAAAACTTGGACACATTAAATATTTTAGATATGAGTCTTCCCGTAAATGGAGAGGGAAAATATACCCAAGATAAAACACCTGCAAAGCATAAACCTGAAAACACACACAGATACCAACAACAAATTAGAGATGGCCTTAAAAAACCCACATACCTTCTTCTGCAATTCTTTTCTTCATCACTTCCATGTCTTTACTTCTAAATTGAACCCTATCGATTCCCTCATCAACCCAAGCATAATCATTCTTCTTTTCCTCCTCGGTAAGTTAATTTCTCGGATTAGGACCCATTTTCATAATCTTGCCCTAACCCTTCCTCTGTTTCGCTGCAATTTCCGAAGCCTTAAATGATTCCACCCCATTCGTAATATCACCCAGAGCAACTCGAGATATAATCCCAACTCACCCATTCTTAGTACAAGAAAATGATCCAGAGACTCCCCACTTAGTATTATTCTCTGCCTTGTGAGGGAAGATGGAGGCCGCTAGTCTAGAATTTGGAGGCTTCATCTTGTTCGTGATGGTGGCTAGAGCTTTCTGATGGGATAAATGAGGTTGTTGCACTTTGAGGCCGCCAGATTTAGGGACAGATGTTTCTTCTACAATAACCATCAATTTTTTTTTTACATTTTCATCGAAGCCGGTGGAAAGGAAGAAGAAAAGCCCATTGGGGTTCTGTTTTGTATTTCCTTACCTCTTTTTATCTCAATGTTTTCCTTGTAGAGGGCAGCAAGAGGTTGCATTTTGACCGCCATTTTTGGTGGAAGGATCCAATATGGAGATTAAGGCTCCTATAGGTGTTTATGACTTTCCATGACCACTATCTATAAGAAACTTCCACCATTATTAGCATTAATAATTTATTTTTCTAGAATAATTCCTCTACCCATTCAAGCCAATCCACCACATCTGTCATAAACTCAAATTTGCACCCCAATCCACTACCGCTCCCTCATTCTCTCCAAGATTCCAGGTGACCCCATGGTCTCCAACTGGCTTCACCCCCGTCAGTGTGTTCAAGTCTAAGAATGAGCTAGGGACCAAGATTTGAGCAGATTACATGATCAGAGCCAAGTGAAGGAACAAAGCATGTGAACGTGGATGCAGTTTTTACAAGAGAATCAGATAGATCATGATCCTTTGCATTCCCTCCTATCTCATTCTCATTCTTGAACATTTCCCAATGAGAACAGCCAGTGTTTCTTTTTGCTACTATCAGGTTTCATTAAACTACAAAAAGGAATAATAAAACCTACTCAAACATTGCACTTCCAACATAATCAAACCATTCCCATCAAAACTTATTGAGAATATTAACAGAAATTTTCACCCCAGATATTTTTTTGGTAATTCCCTCCAAAACCATGCTATACGCCTTAGGATATCTCACAAACATAGTTTAGAAAGGTATAAAATTAGCATACCCCGATGTGAATGAATGGAACGTCAAAGAGAATAGAAAGTGGATGTGTTGTAAAACATAAAGTATAATTTAGTTTTTTTTCCATTTTATGAGACATAAGAGAGATTAGGAAGGGTTTCACACTTGGAATTTAGAATTTATTGTTAAAATATACATTTAGTAAGGGTAAGGGGTTGATATTTAGAATTTAGACTTTATTGTTAAAAGATACATTTAAATATTTTATTGATAGAACCAATTTTGATGTATGGATATTTTTTATGTCATTTATTTGTTTCGTTTTGTTGTTGGGAAACACAATAAAAAAAATTATAAGATATTCTAAAATATATTTCTACTTTATAGGTATGGCTAATAACTCTTGTGGAAGAAAATTTAGTAATAAAATTATTTAGGTACTAAAGTATTTTTCCACAAATTATTGCTTCAAAACCCTACTTGACCATAACATTTTAATAAGAATAAATTTATTGAATTCATTTAAGGTTATTTATTTAATTAAGAAATTTAATTCTTACTACACTCTAATTAACTTAATTTATAATATATTAAAACAAGCTAACATTTAGAGACTAACAATATTTAGGTGGCTAGTAATTTTTAGCATTTTAGTACATTTTAGCGAATGTACAAGTACTGACTCTCCATGTGAGCTCATATATCGATGGAGAACTAGTACGTTCTATACAAATCTATCTAGTAGTGTAAACCTTACTTACTAGTAGTTCTACTCCGAAGCTACAAAGGAAGGTGACGCTAAGACAATCAATGCAGCTAATGAAGAAGGACTAAGGTTGCTAGACCTTAAGGTAAGAGTGCTAAGATCTTGAGTTCTAACGCTATAGCTTAAGACTACGGCTAAACGGGGAGCTTTTTGATGCTATCTTTAATGAAAATGGGAACCTTAGGCCATATTAATGAAAGTCTCATAGCAGAGAAGTTCGAGTAGAATATTCCCCAGCCTGACAAGTATATCAACTCTAACATCACAACCTGGCTCGAATGGATCGACAACATAAATTGATTATAACTAAGATTTCACTACTCATTAAGGTTGTTTTAACAATACATAAACACTTGTTTGTACCGGCACTTACATTGATTGCATCGACAGTGGCAGTCCTAAATTCCAACTCTAAGTATTTATTTATCGTGACAATGGACTTTGTAAATGTATCCATAAATAAATAAAACAGGAAAGGACTAATGTGTCTTCGTAAGGTTTAACTATGAATCAAAAAGTGAAAAAGGGTACTACTTTTATTTTATCCTACCCACAGCCAATTAGATAGGCCGAGAGGTGGTCTTGCCACTACATATACTATGTGATACCAGGCTATTAACCCTAGAAAAACTACACATATATAAAGCTATTGAGCCCAACTTTCACACCTATTTTGGGCAGATTAAAGGTTCTAATTAATATAGTATTATCCCAAATTGATTGAGCACTGACTCGAATGAATAAATAATTTTATCATTTGTTTCTCATATTCTTTATCAAGAGAGAGAACTCAAGCCAACAATATTTGATAGAGTGACCCCTCGGGGCTTATCTCTTATGCTCTTAATGTGCTCTAAAGAGCCTGGGCCAAAAAGGAAAACATAGTATTAATAAATATAAAATAAAAACCCATAAGAGAAATAGAGATCGATACTAGTTAGAAGTGATTCCATTGTACGATAAGTACAAAACCTGTCCATTGAATCAATGTGTATAATATAGTGGTGGCTAGGGGATAATTTCATCTATATATCTCTACAGATGTATTACGACGTCATTCTTGCTATGGATCAAAGCCTTGAGCATCGATTCTTCAAGGAGGGTTAGGTTGTTGAAATAAAACAAAATATTAGAGACCCTGAGGATATATAATACCATAATATAAAAAATTCTTTTAAGATCAATGCTTCAAAGCATGAGACTTTAACTAAGGAATTATGGAGATTTTAACAGCCAACAAAAATGTATCAAACATAATAGGTAGATATGCAAGCCATACCTCTTGCAAGCGAGTGGCATCTAGGGTGTTGAAGATCCTTATAAGAGTCCCCTTTATACTAGCAGTCATAAGGAGGATGTCATCAAGGTGGGTGCAAAGAAGGCGGTGTGAGAGTCATGGGAAATTATGAATCTAGTTCTCTTGAGACCATAGTGCTCGACTCTCATATGTCCAAGTTGCAAGCCTGATCAAGCCAACATGAAGATATTGGGTGCATGAAAAACATCACACAAACCCTCAAGGTTTTCCATCATCTCAATATGATACACCAACTTCAAATCCATGAAATTGTACACAAAAATCTTGTGCTCCAACACCACCACAATCCGATATTGTCCTAGCTTCACGACTCGAACCTCAGACATGAAGGATAATTCTCTAATACAACAACTCTAATGATCATCCCAGATCATAACCTTGTTGTGTGGGTACTGGGGATTCGAAACCCTACCCACGAGGGCCAAAATATTACATTATAATAACATCTCCACAACACCAATGTCTCCATTGTTGAATTCCCTTCTAAAGGTTTCTCTGAACGGATCACAGTTGTAAACCTAGAAACCCTGCTCTGTACCACAGAAAAAATAGTCAAATTCCATCCTAGAAAACCTCCTCTGTGCCATTGGAAAAATAGTCGAAGTCCAACTTCGAAATCCTACTTTGAGCCAAAAGAAAAATCATTGAAGTCTTGGTTGAATGATACGTAGATAAATGAGGATTAATCATTGGCAGTCTCTGGGGAAGATAGAAAATTTGGATCTAGATCGAGAGATGGGTCAAACAGGGGTAGGGTGGTGGAAAAGTCGTATTATCACCTTCCATACATAAGAAAAAGAAAACGAACATGAAAATTAAAACAACCTGACCGAACAAAACAAATGCGAGATATTTTATCTTTGGTCTTTTCCTCATATTCACTTGCATGAGAGATAACAATTTCTTGTAGATTTTTCCCATTAAAATAATATGATTATCATTGTTGGCTTATATGGAAGGTCAAGTGGTGAATCTCTATATTGGCTTGGTATTTTATTTCTTGTGTATGTTATTGTTTGGAAGGAATTCTATTAGAATTATTGAGATTTGACCAAATTATTAATTGGCATGATAAAACCCATGCATAAATATATTATAATAAGTAAAATTTATAAGCCCCTTACTATTTGAGCATTTTTATTTCATGTACGCAGCTTATGTGTTTTTTTAGTTCTCCAACCATTGAAGTGTAAGCACCAATGCTCAGAGGTGACCTAAAATGGATTGACTTATATTGAATAACTAATGGAATAAGGTGTCATAGAGGAAGCACATGCATTAAAGAGGGACAAATATGATTTTAATCAAAATGCAATAATTAAGAAGTATTGGATGAATAGAACGAAGGGGATTCATCACAATACTTTGGTAATGAAAATGAGTATTAGTAAGGATGGAAACATAGAGGCACAGGTAAAAGAGTTCAAAAGGTTTCAAAGGTGTCAATACAATACCAAACATTTGTTCAAATAGGGCGATTTAATAATTGGAAAGAGCTTGGAGAGTGATCTGATTTATTAAAAAGGTATTATTGACGTCTATGTGAGCAGCTTATGTTATTTAGTGCAATAGATCGATAAGATTGAAAATAACATAAACAACATAAGCAAATGAAAACACATCAACACAGCAATAATTTAATAACGGAGTTCACCAGACTTCCTGGCTACGTCTCCAGGTCCTTAGCTTCCAGTATTGATCACTTTATTTTGTCTTGGAAATGCTTTTACAGGTATAAGCTCAAAAAAAAAAGCTCAAATTAGAAAATGAACCTCACCATTACGACGAGCTCGAAATTTCAAGTAAAACAAGTATAAACTTGCCAATATTCCGCCACTGTGACCTCTATACCCCCTGGAGAAATTCAAAACCACCTCTGCCTTTCAGATAACTACCTTTCCTGCAAAAAACCACCTTGAACTATGTGCGGCAGTTTCCACTGGTTCGGCTCTTTGAAAAGAGGCTTTGGTGGCTTGGTTTTCCAAGCTCCACCACTTTGGCATGTTGGTTGGCGGACTACGTTGAAGGCGTTGTATTTGTAAGGTTTTGGAAGCTCAGCGGATCGAAACCCCTGCCCAACCCTTCCGTTGAATCTCCAACAATTTATATATATATATAAATCGTGTGTGTGTGTGTGTGTGTGTGTGTGTGTGTGTGTGTGTGTGTGGTAACAGTTATATTATTCTGGTGCTATCATATTAAGGGTTTTGGCAGTCAATAGATATATATGATATATATATGCATGGCATTTAAACATTTGATAAGGTTTCGGCAGTCATGGGGTTGACCCCAACCATCCGGACCTTTTCCGGCGAAAACATCCAATTCACATTTAAATACAAATCTTCATATTAAATGCTAAGTGATACCATGGCTCATCCAGTGAGCGAAATCCGGAGAAGTCTTACCATTCCAGGAGGTCAGGGTTTTGATCCTCCCTAATCCCCAAATTTTTGGAAATGAGGCCAAATTGGGAAAAACCTGAGCTGCCACATGTCAGCCCTTGATTGGCCCATTCTGTCCAATCAAACTCTGACACGTCACTGATCATGCTGACATCATCCTATACATGTGGTGTATTCCTGGGACGACACGTGTCTTGCTAACATCATCTTGACCGTTGACTATTGACTTTGACTTTGACTTTTTTTCATTTTTCCCTAATTTGTCATAAACTTTGACTACCACATCTTCTTCATACAAACTCGGTCTTACATGTCGTTCACACCATTGGAATCCTGTCAACGAGCACTTCAACTTGATCCTATTATCATTTTCATTTGAAGACTTTGATATGGAGGAAAAACTGAATACATTTTGGATCACTCCTCCCCACTAGAAGCTTTTGGACCACCAAAAGTTGGTTTTAGCTATCAAGTAAGTGAGGATATATTTCCTTCACTTTTCCAATTTATATCCTTCATGATTTACTTAGATTTGTACCTTTAATTCCAACTCTAAGATACTCAACATCTCCTCGTCGCGAAGTCCTTATCCTCCTATCAAGAATTGTGTCCTCCTGCAACTCGTTGAGATACTCTGGTGAAAAATCTTTGATGGAAGGTACCTGACTTTTCTCTTCTAGATATTCAATCAATGAAGGCTCGTACAATCGTAAGTTTTCAACATTTACGACATAATAGATCTGCATATAACCTGGTAGATCTAGGCGGAAAGCATTCTTGAAAGGACCATATCTAATTGATTTCAACTTTTTACCTTCCCCTTCAAGTATTTCTTTGCTGATGTACAACTAGAATTGATCACCAACTTGAAAAATATGCTCAACTCGATGCTTGTTGTGCCTCGCTTTATACTTTTCTTGTCTCTTTTCTAGCTATTCCTATACTACCTGGTGAATTTCCTGGATCTGTTCATTGAACTTGGTTGCTTTGTCCACATAATTGTGTCCATCAACTGTTATGTCTTTACCAAAGACAAAATCCAAGGTAGACTTTGGTACAAAACCAAAACAAGTCTCAAATGGAGATATTTGAGTAGAAGAATGTTTTGCATGGTTGTAAGCATGCTGCACATAACACAAATGCTCATCCCAAAGCTTAAGATGCTTGCTGCAATAACCTCGAAGCAACTATACCACTGTCTTGTTTACCACTTCTGTTTGGCCATCAGTTTGCGAATGAAATGTCATGATATTATTTAACATGGTGTCCATGAGTTCCCATAAACTTGACCAAAATTTCCCGACAAATCAAGAATCTCGATCAGATATAATAGAGGTGGGTAACCCAAAATGAACCCATACATTTTGAAAGAACAACTTTGCATTTTTTTCAGCTGTGACCTGTTTAGTACATGGTGTCAAAACACACATCTTACTGAACCTATCCACAGCTACATACAAATAATCATGACCTTTTCTAGACATTCACAATCCCCCAACAAAATCCATGGATAAACTTTCCGAAGGACGAGAAGGAATTGGAAGTGGATTGTACAAGCCCAATTTTCTGTTACTTGGCTTGCTTATAGCAAACATAGTACATCCTTTAATATATCTTGAAACTATTTCATTCATTCGTGGCCAATAGCAGAATCTTTGTAATTGTGCAATTGTTTTACTTACACCAAAGTGACCTGAAATTAGAGAAGTATGTGCTTCTTGAATCACATTAACTCTTTCAGTCTGTGGAATGCATAATTTTCCCAAATGAAATAAGAGTTTGTCCTTTATGAAATAATCCAATTCGTCTACCTACTTGCCATGACTTAAAGTTGCATATACATCCTTAAAATCTATGTCTTGAGCATATTGTTCAATACAGCTTTCGTGAATTGCTGAAGTATGCTTAAGAATTATGGATGCATTTATGATTGGTCTTGATAACATGTCTGCAACCTTATTATGTATGCCTTTCTTATATCTGATTACAAGATGAAATTGTTATAAGAAACTCATCCAACGATAGTGTCTTAATTGTTGCAATGTATTTTGTGAGTGTAAATATTGTAGTGGTCGATGATGTGTATGTATGATTTTTTCTTTTCCCATTGTGTAATCTTTCCACTTTTTAACACTCTGTACTAATGCATATAATTCCTTATCGTATGTAGGATATTTAACTACTTCTGATGCGCATGTCTCAGAATGAAAGCATATAGGCTTTCTATGCTACATCAACACTATCTCCATGGCATATTCACTTGCACCTGTCTCGATCTCAAATTGTTGCTGAAGATCTAGCAGTGCTAGTACTGCCATTGTATTGATCCTTTATTTCAACGTGTCGAAGGCTTTCTACTGTTTTCCTCCCAAATGAAACACTTGTTTCACACTTGTCAAAGCATGTAAAGGATTTGTAATCAAAGAAAAGTTAGCAATAAAATTTCTCCAGTATTGTGCTTCCCCTAAGAAACTTCTAACTTTTGTAGCAATCTTGGGCTTAGGCCAATTTACAATGACTTCTACTCATAGTGATCTATCTTCAATTTCACCACCCCCTACAATATAACCCAAGTAATTTAAATATGTGCTGCCAAATTCACATTTTGATAGTTTTACATAGATATTTTCTCTTTTTAACACATCTAAAACCTACTTTACATGCTTTATATGTTCATCCCATGTCTCACTAAAAACAAGAATATCATCTAAGTAGACTATTACAAAATCATCAATGACTGGCCTAAAAACATCATTCATGAAACGCATAAATGTAGCTGGAGCATTAGTCAAGCCGAAAGGCATAACCATCCATTCATAGAGTCTTTGCTTCATTTTGAAATCAGTCTTCCATACATCTTGTTTTGAAACCCTGATTTGATGTAGCCACTTCGCATGTCTAACTTAGTGAAGTAAACTACATATTTCAACTGATCTAATAAATCGTCAATGCAAGGAAGAGGATAACGATTCTTTATTGTTATTTTATTTAATGCTCATAAATCAATGCACATTCTCCACGAACCATCTTTCTTACGTACCAACACAATAGGCGATCCGCATGGTGAAGTTCTTGGTCGAATAAACCCTTGATCGAGAAATTCCTGTACCTGCTTCTTTATTTCTGCATTTTCTAGAGTTGATAACCTATACATTCCAATGTTAGGAAGATGAGTATCCGGATGCAAATAAATCTCATGTTCTATCTGTCGCTTGGAAGGAAGCCCTTTAGGCTCTTGAAACAGAATATCATAATCAGAAACAACTTTAACTAAATATTCTTTATGTTTAGGATTACGGCCTTGAAAAGCATCAGATTTATCAAGATCCTTTTCTTTTACAATCATAAGTAAAAATCGTTTACTTCAATTTATAATTCTTTTCATCTGTCCCGAATTTATGAGAGAGTATTTATCTTTGATTTTATGAGCTCTTTATACATATATGATTCCATCTTTAGTGATTTGATACTTATTTTCCCTTTGATAGAAGACAACATCTCTATCATACAAGTATGGACTCCCTAGTACAATTCCACATATATCAACCTCATCTACAAACTCCAATCCAATTGAAAAACGAAGTTTTCATTGTTTCGTAACCTATAGTTTAGTTTTATCACAGACCCAACCTAATGGGTATGGCTTTTTATGAGTTTTTGTTTCAATACCCAATTTATTTACAATTGATTCAAAAATAAAATTAACTTGAGAGACACTATCAAACAAAGTATCAATTTTAGTATGATTGGAAACAAATCTAATATGAAATAGCTCATTTCTTTTCCTCTCATCATTTTCATTATCAACAAAATGCGAAGAATTACTTGTAGATGCATGAGAATTTTTACCTTTTATATATGTAACTGTAATTTTTGTTTCATCTCCTGAATCTAATCCCAAGTCCTTTTGCATAGTAGCAGCATTCTTTCGTTCTTTATTCCTGAAATTTTTAGGCTTCAATTTTGGATGCAGTGTCCAGCAGTGTGCCTCATCATGTCCCTATTTCTTACAATGAGTACATGTAGGCTTCTCTTTCTTCATAGTGTTCGCTTTCCTTTCCTTAAATTTTTGTTTCTTCTTTTCTTTATTCTTGATTTCAATAGATTTAGATGACTTTCCAACATCATGAGATACATTTTTACCCCTAGCTTCTAGATGATTTTTTTGAACTGATAAATCATCTAATCTAGTCGGATTAAACATCAGTATGGTATGCCTCAAATAACTATGTAAGCCACCTATGTATTTCAATAATGTTTCTGGTGAGTCCAATGATATTCCTAGTGTCAAAGCTCTTTTACGAAATTCCTGAGTATAACTTTGCACACTTTGACCCTTTAACTAACATAATCTTTTCCAACACATCATAGCTTGTTGCATATAAGCCAAAGGATAAAAAAAAATTAATAGCAGAAACAAATTCATTCCATGTCGAAATGATTTTACCATGTTTTTGGAGATCTGCTTGTGTCTTGCCTTCCCACCATACAAGTGCGGTACCTCCAAGATGAAGGCTAGCAAGCTGGATCTTCTTTCTTTTTGAAACAACTTTCTGTACCCTGCAATAAACTTCAATTTGTCTTATCCAATTATCAATTTTTTTAACGTTAATCTTACCATAATAAATTGGCAAATCAAATTTTACATCTAATTTAATTGTTGGGTATACGACCAAAGTCCCACATTGACTAGAAGTGGGGTGGATCATGGGTATATAAGGATGGACAAATATCTCCATTGGTATGAGGCCTTTTGGGGTAAAGCCCATAAGCAAAGCCATGAGGGTTTAGGCCCAAAGTGGACAATATCATACCATTGTGGAGATATGTGGTGTCCAGAATCCTTACAAGTGGTATCGGAGCCATGCCCCGAAGTTAGCTAAGTGGATGAATCCTCGAATGCTGAACGAAGGTGGTGGGCCCCAGTAATATCATGATGGGATACATGGATGAGCTCGATTAGATAGGCGGTATGCTCTGGATTCTTCATGGACGTGTCCTGTTCCCAACACGGTGAAGAGGAGTTGACCTGGGATAGAGCAAGCTCTCGAGGCAGGTGGTGCTCCATGTAAGGCATGTGCTTCCAACGCATTGGAGCGGAGAAGCCTGGTTGGTAGAGAGTGGACAGATGGATAATCGTTTGAGGGGAGGCTCGATGGTCCTTTGTTCGAGGGGAGGATTGTTGGGTATACGACCAAAGTCCCACATTGACTAGAAGTGGGGTGGATCATGGGTATATAAGGATGGAAAAATATCTCCATTGGTATGAGGCCTTTTGGGGTAAAGCCCATAAGCAAAGCCATGAGGGCTTAGGCCCAAAGTGGACAATATCATACCATTGTGGAGATATGTGGTGTCCAGAATCCTTACATTAATGAAAGAGGATTTCTTCTTCTTCTTTTTAGAAGAACTAGATTTATGAGAAGAAGACGATGATGACAATGATGGTGATGATGGAGGAGATGGTGGAAATAATGTACGAGGCTTTTCCCCCAATTCTTTGTCTGGTTTAGGTGATGAAGTGCCTTGACCTTTTCCCTTTTTAAACTCATTATACATCTCTTCTACCATCGCACATATTGTCATGAAGTTGTCCAAGAATTGAGCTTCTAATCCAAATATGTGTTCTTTCGTCATCTTCTTTTGTGAAAATACCCTTCCAATATCTGGATTCACTTCAACAATTTCTCCTTCTCCTCATTTGAACTTTGACCTAGTAAGCATTCAAATCTTCACATGACATTGTCAAACCTTTAAAAATTAACCTGAAGCTCTAATACCACTTGATCTAATTTATTAAAAAGGTATTATTGACGTCTATGTGAGCATCTTATGTTATTTATTGCAATATATTGATAATATTGTGAATAACATAAACAACTTAAGCAAATGAAAACACATTCAAACACATCACCATAACAAGAATTTAATAACGAAGTTCACCAGACTTCCTGGCTACGTCTCCGGGTTCTTAGCTTCAAGTGCTGACCGCTTTATTTTGTCTTCAAAATTATTTTATAGGTATGAGCTCAAAAACAAAAGCTCAAATGAGAAAATTTACCTCACCATTGCGACGAGCTCGAAATTTCGAGTAAAATGAGGATAAACTTGCCTATATTCTGCCATTGTGACCTACATACATCCTGTAGAAATTCAAAACCACCTCTGCCTTTTAGAAAAACCACCTTTCCTGCACAAAACCACCTCGAACTGTGTGTTGGTGGTTTCCACTGGTTCGGCTCTGCAAACGTTGAAAAGAGGTTTCAATGGCTTGGTTTTCCAAGTTCCATTGCTTTGGCATGTTGGCTGGTGGACTGCATTGAAGGCGTTGTATTTATAAGGTATTGGAAGGTTGGTTTTATGTATAATTTATTAATTATTATTAAATGTAGTTGTCTTAGTTGTCTTAGATTTATTAAGCTAAAGGGCATGATCAAAGATCATGCCCCTTCACCAAGGGACACCATAAGGTTGTATTTAAAGCCTTGGTCATTCCCCATTGTAATCATCTCATATTTTATCAATAATATATATATACATTTTCGGTTAATCTGAGTTTTTATACTCCATTGGTATCAGAGCAATCGCTTTTCAGATCTATGCAATCAAATTCACCCCGGCTCCCTCCACACTATCACCACATATTCCGCACTATATCTCCCCACTTCCATCGCCCTGACTATTATCCGCCCTCAACAACTGCATACACTGCCACGTCCACTGGCAGTTGACCACTCCACATCGTTCTAACTATCGCTGTCAATTCTTGGCCATCAATAGCATTGTTCTGTTATTTTTCATTGTCATTTGTTGCAAGAATTCGCGTCTAGGTCTCTTCCTCTATCGTTTTCCCTTGTTTCACTCACATTCACACCATATATGATTCTGTCACCGTTGTTCTTTTTCTACTTTTTTTTCACCTTCCTATGTCGTGCCTACCTTTAGTGCGATTGTATATTCCGTTAAAATTTTCCATCGGGTAACTTGTGCGTTATCACCATCGTGTCATCCTTCCCGTCAACAGTCTGAACATTCGTTGCTCTTTCCACTCTGTCGTCTCCCCATCCTTTTCCACCATCAATCACTCCCCATACCTACCTTTCCCTACGCCCTTCCCACATCCTTGTCTTCCCGTTCCTCAAACATCTACCGCCATCCCACTATTCTTCCCTCCCCACTATTCGACTTCCACTGTGCCATCGTTCTCCCATGCACCGTCGACCTACCAATAAACCACTCCATCTCCGCTAACTAACCCTCTGTTATACCTCTGCCACCCATTTTTTTGCTGTCACTATGGTGGTCCCCCTGGTGGTGTCAGTGATACGCCGCCAAATAAGGTGTTAATGAATCATTTATCCACCGTAAATGGTAAACACTATGATAGGTATTTTTTTGTAAGTGAACGAGTTTTTTTAAAACAGTGTGACGTTTAAATCGGGACAGGTGTCTTTTTTTTAAAAGTGAATGAATTTTTTTTTTGATTAATAATTATAATATATATATTATATAATTTACAATCCATATATATATATATATATATAATAATAAAATTATTATTATTATTATTTAGAAAAAAAAAGGGAAAAATGGCAGATAAATATACACCACCTCAAACCTGCTCAATGACTTCATCAATGTCGATGGCTGATTTCCAAAAAAATTGATTGATCTTGAGAGTAAGATCAATAATAATTCTGATGACCTCTCCAAAAGATTAGTCAATCTTGAGGGTAAAGTTACGAGACATTCCAACGACATCAAAAAGCTTCAGGATATGAAAAATCAGATAGAAAGACAAATTTGGCTAAACCATAGCGAGTCCAAAGAAAATCATAGCCAAGCAATGCAAAAGCTAACCGACATTTTCGACAGGATAAATCAGATGCAAGGGCCAATACCCCCGAATATTGGACATAATCAACAAGACAGTTCAGTTGATTCAGGGAATCCAGAAGATCATCATGAAAAAACCGACTCTCACAAAACATCGTCCCCACACCATCAAGAAGATAGTAATGCAAATTTCCAAAACAAGCAACTCTGGAATGCATTCAACAATCAAAATCCTTTTTTTGTTCCACCATTAGCAGCATATCAACGAAGAGAAAAAATAGAGCTACCTAACTTCGATGGTAATGAAAAAGGCAGTGTTGCATGGCTTAATAAAGATGAAGAATATTTTGAGATTTACGACATTAGCAGTGATGATGAAAAAATTAAGTACGCTTCCATGAAAATAGAAGGAGAAGCATATAATTGGTATATGTGGTGGAAAAATATGATGCTTGCTATTAGTTGGAGAAAATTTAAGGATGAATTCTTTAAAAGATTCCAAGGTATCAAGGAAGAAGAATTCTTCTCAACATTCATCAAATTGCGTCAAAAAGGAGATGTGGATGAGTACACTCGAGAATGGGAGACCTTAGCAACATGAGTACCTAGATTGTCAGAATCTCGTTTAGTCCAGTCTTTCATTTCGGGACTTAAAATCCATATACAAGTAGAGCTCGAGCTTCACGACATTACATCAATAGAACTAGCAAGACAAAAAACAAAAGATGTTGAAAAGAAATATGAAAATTTATATTGGTCAAAACCGGAAAGAGTATATTCAAGACAAAGGTTTTCTCAATCTACAAATGTAGATAACACAAAATATGTCCCACCACATCTTCGTGAAGGAGACAAATCTAACATGGAAATACTAAGGATGAGAGAGGTAAAGTGCAAACGTTGTGGTGAAAAGTGGGACCCTAAGCATAGGTGTGCTAATGGAAAAGAAAAAAAAAATATGTATATCTGTGAAGCAACTAATGACTCTAACAATGATGATTCAGATGTAGAGGGAATGGAAGAAAACCCAAATTTTTCTCCAGAAGTAGATGATAAAAGCATTCCACAAGTGTCATTATCAACTATGACAGGTATATCATAGCCTCGGACACTAAAATTAAAAGGACATATTAAGGAGAACAACGTAATGGTTCTCATCGACATCGGCAGCACCCACAATTTTCTAGATTCAACCATGGCCAAAAGACTTAATATTTTTACTTTTCCCATGCCTAATATGAAGGTAATGGTGGTCGATGGTAAGAATATTGAGCAGGTAGGGAAATTCCATAAGGTCAAATTATAGATTAAATACTTTAATTTAGAATCCCCATGCTATACCGTACCACTAGGAGGAGTAGATGTGGTCTTAGGAATTCAATGGCTACAAACCTTAGGTACTTATTCTGCGAACCATCAGAAACAGTTTATAAGCTTTAAGTGGGAAGGGCAGAAGCACAAGTTATATGGATTCCAAGCACTAGAAAATCAAATTGTATCGCCATCCCATATGATGAAGATGGTTCGAAAATGAGCGCCAGCCTATATAGTATAATGTCATCAGTTAGAAATGCTATCTACAAAAATGATCAACAAAGAGTCACCAAAAGTACAAGGACTAATTCAGAAACACAAAAAATTATTCCAAGACCTGCCAATGAAAATGCCTCCTAATAGGGGAATCGAACATATAATAAAGTCAAGGCAGAATCAGACCCTATCAACATCAAACCTTATCGCTACTCGCATCACTAAAAGACTGAAATGATGAAGATAATCCAAGACCTTTTGAAATGTGGGGTCATCTCAAAAAGCAAGATTTTGTATCTCATCGTAGTTATATTGGTAAGAAAGAAGGATGGATAATTCCGGCTATGAATTGACTACAGAGGATTAAATAATATAACAATTAAAAATAAGTTTCCAATCCCCTTTATCGATGAAATGCTAGATGAGCTACATGGTGCAAAATACTTCTCTAAGTTAGACTTAAGGTCAGGCTATTACCAAATCAGAATCAGGTTGGAAGATATACCAAAAACTGTGTTCCAAACACATGAAGGTCACTACGAGCTTAAATTAATGCCCTTTGGGTTAACAAATGCACCAGATACGTTCCAAGATACTATGAAAAAATTATTTTTTTACATATCTTAGGAAATTTGTACTAGTATTTTTTGATGATATTTTAATTTATAGTAAAAATTGGAAAGATCACTTGCAGCACTTGGATAAAGTTCGTACATTATTATAAGAGCATCATTTTTATGCTAAGAAATCCAAATGCACCTTTGGAAAAGAAGAAGTCGAATATCTGGGACACATAATATCCCATGAAGGGGTAAAAGTGGACCCTTCTAAAATCAAGGCTATAAGGGAATGGAATAAACCAGTGAATATATCCAAGCTAAAAGGATTCTTAGGACTAACGGGATACTATCGAAAATTTATTAAAAACTATGCACACAGAACTGCACCTCTTACAAATCTTTTAAAGAAAAATTTGTTTCAATGGAATGAAGAAGCAGGAAAGTATTTCGAAGAATTGAAGGAAGTAATGTCTAATGCACTGGTGTTGGCAACTCCCAATTTCCCTAAACCATTTATCATCGAATGTGATGCCTCTGGATTTGGTATATGTGCAATATTAATGCAAGAAGGGCACCCTATCGCTTTTGAGAGTAGGAAGCTCAATAAGCGAGAGCGTCTCAAATCCACATACAACAAGGAAATGCTCGCAATTGTGCATGCATTGGCCAAATGGAGACAATATCTGTTAGGGAGTAAATTTTCCATTCGAACGGATCATAACAGTCTTCAGTATCTCCTCCAACAAAAAACACTCTCTGAAGAACAAAAAAGTGGATTTAAAAAATTTCCACCTTTGACATGGAGATATTACATAAGAAGGGGAAAGACAATGTAGTAGCAGATGCCCTGTCTAGGAAGGACAAAGAACCAACACTACTTGCAGTCTCAGTTGTTGTTCCTGAATGGCTTAATGAGATTCGAAGTGAGTATGCCAAAGATCCAGAAATGTTGGCTATAATCAATAATCTCCCAGGAAACTCAAAATTTGAATAGAAGAACGATATCTTATGGTACAAAGGAAGAATTTATCTAAACACCAATTCCAAGTTTATGTCAAAAATACTCAAGGAATCACATGATTTCATGTCATCCAGGCACGTAGGATATTTTAAAACCTACTACATTGCACATCAGTCATTCTTTTGGAAGGGTATGAGTCACGATATTCAAAAATATGTAGCAAAATGTGACAAATGTGAAAGAAATAAAAGTGAAAATATTATGACACCTGGGCTACTTCATCCCTTAAATATTCCGAATCAGAAATGGGAAGAAATATCAATGGATTTTATTGAAGGGTTACCTGTATCTGATGGAAAGGATAAGATCTTCGTAGTAGTCGATAGACTCACTAAATATGCTCACTTTATTGCTATAAAGAAAATAGACTCTGCAAAGCAAATTGCTGAGATATCATTTCAAACATATTTATAAACTACACGGATTCCCAAAATTCATTGTGAGTGACAGAGATGCCAAATTTAAGGGAAATTTTTGGAAAGAATTTTTCAACCATATAGGAACCTACCTAAACATGAGCTCAGCTTACCACCCACAAACAGATGGACAAACAGAGGTTGTCAATAAATGTTTGGAAGCTTACCTACGTTTTTATGCTACAGAAAAGAAAAATAAATAGGTTCAATGGTTGCATCTCGCTGAGTGGTGGTATAATTCTACTTACCATACATCAACAAAAATGACTCCATTCCAAGCTTTATATGGATATGAGCCCCCGAAATGGAAAGATATCGCTTCAGTCCAGTCAAACCTACCAGCAGTTAAAAACCAGCTAGAAGAACACCAAAAGGTCGTCCAATTCCTAAAAGAAAATCTAAATATTCCACAGAACCATATGAAGCAACAGGCTAACTACAATAGAACCGAGAGATCATTTGAAGTTGGAGACTGGGTATTTTTCAAGCTCCAACCGTACAAGCAATTGTCCCTGGAACAAAAAGGGAAACATAAATTAGCCCCAAAGTTCTATGGACCATACCAAATCAACAAAAATTTCATTCAATTCGCTTATGGTTTAAGTCTTCCAGTTACAAGTTGTGTTCACAATGTCTTCCATGTGTCATGCTTAAAAAGGGCACTTGGTGACCATCAGTCAGCCCAAACAACACTTCCATTTTTAGATGATGAAGGAAGGATCATTTTGGAGCCCGAAAGTATCCTCTCTACCCAATAAAAGAAGCTATGATCGCGTGTTATTACGGAATACTTAATCAAGTGGAAGGATTTTCCCGAAGAAGAAGCCTCTTGGGAAACTGAAGCATTTCATCAACAACACCTGTCGTTACGTATGCTTTGAGGAAAAATCATATTTAAGAGAGGGGAAATGTTATGTATAATTTATTAATTATTATTAAATGTAGTTTTCTTAGTTGTCTTAGGTTTACTAAGCTAAAGGGCATGATCAAAGATCATGCCCCTTCACCGAGGGACACCATAAGTCTGTATTTAAAGCCTTGGTCATTCCCCATTGTAATCATCTCATCTTTTATCAATAATATATATATATATACATTTTTGGTTAATCTGATTTTTATACCCAGTTTGAGGTCAAAACTCGCCCAACCCTTTCGTCGAATCTTCTGTTTATATATATATATATATATATATATATATATATATGGTAACAATTATATTATCGAAGAAATAATTATCATATTAAGGGTTCCCGAGGTACATATATGTCTATATATATATATATATATATATATATATATATATATATATATATATATATATATATATATATATATTCACTCGGTGTGGTTCATGGTCACTGAGTGGCCACTACATCCACGAGTAATAATCTGGTAGATCCACCCGAAGGGATCAGCCGTCGGCTTTAATTTCGGGGCCTAACCCCAAGGGCGTCGAGGAGATTTGACCCCGTGACCTTCCATATGGCAAGGTACTTTAGCAACGGGAACTTGACCATGTGAGCTATCCCTTGGGGCTTGTCTATTGTATTATGTAATATATATATATATATGCGCAAGATTTAAACCTTTGATAAGGTTCTAGCGGTCGTGGGGTTGACTCCAACCGTCCGTACCTTTTCCGGTGGAAACATCCGATTCACATTTAAATACAAATCTTCATATTAAATGCCAAGCGATACCGTGGGTCATCCGTTGAGCAGAATCCGGCGAAGTCTTATCATTCAGGGAGGTTAGGGGTTCAATCCTCCCTGATCCCCAAATTTTTGAAATGAGGCCAAAGTGGGCAAAATCTAGGCTGCCATGTGTTAGGCCCAGATTGGCCCATTCTGTCCAATAAAACTATCACATGTCACTGATCCTGTTGACATCGTTCTAGAAATGTGGTGTATTCTCAGGATGACACATGTCTCGCTGACATCATCCTGACCGTTGACCGTTGACTTTGACTTTGACTTTTTGTCATTTTTCCCTAATTTGTCATAAAATTTGACTAGCCACATCTTCTTCATACAAACTCAGTTTTATGTGTCATTCGCACAGTTGGAATCCTGTCGACGAGCACTTCAACTTGATCTTTTTTTCATCTACATTTGAAGACTTTAATCTGAAGGAAAAATTGAATCCATTTTGGATCAAAGAGAAGAATAGGTGGGGAGAATATATCAAGAAATTTAGAAGAGAAAAAAGAAGAGATGGCACAAGGAGGTGAGCACGTTCAGTTAGATGGATCATGATTGTCTAAAAGGAAGCCTCAGTTTGTAAGGTATTGATTAGCCTATGGAGAGAGATATCATCACAAATAAATAAGAGGAAGAAACACTTCATAATGTGTTCTAATTGTTTGAGCTAGAGGAAGTTCAAGTAGTAGACATGATATAGCCTAAGAAAAGTGGATCTAATCCAAACCAACCACCCTATGAATTTTAAAAGCCTAGAGGTAATCCAAAATTTTTATTCTAATTTTGACTTGAAAGCATCTTTTCTTAGTAGTTTGGGAATATATAGCAGTAGTGAAAACAAAATGAAGGTGGGAATACAAGTAGAAGTGGCATATGTTATGTTTGAATTTTAGTTCTAATTATTCAAACATGTCCATAAGGTTTTATCTTAGTGAACAACCCAACCAACAATATGGTTATAGTAGTTCTAAGAACTTTATGAAGGGTGATAATGATGAAAACCACATTGATTCTTATGTGGATTCATTTGGAGGGTGAAAAGGATTGTAGAGCTAGTTTATAAGTTGATAAATTTCCTAACCACATTGTCGGGGAAGCTTCTCTAATGGTTCCTGAAGTTCATATAGATTTATCTCTAGGGTGTAGCTAAGGCCTTGGACGAATTAAAGGTGATATTTATATCTAAGTTCTAGAGGCTAAACATTGAACAACAAAAAATCACTAAGATAAAGGAAATTAAGAAAATGGTTGGAGAAAGTTCTGAGGAGTATGATGAAAAATTACAAAACTTAATCAACAAACTCTCTTACACTATCCATGAAACTCAACACAAATAATGATCCATTAAAATTTTGTTGCTCTTTAATAGTGTACAATTAATGAGATAGTCGTGGGTGGCATAGAGGGATGTCTTATTTTAGGCCATGAGGATAGAATCTTGTAGGGTGAACATCCATTTTACTAAAAAAATTCATGCTTGTTAGGATCTAAGAGATAATTATGTAAGGAGTTCCTTCTAGGTAAAGGACATGAGTATTGTTATTGTTAAAGGGGGTAGCCTACAAGGATACATTGGTAGCTATTGATGCAAGAGCATAATTTCATAAATTTATTTCAAAATTTGTATTTGTCTTTGAGAAGGTCTTAGAGATTTCTAGAAGAGGAAGTTGGTTTCCTTATTGCCCTATAATTCTGTAGAATTTCTAATTACATCTTTAGGATAGGAAATTTTAGTAATTTTAGGTAGAAGTTAAGATTTTGTTTGATTTTTAAGGCCTCATAGTCATTAGGGAAGTTGATTCTTAGGATTAGGATTACTTTTGGAATCCTATGTATTTTTCAAACTCCAATACACCAAGGAAAATACGTGTAAGATATTTGGGGAAAATTTGATTTTCCATAAAGTGTAGATCAGATTTGGGGACCTTGTAACTCTTTTCCTTGGACCCTACTTGTGCTTAGATATTGTATTTGGATCGGTTAGCAAGAAAAAACATAATATGCCCAAGAATATTAGTGTTGGAGCACCTATGGTTTAGGAGAAAGGATAAGTGGTTCTAGGAGTTAAGGGGTTTAAAGGTTTAGGAGTAAGGGGCTAAGGGTAAAGGGTAAAGGGTTAGGGGTTAGGGGTTAGGGGTTTTAGGGGTTAGGTGTTTGAGGTTAGGGTTAGGGTTTAGGGGTTTAGTGGTTGAGGGGGTTATGGTTTAGGGGTTTAGGGGTTAGGGGGTTAGAGGTTAAGGACTTAGTATTTAAGGGCTTTAGGGGTTAACGGTTAGCCATCGAGGGCTTACAGGTCAAGGGATTTAGGGGTTAAGTGCCTAAGGGTTATGGTAATTAGGTGTCAGCGGGTTAAGGGATTAGGGGTTAAGGGTTAAGGTTCAAGGTTTAAGAGGATATGGGATTAGGGTTTATGGGTTTCAAGGATTATAAGTTAGGGATTAGGGGTTAAGGAGTTAGTGGCTTGGGGTTTAAGGGATCAAGCGGTTAATTTGTTATGAGTTATGAGTGTAGGGGTTAATGGATGTGACTTTTTGGTTAAAGGGATAGGCACTTAGGTGGTTATGGGTTGTGATAATGTGGCCCCTAATCCCCTTATCACAACTATTGGGGGTTCCCCTATCAATTGCTCTCATTGCCTTACTTATAGGCCCCCTATCCCCTATACCACAAGGCCCCAAGGCTCCTTCTCATTCTATAATGTTAGGATTATAGATCTGAGTAAACCTTGCATGAGCCTCTCACTTCTACCCATCCATGCTACCCTTATGACCCCTTACCCCATTCAATACACCAAAATATCCCCCTCCCTCAAAATTCATGATAATTGAACATTTGGAGGCGATCATTTAACAAAAAATTCTAAAACTTTCATTTTAATGACTTTTTTTTGGGGGGGGGGGGGGGTTGTCCAAAAATGCCTCCGTAAGTTACATTTTCATGACCTTTCAGGGTGATTCGGGGATTCTAAGTTGAGAAAAACAAATACCATGAACGTGCAAAGAATCAAATGAGTTGAAGGGATAAAAAACATACCACCCATAATGAACTTTTTCATCCAAAGATTATTCCATGTTGGGCCACAACAAAACCTTTCGATAAAAATTTAATGTAGCCTACTGCTACAAAGGAAATTCAAACCACAACTTGTTGTTCCACTTCTAATTTTTACCCAAAATTACCTCATATTTAAAGGTATCACCATATCTTATACCAAACAAAATTCAAAAATTAGATATCCTTTAGAGAAATAGGATCATAAAAAAATAATGAACCATACATATTAATGAACCTTATTTTATATATTAATATTAGGATGGGCCTATTTTGTTCTTGTAAAGAGAGAAAATTTCCTAGATACTGATAAATCCTTATGCATTACCTGCATTCTAATGAGTTAACAAAAATGGCACTAGGAGAGTGATGATATTATGTTTTTGGCAAAGATATTTTTATCCCTTCCTCCAACACCAAGATTCTTCTTGTATGTTGCAGCAAAAATGGAAATCCCCAATGGAGATCATTGCCTTCACAATCACTACTCCATTTATATTGGTGTCTTGGGAATAAAATCAAACTCTTTTATGCTAGAGCTATTATATCTCATTTCATTGAGCTACAATGATAGGTGAGAGATATGCATAACTCATTAAAGGTGTATCAAGAGGCTATTAGTCTATTGGCTATAGAATTGGACTCTTTTTATTTGAAACTTAAGGAAATGGAAAAGATGTGGAGACAATCTCCATTCTTCTTCTTTCACCGATCCATGTAAAATAACTGAAGCAAATAGTCTCAACCCGTTAGAGAAGGAAAGTTGAGAAAAAAAATTAGCATGAACAAAAAAAGAATCCAATGAGCTGAGCCGAGAGGGCTCTCCCTTTGTAAACAAGCATCCATAGACTTGCTAGAGTTAGTATGAATCTTTGCTAGAAGGTGAGTAGTCTTTACATCACCAACCACATCCAATAGAAAGGTACCAACCCCTAAAATAAAAATGATGTCTCCAAATAAGGTGTATTCAATACTAATAATATCATCTTATGAATCTATTACAATATGATTTACAAAGTACGTTTCCATACATGTGTGAAAGAAACAATCCATCAGGTTAGCAAAAGGAAGTATTTTTGAAGGCTTCAAGAAACCCCCTTAAAGGAGACAAGAAGGGTTTGAAACCATAGAATACAAGTTGATCTATGAACCCTAGTTCTACAACTCTTAGGAGATATGTTACTAGTCAATAGTCTAATCTTAGATGATATCCTAATCTCAAATCAATCTTCGAGAACATTTTTTTTCCCTTCAATTGATCGAACAAATCATCAATCCTCATTCTTAATGGTCACCTTGTTCAATTGCATGTAATGAATGCACAACCTCAAAGTACCATCCTTCTTCTTCATAAACAATATTGGTGTGCCCCATGGTGATACACTTGGCCTAATGTATCCCTTGTCAAACATTTCCTTCAATTGCAACTTTAGCTCTACCAACTGTGGAGTGCTCATCTTGTATGGTTTTTTTGATGTTGGTGTTGCCCCTGGTACCAACTGAATAGAAAAATACACTTCCCTATGAGGTGAAAACTCTGAAATATCTACAGGAAATACATCTTGAAACTTTTGTAAAACCAGGTACTTGCTCAAGACATCTACATCCTCAACTTTCTTATCTTTGTCACTAGAAATATGTATTGCAAATAACACACACATATTCCTGCAACTACACTTCGTCTGCATAGTTTTCACCATTCTAACCGATGTTTCCTTCATCTTACCTTGCAAGACTCTTTGTTCTTCATTGTCATCCAAGCTCTCAATAGCTTTTTCATATCAGTCCACTTTGGTCCTATGGAGATACAACCAGTCCATACCCAAAAGCATTATACGAACCCAATGACAATACATTCAAATGTGTTGATGTATACATACCATTCAACTCAAATGCATAACCTCTTACCCAATGATGAACTCGATTCTTTGTAACTATATCCAACTACACTAATCAAGACCCTGCATGTGCTTCTTTATTAAAATCACACTTATCCACAAGGTCGGGATTAACATAATTATAATTAGATCCAGGGCCAACCAAAATAGAAACAACTTGATCATAAATCTTACCGTCCATCTCGATAATAGATGCCTGGTGATCTGCCTTCCTACTATCCAAATCTGCATAGATCCAAGGAACACTTTGTCCAACATATCCCATTTTTTGTGCTTCCTGAGCACTCTAAATATATGGTCTAACACCTTTATGTTGTGTAAAATCTCTCATGTGATGATCTTTGTGACAAGCCCAACATTGTATAGGCTTTCAACCTACACCCTTATTCATCTCCTCAAACTAAAATCCCTGCCTTTGTTAGATGCATTGAACTTCTTGTGCAGTGTTGCATTCTCTTTGTTACCTGTGTCCTAAGGCCTTGCTCACTTCTTATCCCATTTGCCTATATTCCTTTCAGTACCTTTCCAATTTGTTTTAGTCTCAGATCTATGCTTTAATTGTTCATAACAATGCTTTAGCTTCCAGATGGCTTCCTCCAATTATCTAGGCTCAACCCTCAATTGGTGATTCCACCTCATGATCGAACATCACTAGCCATCACCATATTGGTCTCTACCCAAGTTGTTTAGGGCTCCAACACGTTTGTTCCAACCAGGGCTTCCAGGATTAGTAACTCAACCCACGGTTGTTGTCAGGCTTCTAGAGCATTTTTCGAACCAGGGCTTCCAGGATTAGTAACTCAACCCACCAAGGCCTTCCAGAGCATTTTTCCAACCAAGGCTTCTAGAAACTGTTGGACCCTTAGTTAAACTGAGAGGGGGGGCGTGAATCAGCTTAACACAGTCATGTAGTCTTAAAACTTTTCAATAAACCTTATTTACACCTTCATTTCATGTCCAAATTAATATGTAAGTAATCTTAGAATGTGAACAGTAAGTATTAATATAATATAACAGTAGACTTAATATGAGAGCAACAGCCCCGGATGCGGGTGTTACAAATGCGAATTAATGTGATGGGCTGGCGGGCTGCTCCTCTCTGCCGCCATCTGCCTCATGGGTACGACGTGTTAAATGGCATTATGCCCAACGCAAACAACCATTTATGCTTCCCCCATTCCAACGCTGCTCGCCCTGCAAACTCTGGCTCTCGCTCGTCTCCGGCTGTGGTGAGGCATTCCTCCGCATGCTTGAGAGGGATTCACAGTATGATGGCAATCACGTTTGCAGATAGGATTCGCTTGGGAAGGACGGCTTGGGAGCCTGCGGTGATTCGGCGCGCTGTGGGTGGCATTCACTCGCATCATGTTTTAAACCTGCTCTCGGCTCCCACCATGTATCATTCTGTTGTCAACAATTGCAGCGTCTGCCGGAGGGAAAGTGTCGACCAGCGCTTGCAGCATTTCAGTAGAAGAGAGGTTCGTGGTTTGCTCAGCGCCTGGTGGAGTGTTGATCAAGTGCTGCATTTGTTGTGTTTCCAGGACTACCTCGCGAGGGTTCTCTCTGTGGTTTGGAAGGCTCTCAGGCTTCCGCTTCCATTCAACATGCCCAGACTTCGCCATCGAATGAGAAGCAGTCGGGGTAGCTCGAGGAGCCGCCCTTCTCCTGCCAGTCCCTCTCCTGACTCTTCTTCCTTTGGGGAAGGCTCAAGTCGTTATCCTCGCACTCGTTCTGGTCGAGGGAGCTCTCATGGCCACCATCTGTTCTGGGGTCCTCACACGCACAGGCCTCCTGCTTCCTATGCCCCAACCATCGGCACGGCCAGGTTCACCTTCAACAGCAATCTCAACCGCCCTCGCATTACCGCCATCCTTTCAGTGGTTTTCCTTGAAGATATCGTTCCTGGGGATGACTCGCTTCCTTCGGCTCCTGCTCCGGACACTCAGTTTTCTGCCTTTAATCTCGAAGGGAGCAATCCTCAGGCTCCGCCTCCGCCTCGCCCTGCTGATCCTGTCGTTGATGAAGAAATGCTTTCCGCCGAGCATGTCTCCCAAGCTGCTCCTGACGAACCTGCTTCGGGCATGCACGCCTCCGGATGGTGCAGAATCGAAGAGGTGCCCCCGGAAGATTAAATGGGTTTGTTGTCTGGTCATCCCAATGTCTCTGTTTCTCAAACCTACGCGTTTTTTCTGCTTTGGAAGTTTTGCTATGTTTATGGCCCTTCTTTGTATCTCTGGGGTCAAAGTATGCTACAGAAAACCATGGTTATGGTCCCCTGCGTGGGCATCGACAGTCTACAACACTGTTTTTTCTGATTTTCTGCCTCATGAGCAGCAGTTTATGACTACGGTCCAGATGTAATTTTACCAGCTTGTTAATAGATAATTTTACTTAGAAAAAAAAAAAATATGAGAGCAACAGGTATTAAGAAAATGATATAAATCAAATAAACACATAAACATCATGCACAGAGACACCAGATATAAGTGGAAACCCATAAAGGGAGAAAACCACATCTTATTATAGTTGTGATTCAAAGGCAAGCTCCAACTCCCTCTCACCACTGTTTTCTGCAGGCACCAACCTACAGGAGGCTCCAACCTCAATTCTGCAAGCTACAACTTGCAAGGAAGCACCAAATCCCTTCAATTTTCTGCAGGAACCAACCTACAGGAGGCTCCAACCTCAGTTAGCTACAACTGACAGCTATCAAGCTACAACTTGATAGGGAAGCTCCAACTTCCTCAATTTATCAAACTGAATGTTTGTTGATTTACCTCAGATATTAGCTCTATTATGTAGCTTCTCTTTCTGCTCTTCTTTTCTTAATCTTATCTGCCTCACTCTTCTATACTTTGTATTCTCTATTTTGCTCTCTCCACCCTTTTTTTTCCTTCGGCTTTTGCATATCAAGATGATATTATTTATAAGGATTTTCTTGTGACTGTTAGAATTCCTCAATGAATTTGGAATGGATAGCCATACCTCTTCGCTTTCTTCCTTTTCATTTCTTTCACTTGCTCATTCAGAAAATATACCAACATGCATTAATTTCAATATTATAGTGGGAGCTTTGTTTTCCTTAGGAGACTTGCCAATGCATCACAAACAATAAAAAATCAATTAAAAACATTTACATTCAAATTACAATGAGAATTCCAGCTCAACTCATTTAGTCTTTTGGCTTTTCTTTGACAGTGTTTGTCTTTTTTGTGACTGTGCTTTATCTCTTTTCAACTCTGTTTTCTTTTTTGTCCTCTGCTGTGGTGTAACTGTTGCATACATGTAACTGAGCTTTTTATACCAACTAACTGTAAATTGGGCATTTTCTAACGTTTTTGTACTTAGCAAGTGTCTTGTTGATGTGGAATGTTCCGCAAGCGGAACATACATACACCACAATTGTTTTATGTTCACAATCTCCCTCCACCTTGGGCTGAGGCCCGTGGGTCCACAACCCACGCGGCATAATTTAATACAACCGCAAACACAACTTTAGCTCTCGGCTTAATTATAAGATGTTTTAATCATATAATCTGCCCTTTTAATACAACTTAACACACTCTTGGCGTAATAGAAAAAAAAATTGTTTAATACATAAAATGCCCTTTCGGGCCCACCATCTGAGCTTGCATTGTCCTCCGATAGCGATTGATCGCAATCGCAACTCGAATACTCCCGATGCGATTGTTGTATTATGTGTCCGATGCGATTGACCACTCCTGCTCCAATTTCAATTGATCACTCCTGCTCTGATTGCGATTGATCACTCCTGCTCCGATTGCGATTGATCGCAATCCCGACTCGAATACTCCGATGTGATTGAGTCTTTAACCCGGAACTCAACCATATATGAAACCTGATTTATAGACTCATCGGGTCCGGAACTTAATCGCAATCGCAAGTTCCTGTATGGACGTTCTGCTTCTTTGTTTTTCTCTGATGCGATTTGGTAAGGGGTCCCACCATATAATACTTTGTTTTTTGCACTTATATAGGCTTTGAGTCGATGAGATTAAGCCGGATTTCAAACTTTTCAAGCCATTGTTTATATTCCCATCGGATCCGGGCTCTCAATCGCAATCGCAATTCTTTGGTTTATACGTTCCACTGCACTTATAATCTCTGATGCGATTGGGTAAGGGGTCCCACCATATAATACTTTGTTTGATGCACTTATATAGGCTTTGAGTCGATGCGATTAAGCCAGATTTCAAACTTATCAAGCCGCTGTTTATATGCCCATCGGATCTGGGCTCTCAATCACAATCACAATTCTTTGGTTTATACGTTCCGCTGCCCTTATAATCTCCAATGCGGTTGGGTAAGGGGTCCCACCATATAATAATTTTTTCTTTGAATCTCGCACTACATATGGCTATACATATGTATATATATTCTTTAGTCCTTTGTATATAAAGTGCAATATATACTTTTCCGCTGGAGTATATGATTCCCAGAATGAGATTTATATTATATATGCATTACATTGATGCTTGGGTTATGATTCTCGGAATGAGATTTATATATATATGCATTACATTGCCGCTTCAATATTTAGTGTATCTTCCAGTGGGGTAGGCGATTCTCGGAATTTATTTTTATATATATATAAGGCCCGACTGGGTAATTCTCAGAATTAAGGTACATATATATATATATATATATATATATATATATATATATATATATATATATATATATATATCCGCCGGGTGAGGTAAGTTCTCAGAATAACGGTTGTGTCTCTGCCTCTACTACTTCTGTTGCTATGCCTACACTCTCTGCTTTGATAACGGCTGCGCCTTTCACCTCTGCCTGCGATAACGGTTTCTACCTCTGTATTCCTTCCCTCATCTCTGCCCCCATCTCCTCTATGTTCGCTTCTCTTGCCTACCGGCCCATCTCCTTTGCTTCCTTATTTTTCTTCTTTGCTGCCTCCATTGCCTGTCTCTGTCTTTGCTTCCCCCTTTGCCTGTCTCTGTCTTTGTTTCCTCCTTTTCCTATCTCTGTCTTTGCTGCCTCCTTTGCCATCAATGAAAACATTTCCAATAGTCTCCCCCTTTGGCATTGATGGCAATAAAATTCCTCTTTTTTCCCGATAGGATCCTTTCTCCTGTTGCTTGCTCTTCTTACTGTTGCTTTCTCTTCCTCCCCCTTTGACATCAATGGCAAGGGGTTTGAATTTTTAGTGAAGCTTCTATTCTCTGATGCTGTGTTTTTATCCTTTTTCAACATTTCATGCATTTCCGGGTTAAATTTCCTAACTTCGTACACTGCTGCTCCAAAATTTGGATTTGATACACATTGGGTTCACTATTCTTCCGTGTTCAGTTCACATCGGTTTCACCATTCTTCTTCTGCACCACTGACCCTTTTGCCTTTTTATTGATTCTTTTATGTTGACTGTATTATTGTCATAATCCCTTTGATCCTGAGGACCTGTTTTCATGCTTCCCTTGCTGGTTGATCTTTCCCTGAGAATGATATTTTCGTTTCTATTCTCCCACTAAAACTGTGCTTTCTCTTCATATTAGAGAGTAGCATCTACAGATACTACCCCTAGTCTGTCTCTCAAATATTCAAATGGCTCTCTAGCAATTGGTTTGGTAAATATATCTGTTGTCTTTTCTTTAGTTGGTACATACTTCGGTTTTACTATCTTCTGAGCCACTTGTTCTCGGAGGAAATGATACTTTATTGGGATATGTTTATTCTTTGAGTGAAGCACAAGATTTTTAGATATACTTATAGCACTTGTATTATCACATTTAATTGAGATAGGTTCATTAATTCTTACCTTCATGTCTTGAAGAGTCTTCTTCATCCACATGACTTGTGTACAACATGTTGTTGCTGCTATATATTCTTCTTCTGCTGTAGACAGAGAGATAGATGTTTGTTTCTTGCTTAACCATGCCACCAAACTTTCTCCTAGATAGAAAGCACCTCCACTTGTGCTTTTCCTGTCATCCATATAATTGGCCCAATCTGCATCTGTGTAGGCTGTCAAGGTGAAGCTTTTGCCTTTAGGATACCAAAGTCCATACTGAGCTGTTCCTTGTAGATATCTGAATATTCTTTTCACTGCAAGAAGGTGATTTTGTTTAGGTGCTGCTTGATATCTAGCCACTAGTCCTATTGCTAGCATGATGTCTAGTCTTGATTCTGTCAAATACAACAGACTTCCTATCATGGATCTATAGAGTTTTTGATCTATATCTGCAGACCCATCATCAGCACACAGCTTGCATCCCGTGATAATGGGAGTTGTCACAGGTTTGCAGTCCTCCATTTTGAATTTTTTCAGCATTTCTTTTAAGCATTTTTCCTGAGAGATGAATGTGCCTGTGTTATTTTGCTGAATTTCAAGTCCTAAGTAGAAACTGAGTTCTCCAATCATGGATATCTCAAACACTAATTTCATCTCCTCAGCAAACCCTTTTGCAAGTTCATCTCTATTGCTTCCAAACATAATATCATCGACATATACTACAACAATCAGAAGTTCATTTTCATGGGCTTTTATGTATAGATTGCTATCTACTCCACCTCTCTTAAAGCATTTTTTTTGCAAATATTTATCTAGTCTTGAGTACCAAGCACGCGGACCCTGTATCAGTCCATAAAGATCCTTCTTCAATCTACATACATAATCTTCTTTGTCTTTTAATGAGAAGCCTTCTGGCTGTTCCATGTAGACTTCTTCTTCTAAGTCTCCATTCAGAAATTCAGATTTTACATCCATTTGATATACCTTGAAGTTTTGGTAGCAAGAAAAGGGTAGAAACATTCTGATGGCTTCCATTCTGGCTACAGGGGCAAATTTTTCATCGTAATCAAGTCCTTCGACTTGTGAATATCCTTTGCAGACCAGTCTGGATTTATTCCTGATTACTTGTCCTTGATCATTCATTTTGTTTTTGAATACCCATTTTGAACCAATGATATTTTTCTCAATTGGTCTTGGAACTAGTTCCTAGGTATTGTTCTTCTCAATTTGGTCCAATTCTTCATTCATTGCTTTTACCCAAGACTTGTCCTTGCTGGCTTCTTCAAATTTATTTGGCTCTATTTGTGACAACATGGCTATGTATACCTCTTCAGTTTGTTCTGTTAGCTACCTTCTTGTTTGGACCCCTGCTTTCTTGTCTCCTATGATCTGATCTTCGGGATGATTCTTCTGAGTGTATCTTGAGGGGGCTTTCGAGCTCAGCCCTACATCTTCTGTTGTCTTGCTTGTTTCATCATCATTTTGGTCTTCTTCTTCATGGTTGTTTGATAGACTGCAACATTCTGTATCTCTTGTATTGTTTGGAAGTTCTTCATCAAATCTCACATCAATACTTTCAACTATTTTCCGAAGAGTCTTGTTGTAGCACCTGTACCCTTTACTTTTGGAAGCATATCCTATAAATATCCCTTCATCTGCTCTTGCATCAAATTTGCCAAGATTTTCATCATTATTCTTTATGTAACACTTGCTTCCAAAGATTCTTAAATGTTTGATTGAAGCTGGCTTTCCATGCCACTGTTCATAGGGATTCTTGTCACTGTTTGGCCTTAAGTGAGCTTTATTAAGGATATGTACTGCTGTGTGCACTGCTTCTACCCAGAAGGTTTGAGAAATATTATTCTCTTGCATCATGGCTCTGGAAATTTGTTGAACAGACCTGTTTTGTCTCTCTGCTACGCCATTTTGCTGAGGTGTTCCTGCACTAGTAAATTGTTTCTTTATCCCATGTTCATTGCATAGTTCAGCAAAGTCATAATCTGTAAATTCACCTCCTCTGTCTGATATGATGCATTTCAGCTTGCATCTTGTTTGATTTTCTGCTAATGCTTTGAAGATCTTAAATTTTTCCAGAGCTTCTGATTTATTCTTGAGAAATTCAACCCATGTCATTCTGGAGAAATCATCTATTATCAGCATGAAGTAGGATTCTCCACTTGGTGTTTTAGTTCTTGCAGATCCACACAGATCCATGTGCACAAGCTGGAGTGGTCTTCTTGTTGATAACTCCTCTTTGGCCTTGAAGGATGTGCGAGTCTTTTTACCTAATTGACATGATTTGCATATGGTATTAGAAGGTCGCTTTATTTCTGTCCTGTCTTTGACATCTTTCTTCTTACTTAGTCTGATGATGTGACCGAAGCTGAGATGTCCCAACCTTTTATGCCATAACCATGACTCTTCTAGTTTGCTAAGATGACATGCTTCATCTTCCTCTTTCACAATGTAAACATTACTTTCTTTTCTAACTCCTTTGAGAAGAGTCTTACCTGTGGTGCTTGATCTGACTTCACAATCTTGTGCTCTAAAAATAACTTCACAGCCTTTGTCACACATCTGACTGACACTTAGTAAATTTGCTTTCATCCCATCGACAAATAGTACATCTTGGGCCTTTCCTCTACCATTGTCTATGTTGACTGAGCCTTTTCCCTTGATCTTACCTGATTTATCATTGCCAAAAGTAGCATTGCCAAATTTCTTTTCATCAAGAGTTATAAACTTTCTTCTGTCTCCAGTCATGTGTTTTGAGCAACCACTATCCAAGTACCACTGACTTTTCAAGTCTTGATCAATTAGAGCTAGGTCACATTTATTCACTTTCTTTATCCACTGGAGGCCCCCTTTTGTTTGGTATATTTTGTGTGGTGGTGAACTACAGCTTCTTAGAGGACATTTGGAAGGTATATGTCCAACTTGATTGCATACACAACATTTGATCATAATTTTTGTAGAATTATGAGTATGAATAGAATTTCTTTGATTCATAAACCTCCTTGAGGTGTTAAACATCAATATTTGTCCATAATTTCTACACTCAATGATTTTATGGCCAAATTCCTTACAATAAAACAGTAACCATAGAAACTATTTGCATACCTGATGTAAGGTTGTCTCTTCCATTTGTTTGTTTGAGGCAGTCTCTTCAAAGTTTGCATCTTTTGCTGGTTTGAATTACTCCTTCTTGCAAGACAATATGTTGCAATGTGTCCCAGCTTGTGGCAGACATAACAAGTGGCATTCTTCATAGGAGGGAAGAATCTCCTTTGATGGCTTCCAAATTTTACATACTCAGGGATCTTAGTATTTATTAATTTCTTTGCTACTAGTGGCTTCTTCTGATCTTTGTCTTCCTTATTACAGGTTTCTTCTTTTGTAGGAATTGTTTGAGCTGCTTCATCATTCTTCTTTTCTTTTACAAAAATAATCTCTCTGTCAACCTTTTCTTTGCTTTTACTTGATTCTCCTTCGTAGCCTATTCTAGTTTTTATCATAGGAGATCTTTGAGCACCCAGAATTTCATTTAACTTACTAGAGCTTGTTGTTTGAGAAGATTTTATAACCACTTTTCTTTGAGAATTTTCTAATTTCTTCCTGAGACATAATACTTCTTCTTCCAACTTTTCTTGTTCCTGAGTTTTTTCTTTGATTTTATTAAGTAATATGTCTTCTATCTTCTTGGCTTATTCAAGCTCTATCTTTAGCTACATCAGGACTTCTGAATTATGTTCTTCTCATACATACTTGAGGAGAATGTCCTTTTGTTTTCTGCATTTCAGTTTGAGTCTATCAATCTCTTCCAGAGCACTTCTTAGGTCCCCCTCAAGGTTGCCTTCACCTTCTTCTTCCTCATCTTCTAGCAGGAGACCTTCAAGATCTTCTATAGCCATCAATAAAAATTTAGAGGTTCCATCTTCACTTGAGAGTTCATCTGAATCTTCAGATGTACAGCTGTCTTGTTGAGCATAGAAGGATTTTCTGCTGAACTTATTTCCTTTCTTCTAGTTCTTTGATTTATTTTTCTCTGACTCTTGAGCCTGATTTCTTACTTTCTTGTGAGGAAACTTAGCAGCATAGTGTCCAAATATTCCACATTTAAAGCATTTTAAGGGGAGTTTACCTTTGTATTTACTTGAGCCTCTATCCAATTTCTTGACAAACTTTGCCTCTTCTTCATCCGAGCAAGAGCATATGTCTCCCTCTTCTTCTTTCTTCTTTTCTGTTTTAAAGGTTGCTTCCCTCGTACTTGGCTTCTTTTGTGGGAGCCTCATTTCATAGGATGTTAGATTTCCAAGTAGCTGGTTCATGGTCAAGGTCTCCCAATCAGTTGTTTCTTCTATTGCAGACACCTTTGGATTAAACCTAGATGGAAGAGATCTTAGAATCTTTTGCACAATTATAATTTCTGGCATTTTTTCTCCAAGAGCTTTCATATTGTTAATAATTTCTACAGCTTTTAGGAAGAAACTGGCAATGTCTTCATCATCATTCATTTTTAAGTTCTCAAACTGGGCTCTATAGACTTGAAGTTTGGCAGTCTTTACTTTCTTGTCTCCCTCATGTATGTTCTCAAGAGTATCCCATATTTCTTTGACAAAGTCTTTGTGCATTACTTTAATAAACTCTGATTCACATAATCCATTCAAGATGGCATTCATGGCTTTTGCGTTAGACACAAAATCTTGTTTTGTTTCTTTTTCTGTGTCAGTTGCCTTTTGGGCATATCCAAATTCCACAGCAGCCTAGACTTCTATTCCTAGAGACATTATGTATGTCCTCATTCTGATTTTCCAGAAAGAATAATTTTCACAAGTGAAAAAAGGGGCTTTATTGGTTGAGCATCCTTCTTTACTCGCCATCTTGGGAACCTAGGATCTCCTTTCAGTTGTTAGACTGGTACAAAGGAACCTGCTCTAATACCAATTGTTGGACCCTTAGTTAAACTGAGAAGGGGAGTGAATCAGTTTAACACAGTCATGTACTCTTAAAACTTTTCATTAAACCTTATTTACACCTTCATTTCATGTCCAACTTAATATGTAAGTAATCTTAGAATGTGAGCAGCAACTATTAATATAATATAACAATAGACATAATATGAGAGCAGCAGGTATTAAGCAGATGATATAAATCAGATCAACACATAAAAATCATGCACAGAGACACCAAATATAAGTGGAAACCCATAAAGGGAGAAAACCACATCTTATTATTGTTGTGATGCAAAGGCAAGCTCCAACTCCCTCTCACCACTGTTTTCTGCAGGCACCAACCTACAAGAGACTCCAACCTCAATTCTGCAAGCTACAACTTGCAAGGAAGCACCAACTCCCTTCAATTTTCTGTAGGCACCAACCTACAGGAGGCTCCAACCTCAGTCAGCTACAACTGGCGGCTATGAAGCTGCAACTTGATAGGGAAGCTCCAACTTCCTCAATTTATCAAACTAAATGTTTGCTGATTTACCTCAGATATCAGCTCTATTCTGTAGCTTCTCTTTCTGCTCTTATTTTCTTAATCTTCTCTACCTCACTCTTATATACTCTGTATTCTCTATTTTTCTCTCTCCACCCTTTTTTTTTTCTTCGGCTTTTGCATATCAAGATGATATTATTTATAAGGATTTTCTTGTGACTGTTAGCATTCCTCAATGAATTTGGAATGGACGGCCATACCTCTTCGCTTTCTGCCTTTTCATTTATTTCACTTGCTCATTCAGAAAATATACCAATATGCATTAATTTCAATATTACAGTGGGAGATTTGTTTTCCTTAGGAGACTTGCCAATGCATCACAAACAATAAAAATCAATTAAAAACATTTACATTCAAATTACAATGAGAATTCTAGCTCAACTCATTTAGTCTTTTGGATTTTCTTTGACAGTGTTTGCCTTTTCTGTGACTGTGCTTTATCTCTTTTCAGCTCTGTTTTCTTTTCTGTCCTCTGCTGTGGTGTAACTGCTACATACATGTAACTGAGCTTTTTATACCAGCTGACTGTAAATCAGGCATTTTCTAACGCTTTTGTACTTAGCAAGTTTCTTGTTGATGTGGAACGTTCCGCAAGCGGAACATACATACACCACAATTGTTTTATGTTCACAATCGCCCTCCACCTTGGGCCGAGGCCCGTGGGTCCACAGCCCATGCGGCATAATTTAATACAACCGCAAACACAACTTCAGCTCTTGGCTTAATTATAAGATTTTTTAATCATATAATCTACCCTTTTAATACAGCTTAACACACTCTCGGCGTAATAGAAAAAATATTGTTTAATACATAAAATGCCCTTTCGGGCCCACCATCCGAGCTTGCATTGTCCTCTGATAGCGATTGATCACAATCGCAACTCGAATACTCCCGATGAGATTGTTGTATTATCTATCCGATGCGATTGACCACTCTTGCTCCGATTGTGATTGATCACTCTTGCTCCAATTGAGATTGATCACTCCTGCTCCGATTGCGATTGATCGCAATCCCGGCTCGAATACTCTGATGCGATTGAGTCTTTAACCCAGAACTCAACCATATATGAAACCTAATTTATAGACCCATCCGGTCGGGAACTTAATCTCAATTGAAAGTTCCTGTATGGACGTTCCGCTGCTTTGTTTTTCTCCGATGAAATTTGGTAAGGGGTCCCACCATATAATACTTTGTTTTATGTGCTTATGTAGGCTTTAAGTCGATGTGATTAAGTCTGATTTCAAACTTTCAAGGCACTGTTTATATGCCCATCGGATCCGGGCTCTCAATCGCAATCGCAATTCTTTGGTTTATACGTTCCGCTGCCCTTATAATCTCCGATGCGATTGGGTAAGGGGTCCCACCATATAATAATTTGTTTTATGTGCTTATATAGGCTTTGATTCGATGCGATTAAGCCGGATTTCAAACTTATCAAGCCACTGTTTATATGCCCATCAGATCTGGGCTCTCAATCGCAATCGCAATTCTTTGGTTTATACGTTCCGCTGCCCTTATAATCTCCGATGCGATTGGGTAAGGGGTCCCACCATATAATACTTTTGTTCTTTGAATCTCGCGCTACATATGGCTATACATATGTATATATATGCTTTATTCCTTTGCATATAAAGCGCAATATATACTTTGCCGCTGGAGTATACGATTCCCGAAATGAGATTTATATTATATATGCATTACATTGCCGCTTGGGTTATGATTCTTGGAATGAGATTTATATATATATGCATTACATTGCCGCTCAAATCTTTAGTGTATCTTCCAGTGGGGTAGGCAATTCTCAGAGTTTATTTATATATATATATATAACACCTGGTTGGGTAATTCTCAGAATTAAGGTACATACATATATATCCGCCGGCTGAGGTAGCGATTCTCGGAATAACGACTGTGTCTCTACCTCTACTGCTTCTATCGCTCTACCTCTGCCTTTACTGCTATGATAACGGCTCTACCTCTGCCTCTGCCTCTGATAACGATTCTACCGCTATATTCTCTTCCTCTATCTCTGCCTGTCTCCTCTATATTCGCTTCCTCTGCCTCTGCATGTCTCCTTTGCTTCCTTCGTTTGCTTCTTTGTTGCCTCCATTGCCTGTCTCTGTCTTTGCTGCCCCCTTTTCCTGTCTTTGTCTTTGCTGCCTCCTTTTCCTGTCTCTGTCTTTGCTACCTCCTTTGCCCTCAATGACAACATTTCCAACAGGAACTAATAACTCAACCCACAACCAAAGCCACAAGAAAACCAATCAGAAAACAAAAGTAAAATCTGAAACACCATGGCTATCTAGAAAATAGAAAGGCTAGGAAAAAACACTATCAATCCATGCAATCCCCCATGCTAATGATAAATCATAACCAAATAACCACATGCATGCCAAAACTAGTAAGAGAACCATACATGAAACTCAGTACTTGTAAGAAAAACCCACTATAGTTATTGATCTCATTGTTCTCTTGTGTTTTTCTGCTTTTCCTTTACCTTCTTGCTAAAAATCCCAAGTATGCCACACTCCTCCAAGAGTGCTCTAAGAAAACTCAAAGTGTCCAAGCGTATGAGAGAGAGAATATAATGAGAGCTCCAAAACTGAACTGAAAAAAGTTTGTGCAAAAGCTACCGACTTTTCCTCATAAGCCTTTTTCTTAATGTGGCCTCTAATTCCTACATTTTTCCATTATTTTTCTTCATTTTCCACCCCACATGCAACCTATGACCTTTCAACTCTCTTTTCTCCTATTTTCCATTATTTTCATAAATAAAATTCCAATAAATGCCTCATGCCTTTCCACAGCCTTTGCCATTTCCTTTTCCAATTTCCATAACTATTAATAAACCGAAATGAACACCCACTAGGATGTTTTTTTCCCTATGTTCAACTTGGAATGTGTGTCCCATTACCAAGGTCTTATTTTACCTTTATTAACTTTTACATGGATTTTTGACCAGGGTTGTTTCATCAACATAATTTTCATACAGTTTGTGTTGATATATCTGAGCATGCATGTGCTCATTAACAATTTCAACTTCACCAAATTCATCATTTGTATTTGGATTCATGAGAGATGCACATTCAACTCTACAAACCATTACTTCATATTAAAAATTGTCTTTTCTATTCTCAGACTTTATTGCTTCAAACTCGAATGCAAAGAGGTCATCCTAAACTACAATCATACCAACTATATCACACATGTTATTCACTTATTTATTGGAAGCTTCACAATCATCAACAAGGACTATTTTTGGATTCACCAATTCACTACTCACTTTTTAGTCACCATCCACATGTGTCTCGTCAGAGTGGGATTCACCATCATCTTTAGCATCCATGTTACAGTGGGGTTCTAGAGAATTTATATGTTCTTACTCTACCTTACACATAGGGGCTTCAAATTCTCACTCTCCAATATTTTATGTGTCTTATTCATCCATATGCATGTCTGCATGATGGGTTTCACTTTTATAGTCTTTATGACCATCATCCACATTTGAGTGGGATTATCCAAGCTTTGTTTTCCTCCTAGAGTCTTTCTCATTGAATCTCAGAATTGCAGTTAATTTCTATTGATTCTTCAATAGACTATAACATAATTTGTTGCTTTATGTCACTTTCCTTTATACCAAATTCTACTTCCAAGGTCTTCCATGCTTCCTAGGAAGATGTAGCTTTTGCTACCTTGCACATGGACTTCTCATCCAATGCAATTTTTATAATATCTAATACTAAGATATCAAATTCTTCATCATATGGGTTATTAGACCGATACCCAATCAACTCTTTACATCGAAGAAATTTTTTCATTTTGACAGTTCCCAAAAATTAAAATTTTTACAAGTAAATTTTGGAAGTGTTACCTAATTTATCCTGATCCATTCATCCTCAGATTTTTCTACTTCATCTACTTGTCTTTTAGATGCCTCTACTGTGGAGATAACCTCTATGATATCTTCAAAATACTTTGGCTCTTCCTCTCAGTTTCTTTTCTCGGTTTGCTTCATTCTTACTTTATGACCCATGGTTGTAGTCTTTATTTTTTCTCCTACCTTCTTTCCTTATTGTGTTAGCCTTCTAGAATTAACGTCACATACACTTGATTATCTTTAAAAATAAACATTTTAACCTTCACTTTAATGGTTGCTCCATACAACTATTAGCAATTTTGCTAAGCTCTTCTATGCATATTCTTATGGAGGCTCATGGCTACAACTTATGGTGGAGACTCCTTCTTTGGTCAATGGTGGTGGATCTATAGGCTACTCACCCTAATATTTTAGTAGTAAGGTTTACAAACTCTCAACAAGCTATATTTTCTACCTATGGACCATTGGATGCAAACATCGATTTGTAGACTACTCACAATAGCCAAGGCTCTGAGTGGAAGTAGCTCATGAGCTTCTTAACTTGTTTCATTATTTGAAACCTTGCTAAACCTTGCTCTGATACCTCTTTTTATTTAGATGCAAATATAAACATGCAAACACAAGACAAATAAGTACACAAGCTTCTTCTTGAATAAATAAGTTATATTCATTAATTATTCTCTCATATACATCCACTGAGTTGTTGTTATTCTCTCTTCTTACTTCACATTACAATGACCCAAACATGAGTATATAAGCACTAAAATTTCTAAATATGGAATCATGCAAACTCTAAATTTATTTTCTTCATGCAAACTATGACTTGACACTTTAACTAAACTTTTCGAACTTCACTTTAACACAGATCAACTTCTTTATTTTCCTTCAATTATATTTTCTTGACAAGGCATTACCTTTTTTACTTTGACTCACTTGACTTCTAATATTATACTTAATTATACTTAACTTTCTTTCCTTCACTTAATTTAACTCTTCATACATTGCATGCATACAAGAGTATTTACTATTTCTACCTAGTGAAACAATTTTGATCTATGATAAAGTTGAGATTGATTATTGTAAATGAACTAGGAAATTTGGTGATAGGTTTGTATGAATTGTGTGCTCTTATAATTCAAATTTTTATACGAGACTATAGTTCACTTGATTGTAACACATTTGAATATTTGAAAACTATTAGGCCAGTTAGGTTGTTGATTCTATAAGATTACTTTCATTCATATCATTTTCATACTGGTATGTTAAGGCATAATTGTATGGAATTATTATCTACATACTTCAATAAGTGTTAAACTTATGAATTTTAATGATTGTGAAATATAAAAATTGAGGTGTAGTATATAATCACATAGTTTCAAATTGAGAAAATCGATGAGATGAAATGAGTCATATGCACCACAAACCTATAGTAGTGAGTAAATACGGTGGCTGTTTTCAGCCTCGATATGGGTGACTATAGGGGCATGACAATGGCCTTTTAGGTTAAATTAAAGTTTATGCAAGAGGTACTCTTTCAACCTCTTTCACAATTTCTTTACATATATCTCTATTAAGTGAGGAAGATAAATCATGTAATCATTATTCCCTAGTTTGAAATGATATAAATTACTAATGTTACTAGGTTTCTTAATAATGCATTCATGGTTTTCTAATTACCAGATGAAAACCTTTACCATCGTCTTAATACCTAATAATAAATTAATATAGTAAAAAAAAAGTAACTGCATTTTGTATATATATATATATATTACAATATTAGTAAAAAGTTTTTTTACAATAAGAAAAATTTTATATACTAAAATTTTACTAAAAAATAATTAAATTATTGTTATTTATCTCTTTGATGTATTTTTTCAATAGTGAAAAGAAAATTGAGATGTGACTATAAGACATATGCAAGAATCAAAATTTTGATTTTTCATTTAGAAAGAAAAAAAATGAAAGTTTAAAATCCATGTGGATGAATTTGTATCTTTTTTCTTTATGTATAGTTTTGATATATATATATATATATATATATATATATATATATATATATATATATATATATATATATATATATATATATATATATATATATATATATATATATATATATATAACAATTGAGAAAATATTTAAAAGAAAAAATTATCGTTATATTGTATTTAATTTCTTGCAAATTTATATCAAAGTTTTAGTTGAAGTAATTTAAACTTTTTCACATATTTCAAAAAATAAATAGTTTTAGTTCATGGAATGTAACTCATTTGACAATCACCTTGTTATGAAGTATTATGTAAAAGCATGAGATTCAAAGTTAAATCCCCTTGAGTGGCCAACAAAAAAATAATATTTTTTATCTATATATTTATTATATTTTTAGAATTTTCGTTTAATGAAAAAGGAAATATATGATATAAAAGAAATAAAATTGACATGATTAATTTTCATGTGGTTTGAATATCTATTTTCAAAAATTAAAAATATAATTATCCACTATCCACTCATGGAATTTCGTCTCAAGTCATTGTCTTAATTTGTCATTGTTTTAAATATAAAGTTTTGTCTTAAAATATTTGTGTCTCAAACTGTTTTTGTCTTAAATATAAAGTTTTGTCTTAAAATACTTTTTTTCTCAAAGTGTTTTTGTCTTAAATATAAAGTTTTTTCTTAAAACATGTTTGTCTCAAACTTTTTTTGTCTTAAATATAAAGTTTTGTCTTAAAATATTTTTGTCTCAAAGTGTTTTTGTCTTAAATATAAAGTTTTGTCTTAAAATATTTGTCTTAAATTGTTTTTGTCTGAAAATGTTTTTGTCTCAGATTGCTTTTGTCTTAAATATAAAGTTTTGTCTCAAACTATTTTTGTTTCATACTACTTTTGTCTTAAATTTTATATCTAAGACAATTCATTTGATATTAAATTTTGTCTTAAACAAATGTCTTAAAAATGCCCTTAGCGTAGTAGTGGGTTTTTCCGACTACCCATGTGAAAATACTTTAAAATTCTTCATTATTGAAATAAGCCACCTTCATAATGTTGTCTAACCCACTAGAGAAACTTGTTTCATAGCTAGAAAAATTAACAAGGACTGGAAATGGATAATATTACGAGCCTTTTGGCATTCCTAGAAATTGACTTTTAACATGTTGACTACAAATTCTGCCCAGTTGAACATTTTTGTTGTCTTGAAAATCTGACCAATTGCTTCTAAAATATTCAACTTGACATTGGAAGCTTTACCAGCTGGATTAAGGAAGAAAAACAATAATACATGCCCATTTTACCTGTAACTCTCGAAATTAGATGATAATCAATCCCTTGGAATTTTTTGTTGTTGTTCCTCTCATGAATTCTCGAATCTAAGTCGTCAGTCAACTGTTTTTGGGATCTTGTCATTTGAATGTGGGTAATCTAGTGATATTATGAATGGTCAACGGTGTAATATGCAATTTCTTTTATATCCATAGAGCGCAATTATGATATCAACATATTATAAACTTAACAATGTGTTCTTTTAATCCTTGTAAGTCGATGATGAAGGGAGAACTTAGAATCTCCCAAAGGCCGGTTAAATGAAGCATTTATACATTTTCAGTCCATTTCTTATCCATCATTTCTCAATTCTTGAATGACTGGTAATGTTTTTCCTAGGATGGTTCATCTATCTTTTCCTTTCTAATGTTATGGAGTCGAACTTGCAATTCTGTTGTGGTTTCCTAATCGAAACATGCCTTGGTTCTTAACTATTGGAATGTTTCAGAATTCCAAAATAATAAAAGTCCCTTCCTTAACACAGACAAATATTCAAAATTGCATCCACAGTGACAGAGTTTCAACTCAAAAAAAAATTTCTATTTCATAAAAAAAAACTGTTACAGATTCTTCCTCAAGAGAGGGATTACAAAATAATTTTGACTGCTGCAAACACAGTTCAAAAATTATCACTCTATCATTCACTAAAATATATACTGCTGTATATACTCTGTTTTTCCAAAACACTCTGCTGTGTTTTTCATTTGTTGTCTCTGTCTATTACAAAACAAAAAACAACTCTCTGTCTTTTTCAAAACGCACTCTGCTGTGCAAAAAAAAACTTCACTATCTCTATTTTATCAACGCGCTGTTGTGCACACACTACTATTCTGTAAAAAAAATTACAACACTCTGTTTTTGTATTAAAACAAAAATATCTCAACCAAGTTTAAGTCAATGGCATTAATTGGCATACAACCAGAAAATTCACCGCTTGAACAATCTTTAATTGCATCATCACTATTCTGCCACCGCTTGGAAATGCATTGATATTGAATTTGACTTGGTGGCACCTAGATCTTTTCTTTCTGCCCTACTGTTCTGTGTAATTAAAATTACATCTCTTTTGTTTTCTTCAGCGCTGCTGTGTTTTTGAAACAAAAAACTTAATGGTGGATTACAATAATACAACAACATTCCTTTTGGGCCTTGTCAATATATATATATATATAAATATATATGACGTGTTTTAAAATAAAAATAAAACAACAAAATAAAACATTTAAAACAAAAAACAACTATTGTTTTAAAACATGTGCGATGGGAAAATACATTAACCCCGCAACCTTTTTTATGTGTGCGCATATTTTGTGGGGCCTCCTCATTGATGACGTCAACAGCTATTCCGATGGGGTTCACCCATCCACCTGCCCAACCTATTGGACCCCCACGGAATTGGCCTTCCGCCTTATCTCTCCGCTGTCCTTTTCTGGGCAATTGGCAATTAATTCCAACACTCCCCCTTAATTTCAACTGCTGGGTTTTCCTGCATACCCATGCATTTTCTGAAATGTTCAAAGATTTTCTGCTGAAGTGGCTTTTTGAGGATATTTGCAAATTGATCCTCTATTCTGCAATGCTGCAAAACTATCTCGCCATTGTTAACCAATTCACGTATGAAGTGAAACTTGGTGTCAATGTGCTTGGTCATTTTATGAAAAACAGAATTTTTAGACAATGTAATAGCTGAGCTATTGTCACAAAAAATCATTGTCCCTTTTACCTGTTCTTGGCATAAACTTCTCAACATTTTTCTCATCCAAACTGCTTGACACGCTGCTATTGTAGCTGCCACATATTCCGCCTCTGCTGTAGACAATGCTACTATGGGTTGTTTCTTAGAAGCCCATGAAATGGCTCCTGAACCCATGTGAAAAACATAACCGGAATTCCTTTTCCGATCATCTACACTTCCAGCCCAATCACTGTCAGTGTATCCAACTAAATCTGAACATTATGAAGTAGTATATAAAATACCAAATCTTTTTGTACCTTTAACATACCTCAAAATTCTTTTTTCTGCCTGCCAATGTGCATCTTTTGGTTTTTCCATGAATCTGGAAATTAAACTAACAGCGTGCATTATGTCCGACCTAGTTGCAGTCAAATACATAAGGCTGCCAACTATTCTTTTGTATAAACTAGGATCAAAATCCTTGCTGCTGTCCTCTCTGCTGAGTTTTAATCCCATTACTGTGGGAGTGATTGTTGCTTTGCATTCCTGCATGTTAAATATTTCAAGTACCTCATTAACATACTTTTCCTGTGAGATAAAAATCCCACTTTCATCTTGTTCTACTTCTATTCCCAAGAAGTATCTCAACAAACTCATGTCAGTCATCTCAAATTCTTCTTTCGTGACTGTTTTAAAATGTTCAATAAGGCAATCATCATTACCTGTAAAAATAACATCATCAACATACAAGACTACAATCAAGATTTTACCATCTTTTTCTTTGATGTAGAGGGTGGGTTCTCCCTCACACTTTTCAAAACCATTTTCCAGTAGATATGAATCTATCCTACTGTACCATGCTCTTGGCGCTTGCTTCAGCCCATAAAGAGCTTTCTTCAACTTGCACACTTTGTGCTCTTGGCCTTTCTTTTCATATCCGAGAGGTTGTTCAATGTAAACCTCTTCCATTAACACTCCATTTAGGAATGCTGACTTCACGTCCATTTGGTAAACTTTCCACTTGTTTTGTGCTGCTATGGACAACATTGCTCTCACGGTTTCCATTCTAGCAACCGGTGCGAAAGTTTCCTCATAATCTATCCCATGCTTCTGCTTATACCCTTTGACAACAAGCCTTGCCTTGTGTCTCTCTATTTTTCCTTCAGCATTACTCTTGGTCTTGTAGACCCATTTAACTCCAATGACATCTTTACTTTTTGGGAGTTCAACCAAATCCCAAGTCTTGTTTCTTTCTATGGCATTAATCTCCTCATCCATAGCTTCTATCCATTTCTTATCCTTAATAGCTTCTTCGAAATGAACAGGATCATCAACATGAAAATATAAAGCAAACAAAGAATTGATACCTTCATTTGTTATATCTTGTTCATAAATATCTTTCAAACTTCTGAATTTCTTACCTCTTTCAGTAGGTGTACAAGTACTTGAAGAAGCACTTGAATTTCCTCCTTGTGGTGTGCTTGGAGAAGCACTTTCATTTCTCCTCAAGGGTGTGCTTTGCTGCTCTTTTGTTGGTGTTGCTGTTTGGGGATGTATTTCAGCCAACTCATCATCATTCTCATCATGAGATAAACAGTGTTTAACATTCACTGTCTTCTCTATGCTTCCATCCCAAGCTTCCTCTTCAATGAACTGAACATCTCTGCTCACAAGAAACTTCTTGCTGGATGGGTTATATAACCTGTATGCCTTGGATTCCTCACTGTATCCAATGAAAATACATTTCTCCCCCTTGCTGTCCAACTTCTTCCTTAGCTGATCCGGAATGTGTACATAAGCCACACATCCGAAAACCTTCATATGTGTGACACCTTGCTTTGTGCCACTCCATGCCTCTTCTGGCACTTTGTTCATAACTTCTTTTGTAGGGCACCTGTTCAAAATATACGCTGCACAATGTACAGCTTCAGCCTAATAATCATTCGGCAAATGCTTTGCCTTTAACATACTCCTCGCCATGTCCATTATGGTTTGGTTCTTCCTTTCGGCTACTCCATTTTGCTGCGGAGTATATCTAGTTGTAAACTGCTTTTAAATACCATTTTCTCTACAAAACCGTAGAAATCTTTTAGAGATATACTCACCTCCTCTATCAGTCCTTAAGACTTTGATATGCAACCCACTCTGGTTCTCAACAAGTGCTTTGAAATTGCAAAATTTTTCAAACACTTCACTTTTCTTTTTCAAAAAGTAAACCCAAGTTTTTCTTGTAAAATCATCTATGAATGTTAAGATATAGTGGCTGCTAGCAAGTGATGGAGTTTGCATCGGTCCACACACATCCGAGTGGACAATCTCTAAGGGTGCTTTTGCCCTTATGCTTTTCCCGGAAGGAAAACTTTCTCTGTGTTGTTTCCCAAGAATACAACCTTCACAAAGGCTGTCAGGTTTCTCTATCAATGGTAAACCACTTACCATTCCTTTTCTGTTCAACAAATTAAGACCTCCAAAGTTGAGATGTCCAAATCTCAAGTGCCATAACCAATTATCATCTTTTGGTTCGCTTTGGAAAGTCTCTTGTGCAACTTCTGCTTTCTCTTCACCATTCTTCAAATCTGCTCTCATTCTGAGAGGGAACATCCTATTCCTTGTCATCTTCACTTCAGCAATACATTGATTGCTAGGTGGTTTATCCATGATGGTACAAACATCATCCTCAAAGAAAACATTATACCCCTTATGAACAAGTTGTCCAATACTTAAGAGGTTACACTTCATTCCTGGAACATAATAAACATCTGCTATGGATTTCTTTGCACCTAATCTTGTTAAAACATTTACATCTCCTTTTCCCATAATAGAAACTTTGCTATCAGTTCCTAGTGTGACTTGTGACTGCACACTTTCATCTAACATAGAAAACATTGCTAAGTTTCCTGTCATATGGTTACTACAACCGGAGTCTAGAAACCATAAGTCCTCATTCTTTTCTTCAGCCATATTACAAGCTAAAAACAAATTGTTTTGGCTGCTATTTTCCTTAGTGAAATTTGCACTAGTTCTACTTGCCATATTTTGCTTCTTCGTTCTACATTCATTAGCATAATGACCATATTTTTTGCAATGATAACATTGGACATTGGACTTATCATACCTTTGTCCTTGAGCATTCTGCTGACCATTCTGCTGGCTGCTTCCTTGGCCGTGGCTGTGATTTTCACTGTTGCACCTTCCATGTGAATGTGAAGGGTTGTCTCTTCCACCTCTGTTCTGGCTTCTGCCTCTTCCTCTTCCTTTGCCTTGCCCTCTTCCTCTTCCGAAATACATATGGGTCTTAAAAGCATGTTCTAGAGATGATTTTCACTCCTACCCAATCTCTGTTCATGAGTCATCAGTGATGCATGTAGTTCATCCACTGAAAACTTTGTGAGATCCCTAGTCTCTTCTATGGTGGTGACAATCACATCGAATCTTGAGGGTAAACTTCTCAAGAGTTTTTCAAAAATCCTCTTGTCTTCAAGAGTCTCTCCATGAGATCTTATTTGTGTGACCATTCCAATCACATAAGTGAATAATGAGTCAATAGTGTCTGACTCTTTCATACAGAGAGTCTCAAAGTCTCTCCTCAGCAACTGAAGTTTTGTTGTCTTCACTTTTTCCATACCCTAATAAGTTGTCTTGAGAGTTTCCCATGCTTCTTTAGATCTGTTAGCTACTGCTATCCTAGGAAACACACTCTCATGCACTGCTTGATACAAGAAGAAAAGAGCCTTGGCATCTTTCTTCTTATTGCTCTTCAGCTGTTCTTTTTCTGCTTGAGTTAAAACATAAAACTCTGCTTCATTTGCTGGCTCTTCAAAGCCATCCTCAACAAATTCCCATAAGTCTTGGGAGACAAATAAAGCCCTCATAGTTATTGACCAGCAGTCATAATTTTTTCCATTAAATTGTGGAAGATGGATATTTCCCATACCCATACCAGTGTTGGCTCCAGCCATTCTGCACTTTTAACTATGATTCAAAAAAAACTTGACTGTGTGTTTAAAATTAACTGACTGCTCTGCAACAGTAACACAAAACTATATAGAGAAATACCTTTGGATTCTTTTTGGCTAAGTCTTCACACTGCTGGAGAAGCTGCTGCAACAAAGAACTCCTTTCCTTCAGCTTATTTGACCTTCAAATAGCCTGGACTAGCTCCGATACCATGTTGGAATGTTTCAGAATTCGAAAATAATAAAAGTCCCTTCCTTAACACAGACAAATATTCAAAATTGCATCCACAGTGACAGAGTTTCAACTCAAAAAAAAATTTCTATTTCATAAAAAAAAACTGTTACAGATTCTTCCTCAAGAGAGGGATTACAAAATAATTTTGACTGCTGCAAACACAGTTCAAAAATTATCACTCTGTCATTCACTAAAATATATACTGTTGTATATACTCTGTTTTTCCAAAACACTCTGCTGTGTTTTTCATTTGCTGTCTCTGTCTATTACAAAACAAAAAACAACTCTCTGTCTTTTTCAAAACGCACTCTGCTGTGCAAAAAAAAACTTCACTGTCTCTGTTTTATCAATGCACTGTTGTGCACACACTACTGTTCTGTAAAAAAAATTACAACACTCTGTTTTTGTATTAAAACAAAAATATCTCAATCAATTTTAAGTCAATGTCATTAATTGACATACAACCATAAAATTCACCGCTTGAACAATCTTTAATTGCATCATAACTATTCTGCCACCGCTTGGAAATGCATTGATGTTGAATTTGACTTGGTGGCACCTAGATATTTTCTTTTCGCCCTGCTGTTCTGTGTAATTAAAATTACATCTCTTTTGTTTTCTTCAGCGCTGCTGTGTTTTTGAAACAAAAAAATTAACGGTGTATTACAATAATACAACAACATTCCTTTTGGGCCTTGTCAATATATATATATATATATATATATATATATATATATATATATATATATATATATATATATATATATATATATATATGACGTGTTTTAAAATAAAAATAAAACATTTAAAACAAAAAACAACTATTGTTTTAAAACATGTGCGATGGGAAAATACATTAACCCCGCAACCTTTTTTATGTGTGCGCATATTTTGTGGGGCCTCCTCATTGATGACGTCAACAGCTATTCCGATGGGGTTCACCCATCCGCCTGCCCAACCTGTTGGACCCCCGCAGAATTGGCCTTCCGCCTTATCTCTGCATTGTCCTTTTCTGGGCAGTTGGAAATTAATTCCAACATTAACTCCATAGTGGTTTCTCCATCTTGAAAGCGGTCTCACTTCTTACCCATCTTAAAATCCTCCTAGAATTCTTCACTTCTCAAGCACTCAAGTAATTTATAGTCATAAATGATCGAATTCAACAATTTTGAAAGTTATTCTAGTTCTAATGTTGCACTTGGAAAAAATTCATGAACAATGGTGGAAAATTTTGAACACTCGTATGATTTTATAGGCATTAAATTAATTACTACATTAATTTCATTTGCGAGCTATCATTAAATCCGTCTCGTCGTATTAATGTTTGATTTTTATATATTTTTCAATTTGTGCGACGCATATGGTCAACCTATTTTTCATGATTCAAAGGTTGATTTTTTTTTTTAAATTTGATGAGATGTTACGAATTTTTAAATGTGATGTGACTATGTTTCCAATCGAAGTGTCCAAGTCAGATATTTCGATTTGGTCATTTTTAATTTGAATTTCCAGTTTGTTTTCTCTCTTCCCATTCCAGTGAATTGTATATATTTGATAAATTCAACTTTTGAAGTGATATTTATCCTTATTCTATATAGTCGTGTCAGGTGTATTCATTTGGTCGGTCTGACTTTGATCTGAAATTTATTGTTAGTTAATGTTGTGCTAATATCAGTTTTAGAATTAACATGAAAGTGCTTTAGTTTGCTTCTTATACAAGGTTTTATACATGTGCTTATGATTGACAATTCAATAAACTTGATGAGATTAAGTGTATTTCATGAACATAAAAGCATGGAAACTCAATGTTGAATAACAATATATAAAAACATAGCAAGCACAAATAAGAGAGTCAAATACACATGGTTTTGATGAAGGATTTCACCCCTCCTAAGCTACATCTCCTTGGTCCAAATTCATAGCTTGGGCCTTTGTATTAGCTTCAATGGTGAAAAAGTGTTGTTTACAGTCTCCTTTTGCCTCCGCAACTTGCTCCAATGGCTCCAAAACATCAAAATATACCAAGAATGACTCTTCCTAAGACAAATTTGGTTGAAAATTGCCTCAGTTATGGCAAAACCAATTTTTCCTAGTTTTTCTCCGCTAAATCTGGAAGTCCACCAGTTAACTCCATTAAAAGTGGAGCTTCCCCACATTTGGAAAAACATCCGCTAAGACAATCCACACTTAATTTAAGATAAGAGCGTAGTTAATTTAAGATAAGCGCATAGTTAATTTAATATAATCGGATATTAACCGTGGTTAGTGTCGTGTTTAGCACTAACCACATTTTACCATTGATTGCGGATTATCGTGGCTAATCTCATATTAGCGAATAATAAATATGGTTTAATCCATGTTTAAAACTCCATCGGAAATGGTTTTTGGTCTTTGGTTCTAGCACTTCGATCACATGACTTCGATCACATGGGAGGGGGTTGGACCGCGGGGCTGGCCCCCTCCAGACCCCCAACTCCCGCTCTGACAAATTTCAAATAATGGCAGAGTCCTTATGGGGTAAGGAACTCGTGGTATGGTGCAATGGTAAAGGCGAGCGCTAGTCTGGGGGAGGTCGCGGGGTCGACCCCAGCCTCCGCCCCTCCAGTCATAACTTTTGTTGAACGCGACATGTGATGGACCTTTGGGTTCAGACCATAGTTTATGACTTTGGTATGAAATATATGTATGCGATGATATATGTAATACATTGTGCCCATGACATTTGACTATGGTTTGTATATAATATGCGGCCAACATTTGAATTCAACCTTCGAATAAAACATATGTGCCATCCAAACTTGCCATGGGGGAAGGCACGTGGCAACCTCTGGTTGTGCCACATGGCCCTTCTCCATTGGCCCAAAAAATTCACCATAAAAATAATAATCCATCATAGAAGAAATTCCAAACTTAGGATTAGGAGGACAATTTCAATTTCCCCAAGTAACATTGGTGAATCTGATGGTGACATTTGTCACAGTGTCACTGCCTAAAATCTAGATAGTATTCCCTAAATATTCCTAAGGTGCTGACTGGACTACCAAGTCATCAATCTGTCACAGTTCTGCACATTTTTTCCATGTTTGAGAAAATGAACAGCAGACCATAATTTACTCATACGAACTCGGATTTTGATGAAACGAGTTGCGTTGGAATCCTAGTGAAGATATCTATTTGTTCATTCTGGTTTGGAGCATTTATGAGCACTTTATTTTTTGAGCTAAATACTGAGCCTTTGATCAGACTTCCAACTTGATGTATATCCTTATACTTTCTAGTCAAGTTGGACTCCTTGCGAAATGACTCTCTGAATTTTATTCATTGGTCTTATTTTCCTTCATGAAGTCAACACAATCGACTTGTATTTTCTTATGCTTTTTTGTTTAATAATTTCCTTAAATCTACACATCACTGCATTTCTATATGCACTTTCTTTTTGATTGACAATCTCCTTTATTAATAGTCTTTTATTTGTTGGTACATTTATTCTTCTACAAAATTTATAACTATTTTTGTTTATTTTACTTGCTTATAACTTGTAACAATTGAGATTAAGTAAAAAGAAATTATATACATTTAATTGGTCATCTATTGTACCACAATGTGTATTTCATACTAGCCCATGCTTCTGGTGCCTCATAGAGGTTTTCACTAGTGACATTTCAATGTTATCAAAAAAAATATTTCTTAAGTTTGGTGTCATTGACAAGTGATTTAAATAGGTACCCTTGGAATGTTCTTATCTAAATTGCTCCTAAAGAATGTATATCCTTGACCACAAAGGATCCAAGCCATGCAATTTCTAACTTCTTAAGCTTGCCTTCTACTTGATTGTCATAAAGTGGCGGTAAGTCTTCAACTTTTAAATCTTTTGATTGAAAATTCCTATCATGCCATGCTTTCTACTTATTCTTGTTAACTTTTCAGTGTAAAGCATGGAATTTTTCTTTTTCGAGATGGTGTAGTTGATTAAATCATTATTTTTCTATTTTTCTATCATTATATTTTAATACAGATGGTACATATGCAGCATTTGATGTATATTGTGTAGAAATAATTTGAAATTTGCAGTTGCTAATGAATTCAGACTGAAAACAATAGACACAAATATTTTTTACTCAATCTATGGGAGGGAAAGCATACAATAGAAATACATGCAATCATCCAATCACAATAAAAATGGTTTTTACTAGGGAACCCAACTGGGAAAAAACCCCTCCTCTGTTTGTGTTATATCAGATGATAACAATGATCTATTACAATGACAACTTCATTCATTGAAGCTCAAATTGCACTGCAATATTGATCTCTTCCTCTTGTGTCTACTCTGCTCAATACTTAGGAAAAATAGGTCTCATGCTTCCTCCTATTTCCTTGCAAAATTATTTCTCCTAAAAAAAGGGAAGCTTTTATTTCATTTCTGAAATCCCAAGAGAATTAGTTCGCCTACTCAATGCAAACTCTGTACACTCACTAGTATGCAATAATGATTACAATTATGCATTTTTCATCTACTCCACTAGCCAATTCAAATTGCATGTATGACTAGGGCTATTTTTAGTAAATTGACTAGTTAACTCAGAGATCAGTGAGTTAACAATAATTGCAACTACTCAATTGAATTCATACTTACTCTATTTTAGACTAGAGCTCACATAACTTAGTTTCACTAAATATGACTCCACTAGATAGCTAGATCTTAGCCACCAACTTGCACACAACTCTACTTCTAGCTCACAAAATCGATTTGACTTACTTAACTAAATGACTTAGCCATCTCACTCATGCTAACTGTCACTCAAGTCATCCTACTGATGTGGAAATTAGAATTTCTCAATTTGACTAAGGAAAAAGTCAAATGAAGCCTTTTTTTTCTACAATTAAACATATTTGAGTGGTATAAATACTTACTATCTATAGACCAATTTGAATTATATATACCTGATAAACTCCTTATACACACTATTGTATCCCACAAAACTGCTAGGACAATGTCATCCAAGTTGTTTATGTTTAAATTGCATATTTTAATGAGTGCTTTACGTAATGTTTTCCAAAATAATTCTATAACATTGTTTCTTATGGGTGGTAGGCTATAGTCTTTCTATGCTCAATCATAAAAGTTTCCATCATTATGCTCAAGTTGTAGTCTTTCTAATTGTTTTATAATTTCTTCAACTTTTTGAAAAAGAATGATAAAGTGTAAAATACATAATAAAGGGGTATAATATAAAAATATTTTGATTTAAAATTTATATTTATATTTTAATTTACTATATTAATTTTTCAATAAAATTATTTTAAATTGAATTAATTGAATAATTTTTTTAAAATATTTCTTTATAAATATATTTTATTGTTTTAAAACATTTTTATGTAAATATATCTTATTGTTTTATATTTTGATTCTTTTTAGTTTGGAGAAATGGGTACATTTTTGTAACATAGCTCCTTAAGTAGGATTATTTCCTAGGATATAGGAGTTTGTTTACAACTTCCTACTCATTTGTGATGTACTTATAGTTTTATCATTTGATTAATGAATGTAGAGTGTACTCTCCATTTTGTGTGCAGTCTCCAAGTGCAGTACTCACTTGAGAGCTGCATTTTCTATTCAATTCAGTTTTTATCATGGTATCAAAGCTCAGACCGGGTGAGCCTAATTTCATTTAGAGCCCTAAGTGGCTACAGAGCCCTCGCGGCTACAGAGCCTTCACTGCTACATAGCCTTCCTGGCTATGGTGCACACAGGAGCTTCAACGCTCACAGAGGAGTAGGTGGACTGCAGCAAACACCTCACTCACAGGTCTCAGATTTTTTTTGTTTTCTGATCACATGTGGGTCAATGCATTTTTCAGCATGACAGTTGCGTCGATAGGCGTGATCAATGCAACTATTAGGGTCAAACTCGTGCTGATTTTGGGACACTTACAAAATTTGCTTTTCAATGTGGATTTTGGGCTCTGAAATGCATTGACCGCCTTTTTTTGGTTCTGCACATGGGATTTTCCCATTTGTGATGGATCTGAGTTGTAGACACATCTTTTGTTGGTTTTGCACATGATATTTTCCCGTTTGAGGTGGATCTGAGTCGCAAACACATCTTTTTTTTCGTTCTACACATGGGACTTTCCCATTTGTGGTGGATCTGAGTCGGAGACACATCAAATCTTCAGATTGGTGGTGGATTTGAGTTGCAGTCACATAGATCGTGTCGGATCAGTGGCAGATATGTGATTAGGTTTTGGTATGTATTGAGTTTTTTTTTAGCGTAGCTTGTAATTATTCAATTGGTTAGAATTAATTGGAGAATCAACAATCTGATCAGTCTAGTATGAATAAATTTACAGAAACATATCTCAATGAGTCTAGCAAACTGGATGGGTCCAATTATACTAATTGGAAATTCAGGCTACAGATACTTCTTGAGGGAGTGAATGTGTGGTCGATTTTCAGCGGTGATGAGAAGAAACCAAATATTGTAGTAGGGACAATCGTACATATACAAGATTGGGATAAAAGGGAGAACAAGGCAAAAGTATTGTTGAAGATGTCTGTTAAAGACAATATTATCCCACACATCAGAGATGGAAAATCATCCACTGAAATCTGGACGACGCTCAAGAACTTATACTAGACACAAAACACAAATCTCATCTTGTCAGTCAAGGGCAAGTTGTTTTCAATGAGGATGGAGGAGAATGAATCCGTTGTTTGATTCATTGAAAGGGTTAAAGACATGAAGGAAAAATTGGGTGACATCGGGGAGAAGGTGTCTAATTTCAATCTAGTCACAATCATGTTGAACGGAATGAAGGATGAATATCAGATTTTCATCACAGGCTTGGAAGCACGAGATAAAGCCCCTACATTTGAAGAATTGGCAGGAATTTTATTACAAAAAGAAGAGCGGTGGCAGAATTTGAGACCTCAGAGTGTCAATCTTGCGTTGATGGCGAAGAAAAATCCATAAAAAGGGAAATAGCCACAGCAGCAACAGAAAGGCGGAAGCACTTTTCAAAAGAGACCATTTAGAGGTATGTCTACAAATAATTTTTCTAGCATTAAATGCTTTTACTGTGGGAAAAATGGTCATCAAGCTAAGTTCTACTTTAAGAGGTAGATAGATGAGGTCAGGAATAAGCAGAGTAAGCACACAGGATATTTTGGTGATGAAGGTCACATTCATGATCTTCGACTATTTGTAGTTGATTGTGCTCTTTAAGCTTCTGAGGAGGATGAGGATGACATATGGTATGTTGATTCTAGTTCATCCTCAGATATGACAGGTAAGAGAAATTGGTTTTAGTTTTTTTAAGAGACCTCTTGCGGATCTAAAATTTATCTAGCTAATGACAAAGGCTATGAGATCAAAGGGTACGATGATATTCTAGTAATGTTGCCTAGCGGTAACATTAAACATATTAATAATGTGATGTATGTTCCTGAGATTAAGGATAACTTAATCTATGTATCAATGATAACTAATCAGGACCTGCAAGTTGAATTCTTCAAGACATACTGTGTCATAAAGGACATCAAGATGGAACCAGTTGCATCAGGAGTGCGTGTGGGGAGCTTGTACATATTGAATGTCAAGAGAATGCCACACCAAGCCTTGGTTTCAATAGGATTGACAACCGAAAATCTCTGGCATCAGAGATTCGGTCACCTTAACTTACAAGACCTTGTGTTACTTCAAAGAAAAGGTATGGTCGATGGACTCCCTGTTTTTCATAGTGTTCAGTTAGATTGTGATGGATGTGCATTAGAGAAATGCATAGAGAAAAATTTCCCTTTCATGTTGATAGGAAGAAAAGAGATATACTAGAGCTGGTGCATACAGACATATGTGGATCTATGTAGACTAGGTCACTAGGTGGTGCAAATTATTTTCTATTGTTTACTGACAATTGCACTAGATTCTCTTGGATATATTTTTTAAGTAAAAAGAGTCAGACTTCCTAATGTTTTAAAGAATTTAAGACTCTGGTGGAGAAGCAGAAAAGGAAATTCATAAAAATTCTCCGCTCCGATCAAGGGGGAGAGTACAGGTTGGGTGAGTTCATGAAATTTTGCAGATATCATGGGATTGTTCAATAGTTCACAGTGCCACACACTCCGCAGCAAAATGGAGTTGTAGAACGAAAGAATACAACCCTATTGGAGTGCACACGAAGTATGCTTCAAGGTAAGGGTCCATCAAATGGTTTTTGGGTTGAAGCTATCAACACTATTGTTTATTTAAAAAATAGGAGTCCTACTAAATGTCTTAACTTTAAGACTATGTTTGAAGCATTTTATGGATTTAAAACAATAGTGAGTCATCTAAGAGTTTTTGGGTCAAAATTCTTTGCCCACATACCCAAAGAGGATAGAAAGAAGTTAGATCTCAAGGCCATGAAATGTATCTTTGTAGGATATTGCACTGAGTTTAAAGCCTACAAGCTATTTAATCCCGTGACACATAAAATATTTGCAAGTCAAGATGTTATATTTCATGAGTAGGTTGAGGGAGGAAAGGAAGAAAGTCATAAAGAATGGCACATTCCATTATTGATGGAAGAAAGCAGTGAAGATAACCAGTTGCAGGAGCAGAAATATGAAGAAACAAGTGATGTAGTCAACAAGGTAAGCCCACACAGGTCTGAAGCAGACAGATTTGAGGTGAGTCCTCTACCGAGAATATTAGGTAGGCAGACTCAATTACCAGCCAGATTGAAAGACCGTGATTTAATTTCAAACATTTTAAATGTTATAGAGCCCACAAACTATAAAGAAGCAATTCAATCTGATGAATGGAGGGTTGCAATGAATGAAGAAATAAAATCAATTATTAGAAACCATCTTGGGATCTAGTAGAACTTCCTGAAGCAAAAACACCCATAGGTTGTAAGTGGCTTTACAAACCTAAAGTTAATGCAGATGGGAATATAGAAAAGTTTAAAGCTAGACTGGTAGCAAAGGGTTATTCGCAATAAGAGGGAATAGACTTTGAAGAAACCTTTGCTCCTGTAGCCAAACTGAATACCATTAGAATTTTAATTTCATTAACAACAAAATATCAGTGGAAGCTACACCAGCTAGATGTTAAGTCTGCATTTCTAAATGGTGATTTAAAGGAAGAGATTTATTTAGTCTGGCCTAAAGGGTTTGTCAAAAAATGGCAGGAACATCTAGTGTGTAGGTTGAAAAAGGCACTATATGGTTTAAAATGAGCACCCAGGTCTTGGTACGAGAAGATTGATTCATTCTTCTTACAGCATGGCTTTCATAGGAGCATGAATGATCCAAATCTGTATACCATGTATAATGAACAGAGGCATATTATTTTGGTATCTTTATATGTGGATGATATTATTATAACAAGTAATGCAGACGCTTTGATCAAAGAAATCAAATTGCAGATGTCGCAAGTTTTTGAAATGAAAGTTCTCAGAATTCTACATTATTGTTTGGGTGTGGAGGTATGGAGAGACTCTCGACACACTTTTCTTACTCAAGGGAAGTACGGCAGAAGTCTGCTTACAAGGTTCAGGATGGAGCAGTGTAAGACAACATCAACACCTTTGCAGCAGAATCTGAAGTTATGTAGTGACGATGGCTCTAAGGAGGTGGATGCCACTTTGTATCGGTCTAGACCAGACTTTGCATACCCTGTTAGTGTGTTGAGCCAGTTCATATTTAATCCACTTGAAATTCATTGAATGGCAGCAAAAAGTGTGTTGAGATATCTTAGTGGTACTAGTGATTATGGTATTTTGTACACTGACGTATCTGATGTTATCTTAGCTGGTATTTCAGACTAAGATTGGGCAGGTAATCTGGATAACCGAAGGTCCATCATAGGTTATGCATTTAGTATTGGATCCGGGGTCATAGCATGGAGTAGTAAAAAGCAGAGTATTGTGGCGTTATCTTCAACTAAAGTCGAGAACCAAGCATTGTGTGCAGCTACATGTGAAGCTATCTGGTTGAGAAGGCTTCTCCATGATGCAGGAGAAAAGCAGAAAGAAGCAACAATCATCAAATGTGACAACTAGAGTACCATCAAGCTATCATACAATCCAGTGTTCCACAAGAATACGAAACACATAGATATTCAGTTTCACTTTGTTCGAGAAAAAGTCCAGTCAAAAGAAATATTTATTGAATATTGTAAAACTTGTGACAATATGGCAGACATTTTTACTAAGCCTCTTGGGAAAATTAAGTTTGATTTGTTTAGAGAGATGTTACGAATTCAAGGCAATCATTTGGAGAGTAGTTACATTGTTGTAATATAGCTCCTTAAGATTAGTTCATAGGATATAAGAGTTTGTTTGCAACTTCTTACTCCTTTATGATGTACTTATAGTTATATCATTTAATTAATAACTGTAGATTGTACTCCCCAATTTGTATGCAAAAAAATTGCTTTTTCTATTCCATTCAGTTTTTATCATTTTCAACTCTTTCTTAAATATAATTGTTTAAATGTATTTGTTTTATATTTTGAGTTTTTTATTAATTTTGAATAGTATAATTTAATAGCAAAATATTTAAAAACACACACCGTAATACTACGCTTCTGCGCTTTATGTTAGGTTTGCAGGCAAGGGACAAGCTTCCCCTTCCCCAGAGATATTGCTTGCCACGTTGGTCAAATGACAGTTTCGGATTTCCATGAAAACTTTGGACTTTTCCATGTAAATATCATGCTTGTGGGTATAGGTCGAAAACAATTCATTTAGCGGCTGCAGTTAAAAGTTCATGTGAGACTGGCGTAAATCTTCAGCCCCACGAAAATGTCAGTTTCGATTTCGTGTCATAATGGGACAACTCTCCCGCCATACGAAAAAGTCAGGATGAGGCTGCAACACTTGTAATATCGGTTGCTTTGAATATTCAGAACAATCTCACATAAAATTAATATATTTATGTCCAAAGGCACTTTACAGATCAATACGGAAGAGGAAGAGATGCAGGCTTTGTAAGAACATTTTGTAATGTTTGTAAAAAATGAATTATTAAATTTTTTTTTAAAAATTAATAATAATAAAGTATAATCTGAGTTTTGTTTAAAAAAAAAAAAATCAGTTTCTTAGTTTTTATTATAATTTTGTTTTTATTAATAAATTTATAAGTAATTTTTTTCAAAAAATCATATATATGATAAAATTATATAATAATTATTTTTTTTTTTAAATATTTCTGAACTTATAGTTAATAAAACATATATTCAAAAATAAAAAATATGATTAAATATAGAAATGTAAAATATATATGTAATTATAAAAATTAAAATAATAATTTATATTAGTAATTATTATATTTCAGAATTTCATATTTAAATTTAATTAATAAATATATAAATTTTCTATATTTGTAACATATCATCAATTATATATATGAATTTAAATTAACATAAATCTATCTTAATGCTAGATCTATCAAGTCAGGAGAGGGATCAAGTCAAGTCTTTTTTGGGATCAAATTTCTTGGGATACAATTTTTTTTTTTAAAGTGAAATGAGATTTGATCTCTCTCTGTCCTTAATAGATACTGGGTTAAGGTGGATCTAGGCAGGTTTTTATATATACACACATATTATATTTAAGTGGTATCCATCTCTATATCTCCCTCTCTCTCTTTCCTTTCACTGTGGCTTCTCTTTGTCTTCCCTCACTCTCTCTACCTCTATCTCTTTAATATTTTATTGTGAAATGAGCTGAAGTTTTCCTGACATGTAGTATTGGTAAACCATAGTATTGGCCCATGGTATTGTAATAAAATATATTTACAAGTTAATAATATTCATAGTAAAGTGGTCGAACTTGTTATATTGTAACTTTGTTATAAGTTTTAAGCAGTTATGTACTTATTAATTAAATTTAAATATGGTTATTGAATCATTATTAGATATTTTTATAGTGATATTTTATTCTTATGTTTTTTTAGGAAAACCATCCAAAAATAAAATACTTGAAAATAACTTATACTCAAGTAAATAACAATATCTACCATCAATTACTTCCCACCATAATTTAAGGAAATTTTTGCTTAAAAAATTGATAGGAATAAGATGTAAAAAAGATATACTTACAGAGTTATTTCCCACAATTATTTATGTTTTCTTCAGCACTAATGTAGGAGTAAAATTGTAAGTGTGTATACTTACAAGTGGTTACTACCCACCAAAATTTACTCTTGAGTCCAAGCAATTTACTTATCCACTTCACATCTCAATTTATTAGTTAATGAATTATTTATGGAAATTTTCCCATTGGAGAAGCTAAGGTGCAAACCAAAATTACAATATAACAAATTGAATTTTATTATTTTTATTACTTTCAACATTTTATTACTAATTGAGCTAAGTTTTAAATTTTTATAGTACAATATCTCCACCATACTGAGTTCTATATTAATTTTAACCTTTTATTATTTTTTAAATACTTTTTATTATTATATGTAACATTAAAAATAACAAAATTTCTATATAAAGAGATGTGAGTTTTGTATAAATATAAATTACTATGATGATCATTACCATGCACTAAGACCAATATGGTCTATTTGACCTTAATAAAGTAAACAATTAATTCATACTCTTTAATCTTTTATTTCTATGATAAAAAATAAGGGATAAAAGTGTTCTTAGAAGTTGTTTAGCAATGTTCATTTTCTTCTTAAAACTGGTTAAAACAGAAAGATAATTTTTGTTATCAAGATTGGGGTTAATCACCTCCTTATAATACCTTACCTTCCTATTTCCCTCTAACTCCTTAGCATCCCACAACTTATCCTTAAATTTGGAGGTAAGATTATTTTTAATATTATCATCACTCTCCAAGATGATCTCTTCCTTTATTTCCCAATGGTCGAGCCAATACTAGGCATCCTTATGTCTGCCTCACTTGAGCCAAAGCTAGGAGTTCTGGCTAGAGTTAAAAGAAATTTTTAGTAACCTCTTGGCTTCCATGTTATTTAAAGTTTCTTCTTATACATCAAATACCTAAAACTATTCATGATTTCAATGGGAGAAAGATTATCTTCAATCAAGAGGATAGTGTAGGGAGTATTTCCTTTAATCTTGAGGTTGATTGTTCAAGAAAAATCGAGGACGCTAACCCTAGCCAAACAGTCAGCAGCCACATGAACGAGAAATACCCTAGGAGCATGGCTTACTCTTGTTTTAACCCGGGTCCTCTCGTGGAAGAGGTTCCCGTAAATCACGGTAATGATTGTTCATTCAGAAATGTGGACGTGAACCTTGCATATTTTTCAGTCAGAAAGGAGGACGTGTACCCTGTGGATTGTTCAATAAGAATTGATGACGTTAACCCTAGCCAAGTAGTCAGCGGCCACATGGACGGTAAATACCGTGAAGGTTAGCAGATGGTCGGTGAGAATAATAATATGGGATAGGGTCTTTTTCATAACCGTGGAGATGGCTATGATTCATTAAAAAACATTAATTCGCAAATAGAGAAAATTGGAAAGTGTGGTGCTTTGAATAGGAATTCAATTTTAACAAGCAACAAGTTTGGGGACATGGAGGAGACAAATATTATTAAGAAGTTAGATGATAAAGATAGAAATATTACTAGGAAGCCCTCACATAATGTGGAAAGAAATATTAATAAGAAGCCTTTATATGATGAGTCCATTAACAAAAAGGCGTTAACATTTCCTCACTAGAATTAAGTCATGATACCCGTAGGATTCTCAACAAAGGTTCGGGATTTGCTGTTTCTCCTAAAGATATTCCAAATGAGAGCATTTTGTGTAGCATTGAGGAGGGCATTCTAGGTTTACCTTTGGATGACAAAGAGGCTCTTAGATAGGAATGCTCCCTGATTCTAAGAAAAGATAAACCCCCTAAAAGCAACCTTAGCAAGGAGGAGATAGGCGCTCTTAAATCCCTTTGCAACAACAACAAAATTATTGTCCTTAAGGCAGACAAGGGTGGGGTTGTTGTCATTTTAGATAAGATGGATTATATTAGGAAAATGAAGGAGCATCTTGATTGCAGCAGCTACAAGAAGTTGGAGCCCAACCCCTTGCCAAAGGTCTTAAGAGAAGTTAAGAAGGCAATCTCAAACTCCCATCTCGATGATAAGTTGAAGAACAAATTGACCCCCTCCTGTGAGGTCATTCCGAGAATTTATGGGCTTCCTAAGATTCATAAAGACGGGGTTCCCCTTAGACCAATTTTTAATACCATTGGATGCCCCACATATGAGCTAGTGAAATATGTCGCAAAAAATCTCACGCCTCTCGTTGGGAACACTAAATCCTACATTAAAGACTCTACTGACTTCGTTAAACTTATAAAGGAAGAGAGGGTGGAGGATAGCGACATCCTGGTAAGATTTGATGTGGTTTCATTTTTTACCAAAATCCCCTTAGATGAAGGACTGTAGGTAATTAATGAGGTCATGGATCCTGAAACAGCCAAGCTTGCAGATATTTGTTTAAGATCCACCTTCTTCAGCTTCCAAGGAGATTTCTATGAGAAAGTATCTGGTGTCACAATGGGATCACCACTCTCCCCTATTATGGCCAACTTATTTATGGAAATCTTCGAAAATAAAGCCCTTGCCTCCTTTCCCTTAAGTCCAGCTTAGTGGAAAAGATTTGTAGACGACACTACCACAAAGTGGTCGCATGGTAGGGATAATCTCAATAAATTCTTCAATCACCTCAACTCAATTTCCTCAGAAATTATGTTTACCAGAGAGATGGAAGAAAATAGGAGCATTCCATTATTAGATGTCCAAGTTAACAAAAGGAAGATGGAACATTAGGGCATCAAGTTTATAGAAAGAGAACCCATACCGACAGCTACCTTCACGCTGAGTCTTACCATCATCCTGCTCAAAAATTTGGCATCTTGAACACTCTTTCTGTCAGAGCCCTGAGGATTTCCGATGAAGAGCACCTAGAAGAAGAACTCTCTCACATGACATTTTTTTTCTCGGGTATAGGGTATAAGGAAAGAGAACCAAAAAAAGCCATAAACAGAGCAAAAAGTACTGTCGTATCCAAGAGACACCAGGATCCTGAGGAGAATGGTGGAAGGGTTTTTCTACCATACATCAAAGGTGTGACAAATAATATTTCTAGGGTTTTGGGAAGGAGTGACATTTTTTCTCAATTCTCAGCAGCAAGAACCATTAGACAAAATATGCGCTCAATTAAAGATAGCATTAGTCAGGGGCAGCTTAAAGGTGTTTACAAGATTGACTGCTCATGTGGGAAGAGTTATATTGGTGAAACTGGGTGCTCTCTTCAAAAGCGTCTGAAAGAGCATGGTGTCGATATTAAACATGAGCGATCTCGAACCTCAGCCCTTGCTAATCACTCCTCGAAAAGGAAACATCACTTGCATCTTAAGGATGCTAAAATCATTGCAAGGGAGGAACATTATCAGAGACGAAAGATTAGAGAAGCAGTGGAGATTATAAAACACCCACATAACATCAACAGGGACGAAGAATTCAAGATTAGTGATAGTTGGCAGCCTCTTATTAGACAGATTTTCTCATTAGGTTCATCGGCTTCCCAGGTTTAAATTCACAGGTTTGCTTCTTCTCCTTTTAATAATCAGTTTAGGGTCATGTTTGCACAAAACATTTATTCACTCACTTGTAATAATTATTTGTGTTAATTAATTTTATTCTATTTATAAAAATTAGTTAATAATTATTTTTTTTCCACAGAAAAAAAATCAGTAACTTTTTATTATAAAAATGAAAAGTTACATGTAGCAGATGCATTTAAGCATTTCAGACAACTGCCCATAGGGCTCATGTGCTTTGGCACAAAAAACGTCGTAGCATAGCTACCATTGCAAAAGAAAGTAAAGAGAAAGAAATAAAGGTGAGAAAAAGAGGAAAAAATGAGTCGAGAGAGAAAAGGCCAGAGAGAAACTAAATGGCCTTAAAAAAGGACCACTGCTGCCAGAAAGTGAGTATCTATCCCACAACTCAGGTTTTCCTCCCCTTCTTCTTCTCGACCTTGCGCCACTCACTCTGGGAAGGTGCAATCGTTGCAAGGACTAACTGATTTTTTGCTTTCTGGGTTCCTGTATCCTTGTTTGAATCTGAAGTATCCGAGGAATGGTGTCGTTTGATTCCACCAGTTCCCATGTACTCGCTAGTCCTTTCTGACTGATTCTGGTGGTGCTGAAGGTCCTTATGAGCTGGTATATCTTTCCTTTGGATCCCTTGTCCCTGTATAGGCTCAATATTTCTGGTGGTCGTGGGTTCCTCCTCTGCTTTAAATTCGTCCTCCTCTGAATCAGGAGGGGGATATTGCCACCCTTTTCTCTGCTTCCCTTTATGTTTCTTTTTATTATTTGCTTTATTTGCTTCTGGACATGTGCTTTGTAAATGTCCTGTCATCCTACAAATTCTGCATCTAAATGCATTTTTTTCATAATCTAGTCCCTGCAACTAGTTCTGTTGCTTGTAAATCAGCATAATATTTTCCGGCAATCCTTTACTCGGATCTACCTCAACACAGATCCGTGCAAAGGTGAAGATCCTCTCCTCAATTCTTTCTGTATCAGTTTTGATGTATTTCCCGATATTGTTTCCAATTCTCTCCAGGACCTGATCACTCCAAAAATGGAGGGGGAGGTTGTATAGTCGAACCCATACTGGCATTCTGGCGACTGTCATGGTGTTTGGGTCAAAATCTGGAAACCAAGGGGTCATGAATAGACCCGTAGTTCCCCAAAACCAAGGTCCTGCTCTAATGATATGATCTCTGAACTCCGTAGAGATAAACTTAACAATGAATAACCCTTTGGAGCAGAGGTGAATATCACATTCCATGGTCCATTGTGTGAAGATCCAATGGTAAAGGTCCATTGGTTTCGGCCAGAAGCAATTAAAACGGAAAATTAACACCTTTGTTTCATAAGTCTTGACATAATCCTCTGTTCCTGAAATATCAATTTTTAAAGTGGGAGTTTGTCCTAGCTGTTCCACAATGTATGGCCGGGGTATAGATCCTCCTTGATCAGGAGATGACCCTTCAGCTTTGTTTCCCTATAGGATATTTTTGTAGGAGAGGCTGCCATTTGATTGGTGCTGAGATGTGGCTTTTTTCCCTTTATCTCCTCCTACAGAACTTGGTATTCCCTGATATGTAGCTCCCCCTCTCAGCCGAAGGTTCAGTGAGATGGAAATTTCAGCTTTAATTCCATAATCCTTCAAAGACCTATAGTCTTGAAGAGAGTGACAACCACTGACCAAGTGTTGGATCAGGACAGGGTATCCCATCAGTCTCCAAATTTGTTGTTTCAGCTGCAGAATGGTATTCTCTGCTTGTATCCAGACTAAGTAATATTTACCCACTAGGGATTTGATGAAAATCTGAAAACGGTTTAAATTTACCTGTTTTCGAAGGTCCAAGAGTGGTGACAATCCATGTCTCTGATCTAGATTTGTATGCAAAGACGCAGGATGCTTCCACGTTATAGGCAAATTGGACCACTTCGTTTCCCCACTCTGGATCCGTTGGGTCCTGGTTTTTCCTTGCTCCAATATACCGAGGAGCTTTGTCTTCTATTGTGAGAAGCCTTCATCTGTCTGTGTGTTACTGGACAAGCGATGGCCTGAGAGGGGGGTGTGTGAGCTACCCTGTTGTTTACCATTGCTCTCCATCCCTACCTCCCCTGTCATCAACGTCGCCTTGAATTTCTTCTTGCATGTGAAGAAGTCTTTGATTCCAGCCTGGATCGGTTTGTCCAATACCCATTGGTCGCTACTCAGGGCTGTGTCTTTTGTTGCTACGACCAGTGGATCCCCTCGACAACTTGAGATAGGGTAAGAAGCTCTTTGGTAGACCAGTAGGGCTAGATTTTCAGCATGAGAGCCAACAGAATATTCCCCAACGCGCGCCTTCTTTACCTCCCTTACCAGTTGTGCCAACTGGGGCTCTTCAAGGCGTTGCACCTCTTTTCTTATCAGAAATAGCAGAAGAGCAGTAGATCTAATCACTGGTTGTTGGACATTGTCAAAGCGGCGTCCTGAAAACACGGATCTAATGCTAAAGCCAGATCCATCTCCAGCAGCGCTTATATTCGTAAAACCTTGTGTATTCTTGCAGTTTTTGATGGGATTTCTTCCCCAAGCCACACTGATCTCCTTGCCCTCATTGAAATGTTCGTGTACCCAATTATTGTCAGCGTCTTCGTCACCCAGGAAGGATAGATCTAATTGATCTGGCTGGCGAGTAACCCATGTTCGAAGCTCGTCCCTCTTATTAGGTCCTTGATCTATGTATACGGCTCTTGATTTGCGTTTGTTGGCTCGTGGAGCTAGGAGCCGGAGTTCTAGACCAGTGGCCGAAGCCAGGGTCACTTCTGGTGTAGCGAGGGATTCTGAAACGTTGTATATCCTTGAGGCTGCAAGATCTAGTGCTAAGACGGCTATGTTTGTATTGAGAGGAGACTTCGTCGGGGTTGTAGCTCCAGGATCAGCATCCTCGGCGGCGGCAAAAATCTGCAGAATCCTGACTGAAACCCTTACTAGAGCCATCGTGAAAGAGAAATCTAATTTTTCCCTGTGCCAATTAATTAATAATTATTATCAGTGAGGGGAAGTATAATTTCAAATATTTCGTTATAAGTAATTTATAAATTATAATAACTTATTAGGATTTAATTAATTATATTATAATTAATATCATTTATTTATTAACATATATAGATATTATTATTTATAATTAATAAACATAGTTATTATTCTTATTTAATTACACTTATATTAATAAATGGTAGATACTAGTTTAAGTTAAAAATTTAGGTTAGGAACCTCAAGGTGTAATTAAAACATTTTTGGTCATAGAATTAAAAATTTAGACATTAGTAAAAATTAATAAAAATTTTAGACATTAAATAAAAAAAATTAGACATTAAATAAAAATTAATAAATATTAGTTTAGTAAGATTAATTTAAGTACTTAGGGTTTATTTTATTAAAAAATTTAATTAATTTATTAAAACTAATTTAAGCACTTAGGGCTTTAAAAATTTAGTAATTATTAAAATTAAATTAAAAATAATTTATTTAAATAAGATTGTTATCTATTGTTGGCTCCTCTCAACCATCATAATCCTTCACTATTTATACCTTGACCTTTTGCAACCTTCTTTCACTCTTCATTCTTGTCCTGATGATGGATCTCCGTTGGGATTCAAAACGTCGACCAATATTTTATGATACTGCGGATAATCTAGATTCTGCAATTAACGACAACCACAGAAGTTTAAAAACAATAGTTATAAATTTTTTTTGGATCAACTTGATCTCCCTCCACGATTTTCTAGATATATTGCGACCCCAAGCCTCACATTCATATAAAATAACATGGGTGACAGGAGTCTCAAGGAGGAACTCATTTTTACTTCATACCCAAATATTTGTCATCTTACAATTTTTTTCTACCTCATAATAAGCTTTCCGACCTCCTATTATCCTTTTCTCAACATTATAACTCCGTTTGAGTTGATGATGAATGTTAATGCCTAAATATTTTTATGAAGAAACCTTCTCCAAGTAATTGTTATCATAAATAAAATTATCATATTTGATCTTTTTGGATTTAATTATCATGATGTTAGTCTTGTCAATATTGATAGTCATGCACATGTTGCAGCAATAATCATGGACGATTTTAATCAGCTTGTCGAGATCATCATGGCTTCTAGCTTGAAGAACGATACCATCAGCATAAAGGAGAAGAGTAATTACCTTACCAACGAGCTTAGGCTCATCACATCCTGCAACTTACAAACACCCTTCTAGCTTATCAATGTAAATTTCAAAAAGGGTAGGGGATAGGGGACACCCTTGCTTAACTCTGATATTACATTAAATTTCTTTAGACCAACCTTCAGTGGTATTAATCTTGGCAATAAAATTCTCGTATAGCCTTGTCACAACCACCCTCAACTCGATAGGAATCATTATATCTTCAAGTCTCTGCCATAGCTTATCCCAAGAAACTATGTCAAAATCTTTCGTAAAGTCATCAAAACAACAAAAGAGACTAGTTTTATTATTACAAAATTCCTGAGCAATGATCCTAAGAGTAACAAGCCAGTCAATAGTTGAGTGATGTCTCCTAAAACTAGCTTTCCCTCTAGCTCTTTTAACATGGCTTTCAAGCTAGAGGCTAATCTTATTTTCCAAAATGAGCCCATAGAGTTTGGCTAAAATCTCGCTAATCATAAAAGTCTTGTAGTTTGAAGGGATGTTTTTATCCCCACTTTTAATTTTTGCATTTAAAATGAGGTTTTCATTTTGAAAATTCTGATCATTTCTACACTTGGTAGATCTACATTAAAGATGAATCTTTGCTAGTTATAAAATGTAACAACATTCATAGTTATATCATATTTTAATGAAAGGAAACTTACTTTTAAGAATGATAATGGGAAATTAAGAAAAATAATAACAATAATAAAATAGGAAAGTAAGAAAATTAAGTAGGTATATTTTCATCAAATTATTTAAAATGAATAACAAGATAATGATAATAGAATATTTGATCTATTAAAATAATGTAGGGGAATTATTATGTTAAATAATATTTTTATTTTTTCTCAATGTAATGGTCTTGTGGTTTGTTAAAATAAAAGATAATTAAAAAAATTTGTATGTATTTTTTATGATAATATAGAATAGTAGTTAGCTCATGATGGGAAGCATAATTGGAAATGGCGAGAAAATGAAGCATTATTTGTGAGTAGGTTCGAGGTTCAAATCCCCCTAATTATCTTGTACATACCGAGTTATTGAGGTGACTCTATGTCAAACAAGTACAAGACCAACCTAGTTATTGATTCCTATCTTCCTTTATATATATATATAAATATGTACATTCCAAGATGAGACCAAATATGAAAGCGATTGTATTAAAAGGGATTTTGGATGTAGTTGAAGGTTTTAAGGAGGCATTAGATGCTTGCAACTTCCCCTAAGGACATGATTTGAGATTCCATGGACCTGATCTGGTGGGACAAAAGGAGATAACGAAGCTCTATGGAATAATGAAGGTTAGCAATGATGGGTATTGGGCTTCTACATAAAAGGAGATTTTTAATGTTGCCAACGAGCCTTCTAAGGTAGCTAAAGCATCCTACTGTGCATATATCTGACAGCATAGATCAGATCTCATGTTTATGTGGTTTTTGTTGGAAATACTCCCAACCACCACCATGAATAAAGTGCCAGCAACCCACACCTTCATTGAATTTTTTGTTGCAAGGAAGGACAAGGCTCAAGACTCAAATCTACAGGTTTTGTTCGCTTCACGCAAAAATCCGAAAACAGAGTACCCGAGCCCATTCTGCGTTTAATTTCCTAAACCATCGTCATTGACTTACTGTTGCCCGCAGCTTCCTAGCTCGCAAGATTTTTTATTTACCCTTAAGCCTTCTTCGTTGAATGTTATATTTATTCTGATGTGATATCGATGGAACCCACCATACCTTTTCTGCATTTGCAATCCACCACAAACCGTTTGCATTTCCGTCATTTCTTACCTTTTTTTATTTCACGCTTACTGTCGCTTAATCACCCCCATACCACAGCCCACAACATTTAGCTTTTAACTCTTAAACGCTTTTCCGAAACTTATTTCCCCGCCGATGCAATCTGATGGGACCCACAAACCTTATCGCATTACAGATCGCTTCAAACCTTTGTTTTTTCTATATTCCTTACCTTCCACCATACCGCACTTCCTGTGGTTTACGGCATCGCCACTCGCACTTTGAAAGGTGTATAACTTACCTTTTAAGCCATCCACAAGTTATGTTATTCAAGTTGTGATGCGATCGCAATCGTATGTCGCAAGCTCAGGAGGGTGGCGCCCGCAATCGCATATCGCAAAGTTTAAAGGACAGTGCCCATGATAAGGAGTTCATATTTTTTCTCAAAATTCAAAGTCACATAATTGGGTTGAAACTAGGATGGTTGCGTAGATCTCATCTTCCTGATTCCGACACCGTGAACGGTTTGAAAAATCGATGGCGTATGAGGAAGATACCATGTTCTGATTGAAATGTCAAACAGGTAAAATTGTGACAATTTGACCAGGTTTGACTGGGATGCACATTCAGCAAAGTGGAGGTACAGTCATCAAAAGAGAATATTCCTCAAAATATTCCTTTATTCGAGCCAATAAATGGATGAAAAGTGTCACAATTTTATTCATTGTACAGGTTTGGAGGAGCCAATTAGAGGGTGCCACATGGCCAGCCCTAAGGCTGCCACATGTCCCTGAAATGGCATATTAAAATTTTGTTGAGGGTCCACAGGAATCGACCCCCAGACCTCCCGTCGGGCATGCACAGACCTTACCACCCAAGCTACGCATTTTTTGCTTAACCAAATTGGTTGCGGGTTGTATTTATGATGTAGTGGAAATTTATTCGGGGGTTGGGAACCACCGGCAGTCCCAACCCACCAGCGATTCTATCGTGTATGTCACATGGAAAAAAACAAAAAATAAAACCATGTGGTTAAAGCAATCCCCGACAGCACAAACCCGCAATTCAACCATGGTTCAACTCAATCAACCATAGTTACAACCATAGTCTCTTCCTTGAGTTCTGATGGTTATGTAACCCGTTGTTTTAGGGGTGCACATGTGGCCACCCCCAACCGCAAACATTTAATACGATAGTCAGATTCGGTGGAACAATTAGAGGGCACGCCATTTTTGGCGGGTATGCCTTTTTTAACTCCAGTTAAGTGTAGTTCTCCACTTTTAGTGGAGCTTTCCTAGGAGATACTGGGCAAAAGAGTAGCAGGCTCAATTTTCGCCCATTCTAAGTGAATGAAGAGTCATTTTTTTTTACTAATTGGAGAATTTTGAAGCCATTGGTGCATAGAAAACATCCATTAGAGCATTGTAACTACATGTAATATCAAAATTTTGAGCATAATGAAAGATGGACAAGCCATTGGGAGTTGGACCAATAGATGTAGCCTAGAAGGGGTGAGCTGTTTCATCATGCCTGCTGTGTAAATTTCATGTGGTGACTTATTTCTCTGTTTTACATTGTTTTTTAGTGTTATTTAAGCTTTTTTATGCTTCTAATTCACTAAAAATAATCTACAATTCATGGACAAACACCTTAAACTTCATGCAAACTAATGAATTGATTATGCACATGTTTTTAAACTGAAAAGACACTTAGCACAACAAAACTAATATAGTCATTTCAAATCAGATTGGTATCAGAGCTGGAGTTTATTCTCTGGTGTTGTTTAGTGCAAAGAATTGTTTAACTGTTTGCAATTTTTAGATGCTTACAAGGCTCAAGTTCAAAATAGGAGAAGGAAAATTAGTGGAAGCAGAAGGGTCTCAAAAAGAGCCAAAGCAAAGGAGAGCAAGATTGCCACAATCTCCACCACCTAGTTCACCTCCTAAAGAAGCAGAAGCTCCATTAAGCATGCCTCATGAGGAAGGATAAATCCATGAAGAAGTTGACCTTAAGGAGGAAGAAAGAGTGTTCAGGAAATAATTCCTTGACATGACTGAGATGGTTAGAATTCTTTATCAAGAAAGAAATGAGAGACTGGAAGGAGAAGGATCTAAACTTCAAAAGGAAGGACAAGGATCTTCAGGAGGTCAACATGATGAAGATCAGTCAAAGAAGGGAAATGGAGGAAATGGAGGCAATGGAAAGCCACCATCTTTACCCTCATCCTCATCATCATCATCATCCTCTACCTCTTCTTCAGTGCATCAGCCACACAAATCCAAGAACACTGGTAAAAATCCTTTTTTTTAAATTGATGTTAAGTTCGAATTGCCAATGTTTAATGGTGAAGTAAATACAGAAAATATAGATAATTGGATTAGGCAATTGGAGGTCTATTTGAGAATACATAACCTTCAAGATGATGATACAAAAATTCAATTAGCTTCTTTGAGAATGGAAGATGCAGCTCTTGTTTGGTGGGAAGCCAAGACAAAGGCGAAAATCAAGAAACATGGTAAGATTATCCTATCATGGTCAGATTTTATTACTGCTATTAAACAACAGTTTTATCCATTAGCTCGTATGCAGAAATCCATAATGAACTGGCAGAACTTTAGGCAATTAAAGGGACAAAATGTGCAATAATACACCCAAGAATTTAGGAGAAGAAATCTCTTATTAGGGGTGGATTTGAAGAGCCAAGATACTTTGCTAAAGTACATAGGAGGCTTCCATAGCTACCTAAAACATACTATTATCATGTTTAACCCCACTAGTCTAGATGAATTTTTTGTTCATGCCACACATCTAGAAGCTAGAGGGAAGAACATTTCTGAAGAGGGTAGGAACAAACCTTTTAAGGGTAAAGCCAAGGAAAATACATCAAGAGGTAAAAACAAAGAGAATGCATCTATTAAGAAAGAGGGAGAAAAGGTGATTTGTAAACACTGTTCAAAAGAAGGCCATGATGAAACTCATTGTTGGAAATTACATCCTGAATTAAGGCCAAAGAAACCCAATAACAAAGGGAAACAAAAAACTGCAGCTACATCTCAACATGATTTAGGATCTGATTCGGGTGATGAAACTAAAATTATAGCCATGGGATTGAAGAACATGAAGGGAATAGAAATTGAAACTAAACCCAGTACCAGTACATCAAACTGTCACATAAACACTCGAAATGAAGAAGAAATAATAGAACTGTTTCATGTGAAGGTCATATCCAAGCATGCCAAGATTGACACATTGTTTTGACAATGGGTCACAAGCAAACTTAATCTCTGAATATTTGGTCAAGAAACTTAACCTTGAGACCATACCACATCCAAAACCATATCCATTGGGTTGGATTTGTAAGGATAAAAATCTACAGGTTTTAAATAAATGTATATTGAGGTTTGCAATCACTGCAAGCTTTGTTGACATAGTTGAATTAGATGTGGTTCCACTTGACATAACTAGTATTGTATTAGGGAGTCATTGCCTATATGACAGTAAAGTGATCTTCTCTCGCCATCAGAACAAGTATCATTTATTCAAATATGGCAAGGAGTTCATTGTTAGAGCACATAGCAAGAAGACAAACGTTGCTTTGGTAAATGTTGGAAAGGTAAAGAGGCTGGTAAATTCAAGTAAGAACTTTGTTCTTCTTATGATTAAGCCTAAAGCTAATATTGATAATGAATATTTTGAGGGATGTGATCCTAATTTGCAATCAGATTTATATGATGTTTTTAATGGACATCATGATATGTTTCAAGAGCCAACAGGATAGCCTCCAAAAAGGGAAATTCAACATGAGATTCAGTTGCAACAAGACTGTCCTCTTCCAAACATCGGTATGTATCGCATGTTGATAATGGAGAATGCTGAAATAAAGAGGCAAATCAAAGAGATGTTGGATAAAGGAATAATAATGCCAAGAACCTCGCGATGTGGTTCACCCATAGTCTTGATACCAAAGAAATATGGAACTTGGCGCATGTGTGTAGATTTTCGATCTTTGAACAAGATTACAGTAAAAAAGTGTTACCCACTCCCAATAATAGATGATTTGCTTGATCAGCTGAAAGAAGAAATTTTTTTCACTAAGTTAGATTTACGAAGTGGATGTCATCACTACTACATTTGGCAGAAATTCCGACACTTGGTTCCGATGCTTTTGACCAAATGTCGGAAATTTCCCCAAATTTTTTCCATCCTGCCCGAAACCGTCGCTATACCGAAATTTATAGAAAAGTGTCGCAATATCGACACTTAGACAAAGTGTCGCAATTGCGACGTTTGGAGGAAGACGTTGCAATTGCGACACTATGGCCCAAAGCGTCGCTATTGCGACGGTTGCCTCCAAACGTCGCAAGTACGACACAACGTCTAAGTGTCATAATTGCGACATTTGGAGGCAGCCGTCCCAGTAGCGACGCTTTTTCCGCCGTCGGTATAACGACACTTATATGCGCGCTACATAAAAATACGAAACTTATATGCGCGCTACATAAAAATACGAAACTTATATGCGCGCTACATAAAAATACAAAACTTATATGCGCGCTACATAAAAATGATTTTATTGTTTCGTAGTCGTCGTAATAGCTACATTAACGTCTGATATCACGCGCGCATTCACCCTCTGCCCTTGCAGAATAACATTCACCCTCAGCTCTTGTAGAACAGCATTTGTCCTCAGCATTTTCCCTCAGCGTTCGCCCTCAGCTCTTGCAGAACAGCATTCGACCTCAGCTCTTGCAAAATGGTAAGTTCTTACTGCAGGCCCTTCCTCTTATACTAGGGTTGACTCTATTTGGGTTTTTTTGGTCAATTCCATTGGATTGTGTTAGGCTGTAGGGTTCTCTCTAGATGTCAAGAATCAAGATTCAATACCCTCTATTATCTTCATCACCCAATACAAGATTTAAATTTTTTCCAAAGAAACGCTTATTAATTTGGCAGCCATTATTTCTCCCTACTTTAAAAACCCTACATTTAAATGAAAACAAGCATTGCATTTCAACTACAAAAATATATTAGTGTTCAAATGTACATGCGTGCTACATTAACGTCTGATATCACGCGCGCATTTTCCCTCCGCTCTTGCAGAACAACATTCGCCCTCAGCATTCGCCCTCGGCTCTTGCAAAATGGTAAGTTCTTACTGCAGGCCCTTCCTCCTATAGTAGGGTTGACTCTATTTGGGTTTTTTTGGTCAATTCCATTGGATTGTGTTAGGCTGTAGGGTTCTCTCTAGATGTCAAGAATCAAGATTAAATACCCTCTATTATCTTCATCACCCAATAAAAGATTTAAATTTTTCCCAAAGAAACGCTTATTAATTTGGCAGCCATTATTTCTCCCTGCTTTAAAAACCCTACATTTAAATGAAAACAAGCATTGCATTTCAACTACAAAAATCTAAGCTCTTGCAGAACAGCATTGGCCCTGAGCTCTTGCAGAACAACATTCGCCCTCAGCATTCGCCCTGAGCTCTTGCAGAACAACATTCGCCCTCAGCTCTTGAAGAACAACATTCGCCCTGCGTTCGCCCTCAGCTCTTGCAGAACAGCATTCGCCCTCAGCTCTTGCAGAACAACATTCGCCCTCAGCTCTTGCAAAATGGTAAGTTCTTACTGTAGGCCATTCCTCCTATAGTAGGGTTGACTCTATTTGGGTTTTTTTGGTCAATTCCATTAGATTGTGTTAGGCTGTAGGGTTCTCTCTAGATGTCAAGAATCAAGATTCAATACCCTCTATTATCTTCATCACCCAATACAAGATTTAAATTTTTCCCAAATAAATGCTTATTAATTTGGCAGCCATTATTTCTCCCTGCTTTAAAAACCCTACATTTAAATGAAAACAAGCATTGCATTTCAACTACAAAAGTCTATTAGTGTTCAAATGTACATGTGTGCATCACTTGTGTAGGGTATTCCTTTTCCACTTTCACATTATCCAAGAATGTGTGTAGTATAGTTCATATTTTTTGTGATTTAGATTATCTTGAAAAAGGAAAGGTAAATTATTTCCAATGGAAAAAGAAGGTTTTCCCTTTTTACTACTGGAAATGGTACAACAAAGTTCCATTTCTACCCGAAACTCCTATGAAACAAGAACCAAATAAAGGCCATGTCCTCAATGGACATCATTTGGCTTTGAAAATGGCCATTGCACCGTGTTGTTTCTTATATTACATCACGATAGTTTCTTAGGTCATTTCTTGCTTCTTGAGATGAAAAACAACCAAAGAAATTGTGAAGATCCTTTCAAGAAATAAATGACCATTTCTCAATCATATCTCAACTATTTTTTATTTTATTCAGTGGTTGCTTACTTTGAGAGAAATTTGACACTTTTATAAGGAATATAACATAAACACACAAAATGGGAAGGAATTGATGAGGTAGATGACCTTTAGTTGTTGTCAATTAAGAATTGATAATACACGATGCATGTTCTGTACTACAAACTAGATTCCTTCCTGGAGTTAGGACACAGAGTATTGAATCAAAGTTGTAGTTTATAACTTCTTGTATTGGTTCATCAATCTTGAAATTCAGACATTGCATGTCTTCATTGTTTCATGTTTGAATAATTTGCATCATATCATACAATAGGAAATTAGGAATTATTATTATTATTACTTTATGGATCTGTTAAGTTACTTTTAAGTTTGCATGGTTTAGTGTGAAATTATTCTAGTGTGCCCCTAGGCCCAGGTGAAGGAATGCCAAGGACTGAGAACCCTAGTTTTTAAATGGTATTGTTTCTTATACCCAAAAACCCCTCAACATCACTTCTTATTAGTTCTTAAAAATAGTGTTGTAAACAATTTGAGAATTGATATAGCAAAATATCACACTTCTCAAGATAAAGTCCTAAAGCTAAAGTGTGATACCATGTGTAATTCAATAGCCCCATTGTCACCTCACCAACCTCTTTTCACTTCGGGCTAGCTCTCCTCCAACTCAAGGGGGTTCTCCCTAGTAGATGTTAGGGATCTAATGGCCCAACCAAACCAAGTCAAGAGCCCCCTAACTCTCTATGTTTACTACTATCAATCAAAATATTGAACAATAGGGTCAGACATGCATCCTGAAGATAAATTGCCAGGGTATTTTTGGGTAATTTCAAAGGGAAAGTCCCCAAACACATATAATCAAGGAATTATAACGTGATTTCAAACATTAAATATCAACAAAATTGTTTAAATGATATTGAAAGGAAAAAGGTGATGGAAGATAGAAAGTGCCTTACTTAAATTCTCTAAGGATTTTTCAATAGTTGCTCCAAAAGCTTCACTTCAAGGCCCTTCAAGATTGTCTCCAACAATGCTATACCATCAGCTTCAACAATGTTGCTCCAAAAATGTCCTCAAGGTCTTCACAACAAGTTTACTAGAATTTGCTCCAACAATATATTCAATAAGGTCTTCATTGTCAACTCGTCTCTTGTTTGGGTGCCTTAATGTGCAATGACATGTTTCCAGGATTGAATTCAATGCAAGGCATATTTGAAACTCTAACTCTGTCTTCCGGTGTCTTATTAGAAATTATTTTATTTTTCATTTTGTGTTTTCAAGTTAGATATTGTTTTCAAGTTTTTACATTTATAATTTTATTTCAATGTGGCAGACTGATCAGAGCAGTGCAGGAACAACCCCGAGACGGGATGATCGCGGAAAGAGGCCAGCGGAAGAACATGTAAAGTGCCAGCATTGCTCTATCTTTAGGTATTTTAGTTATTTACATAATTGAACTAATATTAATTTTGTTCAAATATGCAGACACCTAGCCATGGTACGCCTGATGATTCCCTCTTTGAGGAAGAGCTTTCTTCATCCCTATCTCCCGTGTTCTTGTTGTGAAAAAAGGCACGAGATGCAAGGTCGGAATTTAATACTTTGATAGACGCGCCTCAAACACCTGAAAAAGAAGAGAGGATAAAACAACTTATGAGCCAGCTAGATAGATATCAGGTAATAATAAAAAGTCAAAAGGATATTTTTTTTTGTTCTGCATGAGATGAATTGTGATAGTTTGATTTTTAATTTTTACATTGACTAAAGTAACAAAAAGTTCTTTTGTATGTAGCGTTTTCTGGCATTTGCTGAACCCGGTGTTGGTGGTAGTGGGACACAAGGGCAAGATATTTCCCAACAACCCTCTCATACACCTTCTACTCCTTTAGGTGCTAGCCAAGAAACACACCCTGCCCAAGCAGACACCCAGCCAACCGCTGAACGTGTTGGCAATGATGAGGCTAATATGGCCAACTACATTATTGCGTTTCCTGGAGCTACACGTGTCAGCTCCACGGGGACCATTAATGGCACGTTTTTGGTGAACGATGAAGGTTTCCCTATAAAGAACGTACAACTCCCAGGTAAATTTTAATATTTTAACTATTTCATGTACTTTATCTAAAACATATTTATCATGATTTTTATTTTTAAATTAATGATAATATCTTTTTTTTTCTGTGTAGGAAACAATGAGTTCTATAGGTTTTTGGAGAGCCATGCGTTGGTAATTTTTGGCCCAACCATACACACAAGGTGGAATTCCCAGAATTCCAACCTGAAAAAAGAACTTCTAGATTATCTAGAAGCCCTTTTTGGGGTCGACACATTTGACAGAACAGCGGTGGCTCGGGTAGCCGGGAAATATTTGAAATATACCAGGGACACCTATAGGACGCAATTGCAATTTAACCCTAGATATGAGCGTCCTCTCGCAGTTCCAAAGAGTGAGTGGAGAGCACTCATCCATGACGGAAAAGAGAAAAGGGCAAAGAAAGAAGGAAAAATGCCAACTTGACCCGCAAGGTAAATTACAACTTTAATTCAATAGCTTTAATTTTCTCTATGTCTAAAATAAAAGTGTGCTACGTCATATCTGACTTCAATCTTTTGATGCTAGGTTGCTTGACACCTCAAAGGCAACCAAAGCTAGGATTGAAAAAAAGGGCCATCACAAGCTAGGCCAGGGCGGCTACTTGAAATTAGCTGCAAGAATTGTAATTAAGTAGCTAAACATCTTATAATTAATTGTATCGCCTTCCAACTTTTTTGTAATCCTATCAGATATGATTAAAAATACACAATCATATATAATGTAGGGTGATGACTTTGGAACAATAACTACAGAGGAAGATAAAAATATTGCTTTCCGTTTTGGCTATCAAGCTGTAGTTGAACGTCGCAGAAGCTTGGGGCAGGTCCCAAGATCTACAATGCCCGATAAGGTAAAACATTAACCTTTCAATATTTTTGTTTTCGTCCATAAATTTAATGTCTAACAACTTTGTTTAAATCAGGGGAGCAACACTACCGACGAGGTAAATAACCCAGTTTTAGAGCCAGACGTAGATGATCCTCTCGTGCAACCTGATCATTGTAGTGGGGACCAGGCCGACAATGCTGCTATCAGTGAGGGCCGTGACGGTAATTAATTTCCACTTATAATTTTTTCTAATTATACCTCGATGGTTGTCCTTATAACGTTTTTTGTTTATATGACAGAGAATGTTTCCCTTGAGGATCTTACCACCAGAGAGGAAGACAGGGCAACAGTCCCAACGGCGACAACTGGTGCACCAGGTAAATAATCTCATTGCAATTTTTTTTATTAATATTGCCGAACTAGTTCAATGATATTTAAAAACTGATAATTAAAATTTAATATTATCTGTTTTTGTAGGCGATGCCCCGTCACTGGATGAGACCAGACATCGTGACAACGCAACTAGGTCAGCGGCGACAACTAGTGCACTAGGTAAATAATCTCATTGCAATTTTTTTTATTAATATTACCGAACTAGTTCAATGATATTTAAAAACTGACAATTAAAATTTAATATTATCTGTTTTTGTAGGCGATGCCCCGTCACTGGATGAGACCGGACATCGTGACTACACAACTAGGTCAGCGGCGACAACTGGTGCACCAGGTAAATAATCTCATTGCAATTTTTTTTATTAATATTACCGAACTATTTCAATGATATTTAAAAACCGACAATTAAAATTTAATATTATCTGTTTTTGTAGGCGATGCCCCGTCACTGGATGAGACCAGACATCGTGACTACGCAACTAGGTTAGCAGTGCGGGTCGAAAGGCACGAAACAGGAGCAGAGCACGATGATATTGATGATGTAATTAGGAGCTTTAGAAATAGGAAGAAGAAAAAGAAAATTTGATAATGTAAAATATTGTATTATTATAAGATAAATGTTACCATACTTGGAACGTTTTTTGCGTTATATAAAAAACTCATTTATCATACTATTTTTATGTCAAGCATTAATTGCAATGTTTCCTTGCGTACTTTTTGTTGAATTGTTTTTTTATTAGTTATTGAATATTTTTTTTTTATGCTCATGAAAGTAAAAAATGAAATATAGATTGGGTATTGGGGAATTGAGAGTGATGTGAGGGGGGGGAGGGGCCATAAGAGCTTCCACCTTCACGTGGTTGGCCCTGTTTAGTAGAGAATAATTTATTGGAGCGATTTAATCTTGGAACAAACCTCCCTTGATCCAGCGTAGCAACAAAAAAGTCACTGTTGACTTAGTTGCTACTCTTTCAGATCGTGGGAGGCTTGTTCCAAGTTCATGCGACTCCAATAAATTGTTCTTGAAACGAAGAGGAGCTTATTCAGGTATGTTTTGACATTTTCAACATATGTTCTAACATTATCATAAGAATGCATCTTAGAGTAAAAATACTACATCAATTACTTGTATTTATTGTATAGATAATGATGGATTTTGATTGACTTGGCAGTGCAGGTACAAATCCTCTTGCATCATGAGCAATAAAACTTGTCAACTAGGGTCATGTCCAGGATATTTTTGCTTGTGCGCTTGACCAGGTTCATAATGTCACATTTTGTAAGTTCCTTTACAGTTCATAATTCAATATTAAGCTTTTTCACGATTATTATCTAGGTTTTTTGTATGTGTTTTTTCATCTATTTGATTGTAAGCAACTATGCATGTTTCCTGTTGTTCACTATGATTTCTCCCATTACCACTCCCAGGATGAATCCGACTTTATTGTTACATAGGTTACTTTATCGTTACTATGATTTCTCCATTTACGATTTCATAGGTTACATCATGTAAAGTTGTCAATCTCAGGTTGGTGATGAGCTTTAGTTCTCCAGATTTGGGGCTTTTCCGATATTTTCTCCCTCATGTCATTCCTGCATCACCTCGTTGTTTGAGCATGCCAATTGTCTACCACTTGTACCAATTGGCACATGTCAATCTCTCAGTGGTGCCACATTTCACCTATTTTCAGTGAGAGTTTAGGGTTTCTCTAACATAGCTTCAGAAATCTGATTCAGTGCCTGCTTGAATATCGTCACATAATACTCATGGTTTGGATTGATGAGCATGTTCTGAATGGTTGGTTGATTCATAAGAACCACCCATATAGTCATCTTGAGATATTTCATAAGTTTTCTCGAGTTTCCTTTTTCACCGTTTCTAGTGGGTGGGATGGTGTGGGGTGATCCATCAATACTGGTGCTCTTGTAGTAGGGAATTTGTTTTTGGGGATATAAAGGAGCATTTGATGTAGATATCTCATTGGATGCATTCATAGATGGGCATGAGAGGTCAAGAATTTAAATTAAAAATATGCAACCTCTAGCATGGCAACCTGAAGGCCGCGAGAGACACTGGTTAAAGATTGTTTTGTGCCGGCCTTAATATAGTCGTGATTTCTTTCTATTATCTTAATGCAAATATATAGTCCGGTCTCATTAAAATGAGGATTGTGGTTGTATTTCTCTTTGGTTGTTTCTCTCTTAATGCTCCAGAAGTTGCCAAAAGTTGCGATAGTTGTTTAGTTTGCTTGTTACAACTTAAAAGTGGTTTTTAGCAATGGGAGTCATGTTTTTTAAGGTTCATACTAATATGAAGATCTTGTAATTCTATATTCATCATAAGAGAAGATGGCCTCTGCTTTGGGCAGTATGACAACAATTGCCACATCTACCTCATTGGGTAACAATGGAAAGGGGAAGAAGTTGGGTGCAATGTTTGATAATTATGGCGGACAATTGTCTTCTCTTTCAGTTTTTTCACCCATTTCCTTTAATCGCTCAAGCAGAAGAGGGACTCTGAGATTACGCAACAGAGAGAAGGTATTTAATACAAGAGCTATGGAAAAGGAGTTTTACTTCAACAAGGATGGCTCAGTGACAAAAAAATTGCAGGTCAGAGAAAAAATTATGTTTAAAGGAAGGTCACCTGCACGTGAAACTTCACTGCGGTGGATCTTTCCTTGTCCACTTATATTCGATTTTAATGTGTTATTTTAATTTTTCATGGAGAGTTGTTTTGGCATATGGTCTGGAATTCAATTGCACACTTACTGAAAGCATTGTCAATTTGTCTTGCAGGCGGTGTGAACAAACTTGTTGATCTTGTTGGAGTCACCCTTGGGGCGAAGGGAAAAATGTTGTCTTGGAGAGCAAGCATGGTTCTCCAAAAATAGTTAATGATGGTGTGACAGTAGCTAAGGAGGTAATTTGTAGATGTGTGCTCTGGTTTTCTTTTTAACGTTGTATTAGTTCCCCCTATTAAATGTCTTAGATTTGGTAGGCATAATTTGAAAACTCAAAGGTGAAAGGAAACATATTTGTTACCCAGTGGTCTACTTGGCCTATGGACTAGCCACATTAGAGTAATGCATAAAGCTTTTCACAACAATAAAAGGAAAGGGTTATGGCCGAGTCAAATTTTATTTTTATTGACAGTGTAATGAAATGTATCTCAATGCTATGGTTTTGGCCTTTTTATTGGTTGAATTAGAGGACCCAGTTGAAAATATTGGGGCCAAGTAGGCCGGTTTTCCTTTTTGCTGATGGTTTGGTGTATCTAATTGAATTAGTTGCCTAAGGTATTTTTGGTTGCAAACTCCTTTTCATTTTTCATATAGTATTGGCCTTGTGGAATACATTTGATTGTGTGGTCTTGTTAGATCTACAACATTTGTAGTTGTTTAGTCTTATGGCCGAGGTGCACTTTTATTATGGAAATAGTTGATGCAATATTTTCATTTAATCCTTACTGCAGGGTAGCATGCTGAGAAGTTTCTTGTGAAAGATTTGGTATTCAAAATGACACTTGATCCTATACAACATCATGAACTTGACTTCAAAATTCATATTCAAAGTGTGCCAGACAATTCTTGCAAAATTTCAAATATTTATGTTGTTTTAAACCATTATCTTTTTCATGTATTGGATGCCGAAAATGTGAAAAATACTTTGGTATGAAACCAACTGGTGAATAATTTCCAGCACAACAACCACTTCCAAGACATGATTTAGAAGTAGAACAAATGTGCTTATGAAGCATAGAAAGATATCCTCGATGCATTGTCAATGTTTGGCTAGGGTTATTTTTGGAGAAAATAACTCCTTATTCCTAGAATAGTGATCTTCAATACAAGTAAATGCCAGAGAAGAGAGATCATCGTGTGACGCAACAAAACTGAAATTGGACCCCCAAGGAGAGCTGGTGTGTCTACAATCGCTCTATCGGCATTTTCCCTTGGTTTACCCTGTTCTTTTCCTCCAGCCTAAGTCTTAATTGACTTCTTCTTTCTTCGGGTTTATTTATCAAATTTGTAGAATTTGATAAATAAATACTATCCACAATGGTTGGAATTTAATTTATATTCCCGACTTTATATTATCTCCAAGCCTTATAACCAATGTTTAACTTTCAAAACTTTGTATTTATACTCCACGTTTATTTTTAAATAAATAACTTGTAATGAACTTTCGGCTCTATATTTCACCACCCAGCCTTACAACAATCATGCTCCAGACTTATGCTAATTATCCTCCAATCGTTTAATTAAACAATTTCATTATACTCCGGCCCCACCTATATATATCAATAACCAATCAAACACTCGTATCGTACCTGGCTATCCTCCGCACACCTTAGTTAACCTCCGGGAAAGTTCAACGTGCGACCACCGTCTGATGGCCCTTCTCCAAATCAACGACTCTTGGCAATTTCGCTCGGCTTCCAACGTCGGGCTTTAACGTGCGATGGCGCGGGTTAAACGGTGGTTTTCCGGGGGTCACTTCGCCACGTGTCACATTCCCTATGGAATCGCTCGCGAATAGGAAATACCGCCTACTCCGCAAAAGCGGTGCGATATGGGCAACCCGCTTTTGTGATTCCGCTCGTGGTTTTGGTACAGGCTTGACCACGGGTGCAAGTCTGGTTCCACTTTCCTTTTGTTTGTTAACTCATGTCCAATCCTCGGGTCAGGTTCTGAAAGCACAACAATCTTGTCTCTTTATTAAGCGGGATTTTTATATTTGAACAATGTTCATGACCCCGGTTCTCTACACAGACCTCGCCTTCGGGTGGGGTGAGTTCACAAGGTTATCCAACAATTTACGGAAATTCAAAGACAGAAGAATGGAATTATCAGTACCCAATCACCTCACAGTTAAACAATTCTTCACAATTAGCAGTTCGAGATAATTCAATGGCAACTAAGCTTGGAAATCATTTAACTAGAAACAATTGTTCACACACAGAGGTTTATTGCAGAAATCCCCTCTCTACTCTCCTCTTCCCTCTCTACTTTTATTCATCCGAGCAATTAAAATTTATATACATAACATATGGCTCTTCGGTTCCTCTGAGAGGACCGTTCTAGAAATCAAAAGGTCTAATTATAATAATTCAACTAACTGAAACTGCTCGACTCCTACAACTCTAACTAGTCTAAGTAATACAGTCAGCTGAGGTATTGACACCTAGCTATTACAACTCAAATGTTTTCGAACCCTCCTAGCCACAACATGTGGACAAAACCTCCTACATTGCTGGCTAGTGCCTAATGCCCCTGCATCATCGTCTGACATAAACTTATTAACAAAAGTGAATGGGGAATGATTATTAATTATGGCATACTAAGTTGTCAGTGATTTTGACTATTTGTCTTTAACATGTAAAAATGTTAAATTCCAAACTTACATCATCATGGTTTGGCATCATGAGCTTGACTAATTGTCCACCATGCTCATAATTTCATTGTTGTATTCATATCTATAAACAACGTTTCAAATAATAATAAAAATTTTCTATAAGAAAAATCCAGACCTCCATGTTGCTGCTCCTTGTGAGACAAAGTCAAAATTGCATTACACAATCTGACACATAAGAATCTCCTATATCCCTGTGGTATGTATCCAAATTCTTATAATAGTGTCTTCAAGACTTATGTTGACATTGCCAATGAGATATTTAAGCAATGAAAGATGGAGCCTTCTTCATTGTTGTATATGTAACAATCCTTTATTAATATAAAGATTGATGGTTTTGTCTTTCTGAAAATGAAATGTAAAAATAATTTATTGTGGTCAATTGAATTTTTTTTTTTAAAGCTTTTCATTATGGAAGGGCGACATAGATATATGCCCTTCTAATTGAAATTCGGACCTGCCCTTCAAATTTTATCACTGTGTGGGACCTTAACAAACAATAAAACTATTCCGCCGCACGTTATATAAAACATATAACAAAACCTTTGTCAAAACTTCAAACGAACCCTTTAGCCGTGGTTATTTCATCACGAATTGATCATTTTACCATGTACCTTCTTCTAGAGGAATATTCTTCCACTTGATTAGGTACTTCATAATGGTTATATGTCAAAGAGATAAAAAATGTTTATCTATAACTTTTTTTGGTTCAAGAATCAACTTTCATTCTTCATCTAATTTTGGAAGTTCTATTTACATTGGCATATTTTTTCCCAAAACCTTTTTTAGGCAAGATACATGAAAACCTTATGAATGCAAGAAGAAGGAAAATATAACTTCTATACCACTTGTGCAATCCTATGAATAATTATTTAGGGCCATAACAGTTTTGCAGTGTGGAAAAAGTCGGCAAAAAGTCCCGACTTTTTGAAAAAATCCCGAATTTTTCCCGGAGCCGACTTTTTGCCGACTTTTTCATCCTTGAAAAATTCGCGATTTTATCCTCGAAGTCCCGACTTTTTGCCGACTTTTTCGAAAAAATCTTGAGTGAGGTAGTTTCTTTAATAATTTTTTAATTTTTTTTGAAAAAATCAGGATTTTTTCCAAAAATGAATATTTTTGTATTTTTTTAGTTTTGCCGACTTTTTGTCGACTTTTTCAAAAAACTCCCGACTTTATCGAGTATTTCAACTTTTGGACCCTTGCCGATTTAATCCCGACTTCGACTTTTTCCACATTGCATTTTTGAGCTAATTCTTTATTCTTCTTTTTCTTGAATGAAGATTGCTTATAATGCTATAATCTAAAAAATACCCAATTACCTCCTCAAATTATCTTTCACTTCAATGTTGTTCCCCTTGTTGTTTTATCATGTTTCATGTCATTTGAAGGTTTTCCATAATAATTTTCAAATTTTCTTTAGTATTTTCCATATGTGACTCTGTTTCCTATACTTTGGACTTATCGTGCAAAAAGTATGAGATACTAGGAGTTGGATATCCATAAAGGGCCTTAAATGGGGAAATTTTAGTAGATGTGTGATAGGTAGTATCATATTACCATTCTTCCTTGACGAACCCACTTCATCCATTAAGATTGCTTTTCTAAAGAGTAACATTGTACATAACCTTAAAAACATTTGTTAACTATTTTTGTTTGACCATTTGATTGTGTTTGATATGTAGAACTCATGGCAGCTAGTGTTTCTCCACTCATATTAAATAATTATTTCCAAAATTTTCTTGTTACTATTACTTTAGGAAAACCATGAAGACTATGAATTTCTTTCACGGACACTTCTGCCACTTGCCTTGTTGTTTATGTACTTTGAGCTCTACAAAAAAAATCTACAAAATTTGTCTATATAAATGACCACAAAAATGTAATACTTACCTTTATATTTCAGTAACCCTGTAATAAAGTCTATTGATATATCTTCTAGTCTTTGAATATGTATGTGGAATGGTTGAAGTAACCCTAGAGATTTTACTATCTCTCTTTTATTTATTATGCAAACCTGACCTTCTCTTACAAAATTTTGATTATCTTTCTTCATTCCTTCCAAAAATATATTTTTTGATCCTTTGAGATGTTTTAAGGAACCCTGCGTCCTACCATCAGAGAGACATGGGACTCCCTTAATATTTGCTTATTCAAATATGCTTGCGTGCATAAAAATATTCTACATTTGCACCAAAGTATATCTCTCTTTCACTCCCAATGCTCCATAGAGTTCATCCCATCCTTTATAAATTTTAGTTTTTGTTTAGTACTATTTTCATTTTTCCATTATGGCAATCTTCTTCTAGCCACCTAGGAATAGAAAATGTAATTGGATATAAATTTGAGGCCTCTTCTATTTTAGAAAGAGCATCATGTACTAAATTTTCCTTACCCTTTTTGCAGATTATCTCAAAATTAAAACTTTGCATTTTTTCTCCTCATTTTTGTTAATCTTCCAATGAAATCCATAGCTTCAAAAATACTTTATGCTAACATGGGACTCCCTTAATATTTGTTTATTCAAATATGCTTGTGTGCATAAAAATATTCTACATTTGCACCAAAGTATATCTCTCTTTCACTCCCAATGCTCCATAGAGTTCATCCCATCCTTTATAAATTTTTGTTTTTGTTTAGTACTATTGTCATTTTTCCATTATGGAAAGCTTCTTCTAGCCACCTAGGAATAGAAAATGTAATTGGATATAAATTTGAGGCCTTTTCTATTTTAGAAAGAGCATCATGTACTAAATTTTCCTTACCCTTTTTGCAGATTATCTCAAAATTAAAACTTTGCATTTTTTCTCATCATTTTTGTTAATCTTCTAATGAAAATCATAGCTTCAAAAAATACTTTATGCTATCATGGTATATATTGACTTTAAAGTACCTCCCAATGATATACTATCCCAATTTTTTATTGCATGTAATATTGCTTCCATTTATTTTTCATACCTATATTTCACCAAATATTTTCTTTGAATTCCTTACTTTAAAAGCCAATGATATCCCTTATTGTGTTAATGTTACGTAAATTCCTTGTCCTTGTGCCTCACACTCTACTATGAATGTTTTACCAAAAGTAGGTGCAACTGATGTTGGTGTAGAAGACATGGCATCCATTAAAAGAGAGAATGCCAAAGTAGCCTCATCATTCCATATAAATGATATTTTCTTCAAGAGATATGTGAGTGGACTTGAAATGCATGCATAATTCTTCACAAATTATCAATAATATCATGTAAGTCTAAAAAATCTTCTAAGAACCTTGATTTTCTTAGGAATAAGTCATTTTTTAATAGCTTGCATCTTTTGAGGCTCCAACTTCACTCCTTCCTTTAAAACAATATGAACCAAATACTCGAATTCTTATTTCCCAAAAGCACATTTGGATATATTTACATAAAAATGATTGTTCTCAATAATTTATATAACTTTTCCACATGTTTACTAGTGTGGTATTCCCATGATTTATTATAAATATGTGTATTATCAAAGAAAACCAACACAAATTTTATAAGATGGGATCAAAAAAAATTGTTCTTAAGTCGAGCCCGCCAGACTTCAAACGGCGATAAACCATAATTCAAACCAAATTCGCGTTCCAAAATAGCCTGCTGACGTCGGCCAATTTTGTGACGCGAAAACCAATTGAATTCCGCCCTAATCTTTTTCAGGTCCGAAGTTGGGCTGGCGTATGGAGGGAGA